>CATIWC010000644.1:0-438429 GCA_948472305.1 Vicia faba | reverse complement strand
AAAAGAAAATTAGGGTTTCCACCCTTATTAAAAATAAAAATCTTTTTTTAATATATTTTCATTTTGTGACATTTGTATATATTTCATTCATTTTTTTATTTTTTTATAATCAATATATATATATATATATATATATATATATATATATATATATATATATATATATATATATATATATATATATATATATATATATATATATATATATATATATATATATATATATATATATATATATATATATATATATATATATATATATATATATATATATATATATATATATATATATATATATATATATATATATATAGTATATATATATATATATATATATATATATATATACATACTTTCTTAAAAGAAAATTAGGGTTTTACCCTTAATAAATAAAATATAATAACCTTTTATTTCTTTTTATATATACATTAAATATTTTTTTACATACATAAAAAAATAAACAAAAACATTTTTTGCATATTCATAATATTTTGTATATTTATTTAATTGATCATTTTAAATAATTGTCCATTTATTTATTTGTACCATTTATTCAATTTGGATGTAATAGTAAATATCAGGGTTTTAATTTCTTACCAAATAATCCTCACTCAAAAATTGCACCCCTCTCCCCATATCAAATATTGTAATAGTGTAGATTTATTTTACGCATTTATGCTTTCAATTATGCCATGATTAGAGACTAGGGTTTGTATGTAAAAATCCAAAATCAAAACAAATAGCTTGATTAATACAAAGACAAAATGCATGTAAATTGACAACTCAATGCACCCAATCAGCGCTTTGCCTTCTCAGAAGCGTGCACGCGTTTTGCTTCAGAGATATGCTGATGATTGGATGACACTTGTTAGATGTAGTGATCAGCACGTCTGTCTTTGAGCTTAGACTCTCAGATCTTTAGACTTGCATCTGATACAATCTGCATGTTCTATCTTTCTGAAAGGAGATTGATCAGAAGTTCACAGTAAAACAATTACATTCTGAAGGTAAATATGGAATTAAAACATTTTCACTCTGGACACACTTTCATGCTGAGATGTTTCAGAATGAAATTAAACCTATCTTCTGAAAGGGGTTTAGTAAAGATATCAGCCCATTGATGGTCTGTATCTATAAATTTTAAGTTCAAAATACCTTTCTGAATATAGTCCCTAATGAAGTTTTTTATTTCTATATGCTTAGCTCTACAATGTAAAATGGGATTCTTACTTAAGCAAATAGCAGAAGTATTATCACAGAGTATAGGAATGTTACTCTCAAAAATCTGAAGTCTTCAAGCTGACTTTTCATCTAGAGCATTTGTGTGCTACATCCTGCTGCTGCTATGTACTCAGCTTCTGCTGTTGATAGTGCAATTGTTGATTGCCTTTTGCTGGACCAAGAGATCAGATTTTCTCCCAGAAACTGGCAGGCTTCTAGAAGTACTTTTACGTTCCACTCTGTCTCCAGCAAAATCAGCATCGCAGTAGCCTACTAAGCTGTAATCACTAGATTTTCTATAAAACAAACCCAGATTAGTAGTACCTTTCAGATACTTGAAAATTCGCTTAACAGCTGTTAAGTGAGATTCTCTAGGATCTGATTGGAATCTAGCACAGATACAAACACTGAATAATATGTCAGGTCTTGAAGCAGTCAGATAGAGGAGAGAACCAATCATACCTCTGTAGACTTTCTGTTCTACATTTTTGCTTACCTCTTCTCTTTCCAGAATGCACGTGGATGCATTGGAATCTTTGATGGCTTACATTATGAGAGGTCAAATTTCTTCAAAAGATCTCTGATGTATTTGCTCTGATGAATGTAAGTTCCCTCTGGAGTTTGATTGATCTGAATTCCTAGAAAGAATTTCAGTTCCCCCATGAGGCTCATCTCAAATTCTGCCTGCATACACTTAGCAAATTTTCTTCCAAGAGAAGGATTAGTAGAACCAAAAATAATATCATCAACATAAATTTGACAGACTAAGATGTCATCCTTAACTGATTACAGAATAGAGTAGTGTCCACTTCCCTCTGGTGAATTCATTTTCTAACAGAAAGTTACTTAGCCTTTCATACCAAGCTCTGGGAGCTGTTTCAGACCAATACAGTGACTTCTTCAGTTTGAAAACATGTTCTGGATGTTTTGTATTTTCAAAACCTGGGGGTTGGTGTACATAAACTTCTTCTTCTATATAACCATTTAGAATGCACTTTTGACATCCATCTGATACAGAGTGATGCCTCTATTAACAGCAAATGAAATTAAAAGTCTGATAGATTCTAACCTGGCGACTGGGGCAAAGGTTTCTGTATAGTCTATCCCCTCTTGCTAACTATAACCTTGTGCAACCAGTCGTGCCTTGTGTCTGATGACTTCACCTTGTTCATTTAGCTTGTTTTTGAACACCCATCTTGTTCCAATGACGTTGAATCCTTTTGGTCTGGGAACGAGATCCCATACGTCGTTTCTGGTGAATTGATTCAGCTCTTCTTGCATTGCCAGAATCCAGTCATTATCCAGAAGTGCTTCATCAATAGAAGAAGGTTCAATCAGAGACACAAGTCCCATAAGTGTTTCTTCAGAGTTTCTGAAGCTTGCTCTTGTTCTGATTGGATCTTCCTTTCTTCCTAGGATAGTCTCTTCTGGGTGATCCAAGCTGCTTCTGGGTAATCTCTTCTGAGGTTGATCAGCAGCTGTTGTAGGATTGCTAGTAGTGCTCCTTTCAGACGTTGAAGGAATGTATGTGTTGAGAGCTTCTGATGGACTTGTCTTCAGAACCTGCAATTCAATTTCTATACCTGCAAAAACTTCATTCTGCTTTGACTTTTCAGAGTCAATCTTATCATCAAAACGAACACTGATTGATTCTTCCACAATCTGTGTTTGTGTATTGTATACTCTGTACCCTCTTGAGCGTTCAGAGTATCCTAACATAATACACTTCTGTGCTTTAGAGTCAAACTTGTTCAAATAATTCTTTGTATTTAATATAAAGCAAGTACATCCAAATGGATGAAAATATGAAATGTTGGGCTTTCTGTTCTTCCACAATTCATATGGAGTCTTTTCCAGAATAGGTCTTATTTAGATTCTATTCTGAATGTAGCACCGCTGTGTTTATTTCCTCTGCCCAGAAGGTCTTAGCAACGTTTGTCTCATTGATCATGGTTCTGGCCATTTCTTGCAATGTTCTGTTCTTTCGTTCTACAACTCCATTTTGTTGGGGAGTTCTAGGACAAGAGAAATCATGCAGAATGCCTCTGTCATTAAAGAATGACTCAAAATCTTTGTTTTCAAATTCTCCACCATGATCACTTCTGACTTTAACGATTCTAAGATCCTTTTCATTCTGAACTTGGTTACAGAAGGTGACAAACACAGAGTGTGACTCGTCCTTGTGTCTTAAGAACTTTACCCATGTCCATCTGCTATAGTCATCTACGATTACTAACCCATACTTCTTACCACTGACTGAAGCAGTTTTAACTGGTCCAAATAAGTCAATGTGTAGAAGTTCTAATGGCTTAGAGGTAGAAACAACATTTTTGGATTTAAAAGAAGGTTTTGCAAATTTGCCCTTCTGACATGCTTCACACAGAGCATCTGAATTGAACTTCAAATTAGGAAGTCCTCTGACCAGATTGAGTTTGTTAATCTGAGATATTCTTCTCATACTAACATGCCCCAATCTTCTGTGCCAGATCCACTGCTCGTTGTTAACAGACAGAAGACATTTTACATTCTGACTCTTTAGTTCAGAAAGTTTGATTTTGTAAATGTTGTTTTTCCTCTTACCATTAAACAGGATAGTCCCATCTTTCTGACTAACAGCTTTACATGATTTTTGATTAAAGATTATATCATAACCGTTATCACTTAATTGACTTATGGATAACAGATTATGCATCAATCCATCTACTAGCAGAACATTATTAATAGAGGGAAGATTTCCATTACCTATAGTTCCAGAGCCAATTATCTTTCCCCTCTGATTGCCTCCAAAGCCAACGTGGCCTCCAGGCTTAAGTTCCAGGCTTTGGAACATATGCCTTCTTCCCGTCATGTGTCGTGAGCAGCCAGAGTCCAGGTACCATGACTGGTGTTTCTGACTTGCTGCTAAAGATATCTGCAACATGTATTATTTTATCCTTAGGTACCCAGATTTTCTTGGGTCCTGATTTGTTAGTTTTACCAAAACTCTGGTTGAATTTTGGTTTCACAGAGTGCTTACTGCTAGTGTATTTGATATCATGTGTGTGACCATATACAAAATGTGAATTCAGAGGAGTGTGTTTAATGGTTAAGTCCATGACATTCTTTGGTGTAGGAACCTTACCTTGGTATCCTATTCCTTTCCTGCCGTTTCTGCTAACTCCATAGATCATTGAAGCCATTCTGCTTCTATCTATGCTTTTAGCTAGGAACTTCTGGAAACTGTGATCATACTCCTCGATGATCTCATCAGCGTTGCTGGGAGTTTCAGAAATTGGTTCCTTCTGAGAGCTTTGTAAAGTGTTTTCTAATTTTGAAATCTTATTTCTCAGCTCAGAATTTTCCAATTTGAGACTCTCAGTCTTATTAGAGTCAGATTCAAGATTCCTTTTCAGGTTTCTGAATTTAACTCTAATTTGCTGATACCGTTCCAGAATCTCATTAAGGCTTTCAACAAGTTCAGCCTTTGTAAAGTTAACAGCAAAGTTAGGAAATACCTCTTCAGTGTCTGATTCTGAGTCTGATTCAGAAGCTTCACTATCTTCTGAGATGTTAGCCATGGGAGCTATGTTTGCCCTCTCATCATCTGATTCTGAGTCAGCTTCAGACGAGTTAGAGTCATCCCATGTAGCCATGAGACTCTTCTTCTTCTCTCTTCCAAACTTCTTTTTGGGCTTTTCCCTCTGAAGCTTTGGGCAGTCACTCTTATAGTGTCCTTGCTCATTGCACTCATAGCAGATGATGTCTTTGGTGTTTGGCTTTTTGCTACTGGAGGAGCCTTCAGATCTTCTGTATCCAGAGGAAGAATCTGTCCTTCTGTATCTGGAAGAAGACTCGTTCTGATCAGATCTTCTGGGATTCCTGAACTTCCTTTGTCTTTGCTTCCACAGTTGATTTACTCTTCTGGAGAGGAGGGAGAGTTCATCTTCTTCTGATGAGGATCCATCAGATGTTTCTTCAACTGCCTGCAAAACTTTAGACTCAAATTTTTTGTTAGATTTTAATGCTAAAGGCTTACCTTGCTTCTGAGGCTCATCAGCTTCTAGCTCTATCTCATGACTTCTGAGGGAGCTGATAAGTTCCTCCAGAGTGATTTTGTTGAGATCTTTAGCTAGCTTCAGAGCTGTAACCATAGGTCTCCACTGCTTGGGTAAACTTCTGATGATTTTCTTGACATGGTCAGCAGTAGAGTATCCTTTGTCCAGAACTTTGAGACGAGCTACCAGAATCTGGAATCTAGAGAACATGGTTTCAATGGATTCAGATTCTTCCATTTTGAACACCTCATACTTCTGAATGAGCGCCAAAGCTTTTGTTTCTTTGACCTGAACGTTGCCCTCATGCGTCATTCTGAGTGAGTCAAAAATATTCTTTGCTGTGTCTCTGTTGGAGATCTTTTCATACTCAGTATAGGAGATGGCGCTGAGGAGGATGGTTCTGGCTTTGTGGTGATTCTTGAAGTCACGCTTTTGTTGATCAGACATTGTTTTTCTATCAATCTTCTGACCGCTTGCATTCACAGGGTGCGTGTATCCATCTGTCACCATATCCCACAGATCAGCATCATGTGCCAGAAAGAAGCTTTCAATTCTGTCTTTCCAGTAATCAAAGTTTTCTCCATCAAAGACTGGAGGTTTGCCACTGAATCTATCTCTGTCCTCATTGTTGTCATTGCTGATGTGAGAATTGTTTCCTGCCATTGTGTTTTTCTGACGCTGGATCTTGTACTGACACGGTTAAGTGTTTTAGCTCAGAACCAGGCACTCTGATGCCAATTGAAGTGGTGAAAAACACAAGAAGGGGGGGTTGAATTGTAAAACTGAAATCTAATGCAATGAACAAGATATTTTTATCCTGGTTCGTTTGATCTCAAACTACTCCAGTCCACCCGTCAAGGTGATTTCGCCTCTCTCCAACGAGGTCTTAATCCACTATATTCAACTGAATATTACAGACTGCTTTAACAACTGCTAAAGCCTTCTTGATCCAAACCACAACCCGGTTTGTCAAGGTAACACTTTCTTACAAAGAGATAAAACTAAGTGTGTGAATGTTTTCTACAAAACTGTATCACAACTGTGATGTATACACAAATTGAAGCTTAGAAACTAGATTTCTAAACAATGATAGAATATCAGAATGTGGTTTAGCAAAACTGAGAGAAAGAAGATTTTGATTAGCTTTTGTGCGTGTAGAGATTTTGAGAGCATTAGCCATTTCAATCTTCAAAGTCTTGTTTATATAGCACTGAGATGATGAATGTTGGATGCAATATTCTTGATTCAATGCTAATAACAAACTTTCCTTATTGAGCAGATCTTGTCTGGAATGAGGCCGTTGGAATTAATTTGCTTTCAATGCACAGTACCGTTGCTTACTTAATGCAAGTTCTGGCTTGGCTCATTCTGACTCTGCTTCGCTGCTGATGAACTGTTGTGTTTCTTTATCAGAGTGTTGAGTGCAGTCTTGTTCATCAGGCTTCAGCATATACGTAAGTTGATCATCTGATTCTGTCATTCTGATATGGCAACTTCTGATGCTGGTGTCTGAAACCAAATTCTGATGTTGAATAGATGTGATCTTGTTTATATCAATCAGAGTATCTGTAAGTCAGAACATAATAATTTTAGGCAGCAGATAGTTCATACATGAAACTTATAAATACTATATCTTTTCACTTTGTTATCATCAAAACTTAAATATAGGGTAGTAGATTCAAACTTTGTTCTAACAACAAGGTCATACTCAGCCGAGTATACTGCCTCTTGGGCCTTTCACCTCTTTGTTGATTGTACTGCTGAGGAGCAGCAACAGGTTTTGAAATGACCAAGGCATTGACGGCTTGGCGGCTTTCTGGCTTGACTTGTCTTCTAGGACCATAGACGGCACTTGCTTCCTTCTTGAAAGGTCTCTTCTCAGTACTTGCGAAGGCAGCTTTTTGTATCTTTCCTGACCTAATGCCAACTTCTATTCTTTCACCCGTCAGGATCAAATCCGTAAACCCAGCGGAGGAATTACCAACCAAATGATTGAAAAATGGACCAGACAAGGTCCCTAGAAACATATCAACCAGCTCACGATCAGTCAATGGAGGTTGCACCCTGCCAGCCAAATCTCTCCATTTTTGTGCATATTCTTTGAACCCTTCGCCCGTTCCTAGAGACATACCCTGAAGTTGGGTACGCGTAGGAGCGAGGTCAGAATTGTATTGATATTGTCTATAGAATGCGGTTGCCAAATCTTCCCAATGTCGGATACTGGTTCCATCTAGTTGATAGAACCACTCAAGCTGTGACCCCGAAAGGCTATCTTGGAAGAAGTGAATCCAAAGGTTTTTGTCTGCCGTGTAAGGTTGGATCTTCCTTACATACGACCTTAGATGCAGCTTTGGACAGGAGGCCCCGTCATATTTGGCAAAGGCAGGCGCCTTAAACTTGTGTGGGATTACCACCCCAGAAGATAACCCCAAATCTCCGAAATCCAGCCCTGGCACATTCTAAATCTCCATGGCACTCAAGCGGTCTTCTAATTGCTTGTACCTGTCAGCAGCAGGTGGGTATTGTTCGTCCTTGTAATCCGTCTCGTTGTCAGAGACTACAGGGCTAGGAGCTCCTCCCCCTTGGGGACTGTCTTTCTCTGCAGAGGAAGTAGTTGGATCAGCCTCGTTATGGAGTGTGTTCCCAAACCTGCGTCCAGTATTGAACAACGCAGTCCTCTTCTTCTTCTTCTTCTTTAGGAGTAGAGCCTTCAACTCTTGCTGACCTTGGGCCAGGCTCAGGACCATTTCTTGAAACTGGGCACTTTGGGCCTGAAGGGCCTTGATTGCTTGCTCACTGGAGGAATCTGGATTCATGATGACTGTTCCAAATAAACAGCGAAGAAGATTAAGCAACCTGTAGAAAAATGGGTACCTGTTATGCACATGATGCATGAGATGCTATCTATGCAATGCATTCAAGGGTTTTGGAAATTCACAATTGTTGTAGACAAAAAGAACGCACGTCATATTAATAAGAAAAGATTTGTTAGTACATAAATGCCCCATGGGCCAAATATTATAAAAACAACTTCTCAAGGTAAAAAGACGTTGCGCATCCTCTTTGGCGCAATGTAGGTGTTGAGGGCCTCTTGCTCATGGAGTCGGCGGGTGAGCTCTAAAACCTTCTTCTCACTGGCGTAGAAGCTGGCTTCAAAAGTGTTCCGTTCCTCCTTGAGTTGGATCCAACTCTTCTGCATCTCCTCCCACGATGTAGGCATGTCAGGATGTAGGATGGTGTAGGGAACCTCTCCTTCCTTGACGGGCTCTTTAATCACAAGGAGAACATGAGGATAAGGCATCATTAGACTTTGGGTTCGGGCTCGTACCCACTTGAGATAAGGTTCAAGAGGGATGGAGTTCTTGTGTCCCAGAGTCTTGCTATCAACCTTGTTGGGCATCCTCCAAGTTCTGATGAATCTTTGGCGAAGTTCTTGCGCATCATTGTCGAAGTCAAAAACTAGGTCAGGAATCAACATGTCGTGAGGGCCATCTCTTCGTGCATATCCAAATTGCCTCAAAGCTAGGCAAGGATTGTAGGTGATACCCCCTCTGATTCCAAGTAAAGGAACATTAGGAAACTCTCCACAACGATCGACGATGATGACATTTTCTCTGGACCGAGAACACCAATATACATCAGAGTGAGTAAGAGTCATCAACCGTTGGGACCACCTTGAGCCTCGGTCATTCTTTAAGACAGATTGTGGAAGGTGCAAAATAAACCACCTTGCAAGGAGAGGAGTACAGCACATGAGAACACCCCTCTTTCTCATTGTTCGTGTGTAAAATGAGTGAAGGATGTCCCCAAGTAATGTTGGTATTGGATTTCTGGACAAGAAGATTTTGACGGCGTTGACATCTACCAATTGGTCAGAATTTGGGAATAAGACCAAACCATAGATAAGGAGTGCCACAATCTCTTCAAAGGCTTGTAGGTCCAATGAATTCCAACACTCTTGTGCCTTCTCAAACAAGAATTTTGCTAAGAAGCCCTTGACACCGCTTCTAGTTTCCCAATGCCCCTTGATGTCAGAAGGCTGTAGATGTAATGCTCGAGCAACATCTTCAGGCTTTGGTTCCTTTTCCGTACCGTTGAAAGGTAGTTGATTAAGGATAGGAATTCTCAGGAGTTGAGAAAATTCCTCCAAAGTGGGTACCAACTGATAGTCAGGGAAAGTGAAACAGTGGTGAAGAGGGTTAAAGAACTGGAATAGCACTTTCATCATGTCTTCTTCAATGTTGGTATTGACTAAGCTGAGCAGTCTACCATGTCTTTCACTGAAGGATGAGCTTTCCGGAATTCTTGATGTGAGCTCCTTGAGTTGAGGAGAGATTCTCACAAGGTTAACTTGGATGGTTTTTCTGCGAGGAATTTCCATGACCTACAAAACAAGAACAAAGATGAAGATCTAAACCCTTAAAATGGTTAGTGAATGCATATGATGCTTTATGATGTTCATGATGTATGCACAAACATATGTACAAGCAATGCACACCAAACCCTAGTTTCAGGCTTGCATGGGGTTTCATAGGTAAGTACCCTCTTGAGTGTAGTTGGCTTAAAAACCTGTCCTATAAATAGTAACCAGGTTCTAAGGAGCTCAATATCATTGGATTGTTTTCATTGTTCATTGTTTTGGTTTAGCCACTTAACTAGCGACCAAAATATTCCAAGAAAACAATCCTCAATGAGTGTAGTATCGAGTATCTACCAACTTCGGACTGCACCAAAGCCGGTCATCTCACTACCCCTAATAAAAGGCCAAGATGGTCAAGTAAGGTTCTAGGTCATTAGTGCTTAGTGACATCACTCAGCGGCCCCGTACTCTCCTTGATTGAACTCAAGGGTTACCGGTACTCACAAATATGTCGCACTAATATAGCTATTGCTTCGACCGTGTCGGTATACCCCGCACAGTTTCCACAACATATTGCTATCTATGAATGTTTCCCAAAATCCGGGTGTAGGATTGCAAACCCAAACAAGAGAGCCAAAATGTAAAGCAATCAAGATAAACAATTAATCATGCAAGAGGGTGATCTAAGCCCTAAGGTTACTCCACTTTTAAATTTTCCCCAGCAGAGTCGCCAGTTCTGTGATACGGTGGGAGAACTGACTGTGGTTTTGCGTTTGTTTTCGCAAATGTTTCGGTTGAGCAAGAGTCGCCATCGACTTTTTATTTTATCCTAAGGAAAGGTTAAAAAGCACAGCAAAAACCTTTGAGATGTTTTCTTGGGTTCGGGGAGTAGATTATAGAAAGGAAAGGTATTAGCACCCTTTCTATCCATGGTTATCCATGGGCTCTTAGTTACTTGCTTAGATCAACTTGCCTTAATTTTCAATTGTTTGAAATGGTGCTTTGTGTGTGTGGGTTTGAAAAATGTTTTGAAAAGAGGCCAATGTGGTGGCAACCTTTTTAATGATCCATGTTGGGATGTATACCAAGGTGTATGTCTTTTGAAAAAGTTTTCAATGTTTTTGAAAGTTGTTTTGAAAGTGTAGTGATGTGTGGTTTAGAAAATAGGCAAGCGTTTTGTTTTGCAAGTTTGATTCAAGTAACTAAGAGGTTATCTACTCCTAAATTTCTCAAAGATCTTTGCTATGTTTTTAACCCTTTTAACAATTTTGTTCCACCATTGTATTTGGTGGACAATCTTGTGTTAGGATGTGAAAGGGACGGGCGCAGATCATCGTTTAGACCATAATTGCAATGGTGCCAAGTATCTTTGGGCAATTTTCCTTTAAGGGACTTGATCATTTTTTAGGCAACTTTCGAAAGCGTCATCGAGGGACTATGATCATTTGAATTGTTTGTTTTGCCCAAAGAGACCTAACATGCAATATGGCCCAATTTTGAAAGGCAACAAGTGGATGTAACCCTAGGGGTGTTAGTGTGCAAGTGTGTTTTATTGCATACAAGAGTTTTTTTTCTTTGAATTAGGATTTTCTATTTCATTGATTTTATCTTGCCATACACGTCCTAATTACTAGCAATAAGAAGCGGAAATATAAAATCCTACGCTATTACAACAATTAGGGGATGGGGATACACATTTGTACATGGGGGGTTCAACGAGAAAAATAGACAAAAAAGAAAATAGCAAAAAACAAGATATAGAGAGAGAGAGGGAGCCAGCGCGCTGCTGAGAGGTCATCAGAAGTTCTGACTCAGATCCGCTGCCAGATGATCAACCTCTTGGTTAAACTGTATGAGTCAGAACTTCTGACTCTGGCACCTGCAAAACAGAACCCTGTTAGTGGGGAAATCAGAAGTTCTGACCCCCCTGCGCTGCAAGACAGAAGTTTGTTAGTGGAGAAACCAGAAGTTCTGATTCAGCTGGAAAGGCAATAACTCTCAGAGGTTCTGATATCATTGACAGCAAAACAGGCTTCAGATGTGCTAACGTCAAAGTCAGCACTTGGCTTTTCCCTGTACTAATCAGAACATCTGCAATTTTGTTGTTATTCCACAAAACAGGAAACATATTTGGAACAGATCCAGCAAATGTCAAAATATTTCAGAGGGAAGAACCAACAAGGTCACAGGCAAGTCCTACACTGGCTCAGAACATTCTGAGGTATGAAAATCCTCAGAATATAAACAGCAACAACATGATATTTACATTATGTTTATTTGAGTATGCACAGCTGATGATGCTTAGCAGCGTGATGAAGGTCAGCAGGTGCTTACTTGGCTGTTGGAAAAGTTGTGGGTGAAGGCTAGCTTTTGGCTCTGGTGGTGTTCTGGACAGATTCTTTTTTTTTTTGAAAAAGGAAGGTGAAGGTGTATGCGTATGTAGGGTCAGAAGTTTGAAAAGAGGTTTTTTAGTTCACACAGAAAACTGGGTATTGGATAAAGTTTGAAGATGAGAAATTCAAAGTTATGAAATAAACTGGAGAGTTTGGCAGAGTTTCAGAACACTAATTTGCTAAGGGATTCTGTTTCTCTCTTGGCAATTTTTCTGTTTCTTGAACGCCCCTTTGCAGTGGACAATGACTCTCTATTTATAGGCAAAGTTCTTGTGGGTGCCTTGAACATTAAAGCGCCAACAGAGTTTGAATTGTTCTTTGACAGAAATTCCTGGGAAGTTGTGATAACAGATAGCCTTCAGCCTAGGCTGCAGCAGCAGGCGTGGATTGGAGAGAAGTGACCTCTTAAGTGGGCGGTGGCGTGTAGACCCATGCCAGAATCTGCATAAAGGCGTTTTCCAAGACACACGTGAAGGGATTACATGGATGAATGTTCAGGAGTGGTTGGAAGCATTAATGAGCATTAAATTGTGATAAGAACTATCAACATCAATATTCTGGTAATGGAAACCAACGTTGAATCAGCAGTTCTGTTTCAAAAAGAACAGCGTAAACCATGCTCTGGCCCTGGCTTCCTGTTGTCTTAGTAAGTTCTGGGGATTCTCCTGATTTTCTGATACGTTCCTTGGATTTGCTTCTGGACCTCCTGGGCTTAGAGATTCTGTATCAGTGTAACACCCACTCTTCTGACCTTTTCATCTTCTGATTTCAGCATGTTCTGAAAGAGCCTTCAGACTTCCCTGCTTCTTTTGCATTCCTTTAGCAAATTCTGACTGAGCTTGCGTAAATGCTGAAAGAGTCATGTTCTGTCTGAGGCTTACATACTAAACCACGTTTACAACTTCTGATTTAGCTGATGTAGCTGCTGAAGAGCCATCTTCTGACTACGCTGAGCCAAGCTTGCAACTTCTGACCGTTTTTATCCGGAATTTGTCCAGAAGTTCTGAAACGCTGATTTTTCCTTAAACACTCTTTTTTTTTAGAGAAACATTTCAAGTGTTTAGAATTTAATTTTTTTTTCAAGATAAAAGCGTTGTCTTTAGAGCTTGTGTGATCATCTTGCTCTTGTAAATGGTCTGCTTGGGCAAAAAAAGATAACTCAGGACTTGGATTTGTTTCAGAGGGACCTTGAAAATCCAAGATGGTTTCCTGAAGAAAGAGAGGGCAAATTTTGGGGTACAACACCATGGTAGTATACTTCAGCGCCATAATTCCAGGGTACCGCTTTATCGGAAGAATAAGGGACTGGCCCAGGAGTAGTAATTATCAATGGAGCTATATTTGGTTCATTGGAAATCCTAATATAACCCTTTGAAGTGATCCTAATAGGCTTGTTGGAGATAGTGATGATGGATATGTCTTCAACTTCGGTCAAAAATTTTACGGATGGAGTTCTTTCGAATAGGATCTCATGGCTATCCATTAGGTGTTGGACACCTCTTTTCAGCTATTCACATCCATTGATTTGCATAACACAATAACAACAATTTTCAAGGCAACCAGGGGAACCCCAACTTTCAACAAATTGTTTTTGCAAACTTTAGTGGAGCGGTTAAGTCATTAACAGAGGAAACAAAAGCAGTATCTTCAATAGCATTGACACATTTGTCATGGGTTGGCATAGGTGCGGCGATTACATTTGGATTTGAAGGAGGATCAAATTCAATGGTCTTATTGTCAATGAGGTCTTGGATTCTATTCTTGAGAAACCAACAATCATTGGTATCGTGTCCGGGGCTATTTGAATGGTAAGCACATTTGGCATTGGGGTTGTATTATGGTGAAGATGTATTGGGATTTTGTGGAGGGTCTCTTAGTTAAATGAGCTCAGCTTTCAGTAAATGTTGTAGGGCTAGTGGTAAGGACATACCAATCTTCGTGTATTATCTTTCTTGAAACTTCGTCCTGCGCCTACCCTCTTGTTGTGATTAAGTAGATGTAGGATTGGAAATTAAAATTGCCCCCACTGAGTGATGGCAGTCAGTCTTAGCACTGCTTCTTGATCCATACACATCATTAGTCTCTTTTTTTTTACTACTAAATGGTTTTTTCACAGCATTTGAGGTGGATGCCATAGGTATCTTCCCGCTTTTAATCTCACTTTCAATCCTCTCACCAGTTAAGATCAATTCAGTAAATCCGAATGATGAACTCCCAATCAGAAAGTTGAAGAATGGTCTAGTCAATGTCCTCATAAACATATATACCAAATCTCTATCAGTTAAGGGTGGCTGCACCCCGCGAGCCAAGTCTCTCTAGGGTAGAAGAAGCTCATAAATTAAGACAAGATGTTATAGTGGTATCTTCTTCTAATCTTGTCATTGCGCATCTGGAAAACATAATTCGTGAGATTAGAGGAGAACGACATATTTTCAGAGAGAGCATCACTCAACAGAAGGTTGTCAATGAGAATGTTTAACTTATGTTGAAGCTGATTCTTGACAAGATATCTGCTCTAACACCTCATGCATTTGGACCATAGGCTCTTAGGATTTTATTTTACCTTTTGCTTCTGAATGAAAGTATTATTTTTGCTTCAAACTTTTACTTATTATTTCTTCTGTTTTTATGTTTTTCACACATAATTACCTTTTTTATTATGACAAAAAGGGGGAGTGAATAACTGAAAGTAATATTTTGATTCTGATAATCAAATTTTGGAAAATGTCTAAGAAAAGAGTTGCTTACATTCTAATCTAGTTAAACTTCTGTTTCTCCTAGAATTGTTTTCTTTTTCAAGAATTATGAACTCTAATTAAAGTCAAGATCTGAAAGTGTTAAACAAGGCTTTTGTCTAACTTTTGGATTCAGACTCTGAGAAGTTCTTAAAGTTATAACCAGACTATTCATAACCAGGATCTGAATTGAGAATTTGGATATATCTTTGTGACGCTAGAGGTTCAAGATCTTAATTGGCATGATTGGTATCAAGACTCTCAAGATCATAATATCTGATCTATTGGAACCATCGGGTGTTCTACTCAAATGGTTGAGAATCAGGATATTTGATCTTCATCAAGTCTTTGAGTCAGGGGGAGTTTTATAAAAAGGATGAGTATTCCTTACCCTTCTTATTTTTTACTTTCTTTGATTATGTATAAAATCGTGTCATCAAAATACATAGTTTTGTCATCATAAAAAATGGGGATATTGTTAGAACAAGATTTGGTTATGCAACTTTATCTCTGAGTTTTGATGATAATAAAGAGTATGTTTGTATGAATAATTTTGGTACTCTAATGTGTGTTACTTGTGAGTATCTAACAAACAGGTTCTGCTTCTGATGAATGGCATGGCCAAGACATTAGAAGAGACTAGTTATGCTTCTGCATTACACAAGTTCTGATGAACAGTAGCAAGACGCTCCAGAAGACTCTGAAGTGTAGGCTCTGATATGAAGTCTAAAGAAACCATTCAGAAGATCTGAAGACAGAATTTTTATTGAAGTCTAGATGCTAAAGACTCATGTTTCTAAAGACAGTGTGTTCTAAAGAAACCAGTTAGAATATCTAAAGATAGAAGGTTCTACTGAAGTCCAGATGATAAAGACTCGTGTTTTTGAAGACAAAGGGTTCTCAAGGATAAGTGCTGAAGATTATGAAGACGCGGTTCTGAAGACTATGGATACTTGAAGTCCTAAAGACCCAAGGTTCTATAAAAGGTTCTCAGAGACCAAGTGCTGAAGATTTTGAAGACGCATTTCTGAAGACTCTAAAGACGGAGTTCTTAAGACTCTAAAGACTTGAAGTTATGAAGACCCAAGGTTCTAGAAAATGTTCTCAAGACCAAGTGCTGAAGATTCGGAAGACTAAGTTCTTAAGACTCTAAATACTTAAAGTTCTTAAGACCCAAGGTTCTAGAAAAGGTTCTCAAGACCAAGTGCTGAAGATTCTGAAGATGATGTTCTGAAGACTCTGGAGACTTGAAGTTCTGAAGACCAAAGGTTCTAGAAAAGGTTCTCAAGCCCAAGTGCTGAAGACTCTGAAGACGCAATTCAGAAGACTCTGAAGACTTGAAGTTTTAATGACCTTAGTGTTATATTCTCTCTTCTAAGCTCGTCCTCGCAGAAGCCTCTGAAGAACATAAGGAAAGAAGATAAAGTTAATGTGCTACAATAAAAATGTTTCATTCCACTACCATGAAGGACGAACGCGTCGTACGATCTTGTCCCCCACGTGATTCAAGCTGCCAAAGATTATAGAAATCCCAAGAGTACCCCTCAACAAATATATTATTTTATTGGCTATATAAAGGCTTGAAGACTAAGAGAGAAAGCTGCTAATTCATGTTAATTCACTGAAAGACTGTTCATACACTTTTCATTTCTCTTTAGTATGTAGAGTTGTGAAACACTATTTACATATTAGCTTGTTAATAAGCACATATTTTGTAAACACAACTTGATTCAAACAATTGTTTGATTTTCCTCAAGGGGCTAGTTAGGTCAATATCCTTAAGAAGTCAAGGAATTGTGCATCTTAGAGGTTGTTGTTAGTCACTCGAAGGTAGCTTGTGCATTGTAATAATCAGTTTAATTATTGGATTAAGTCCTTATTTGATAAGGTGAAATTACCTTGGCGGGTGGAATAGACTAGCTTGATAGTTTTCAAGTGAAATAGTATAAACATACCTTGTTTTTTACTTCCTGTTCTTAATTATTGTTATTATCAAGAGTGGGGAAAACATATTTTATTTAAAGGGGATTATTTTTAAAGAATTTTTTTTGATTTAAAACCCAATTCAACCCCCCCCCCCCTTTCTTATGTTTTTACACCTTCAAGGCATCCTTAACCCCTGGAGGCAGGAGCTTTCTTTGCTTCACACATGCACCTATTTTGTTGAAGCCTCAAGTAACATATGTTATTTGTAATACAAATTGCCTTTAGATGTTTTGCATTATGTCAAAGTTAGAAGAACTTAACATTTATGTATATTGGATGATATCTCTGACTCGTTTTGGTGCACCTTGCATTGGAGGTCTTAGGAAACATTTAAAGCAACTTTGGAATTGGTATCAAATGTGAAAAATCCGTTTCGGCACAAAAATTAGTTGCATGTGTCAGCACATACAATTTTCAAGCCGGCACATACGATTTTCAGACCGACACATGTACCTCAATATTAAAGCATGTAGTCTCTGTTTTTCACAGGTCATCACGTAAACCATTTCAGGTTGGCACATTATGAAAAATAACAGTATGTGCAAACACATGCGATTTTCAGGTCACCATATGTGTTGCATTATAAAAGCACATAGCTTATGTTTCTCATGTGTCGGCACATGGCTTATTTTAGGTCGGCACATGTGTCAATTTTTGACATTATGTGGCGGCACATCCTAATTGTTTGGTTAATTTTTTTAACTGTTTTTTAAATTTGAAGTTTCCTTCTTTGCCACCATATTTCCTCAACTATAAATACATCATACACGCATCATTCCAAATTGATAAAACTATAAAAATTTACCACCACTTCTCTCCATCTTCAACCTTCAACCTATGCATGCACACTACCAAACTACACATAATCATATTTGTCGGGGTGTCTGTAATGGTGAAAATCAGAGATCAAGCTATTAATTAACTTGACTCGCAAATAAGTAAGAGTCGCCACCGCACTTTATTATTTCCAAGGAAAAAGTGAAAAGTGCGAAATTAAACCCATAACATGCAATATAAAAGCAACACTAAAAGTAAAGCTAAAATTATGCATTTTTGAAAAGATCAAAGGTTCGGGGGTTGGTTATACAAATGAAAGGTACTATGGATCTATAGTATCCTATAGGAACCTTTTGAAATATCTGTTTTTCTGGTTAAAATTGGTTTGCTTGCTAAATGAGTGTGGGGATGAGATTTTGAAGATGCGACGACCTAGTGTCGAAGTTTTAGCTTAAAAGAGTATAAGTTTAAAAATTGATTTTTTAGGAGATTTGCCTTAAGATTAACAAAACTAAAAAACGTATGAAGGGGTTTCACACAACCGTATTAGATATATTCGACGACATGAATTCAACAAATTTAACCATTTCCCTTGGAGTTGGACAAATAAAATATAAAGACTAAATGATCGAAAAAAGGAAATTAAATAATTAACAATTTAAAAATATTTAAAACAAAGATAGTAAATTATACTAATATATCTTTTTTTTTTTGGTATTTTTGTGAGGGCAAGAAATAATTATAAACTTAATCTAACAATTTTGTATTTTATGAAATTTTAATAAAATAAGGCTTGAAAAACTTAGAAACTAAAGGAAAAGGGACAACCACAAATTGAACTCAGGTTCCCTATGTTACAACCAGTCTGCCTTGCCACTAAAATAATGATATTTTCTATTATGAATACCCTTTGAATGAAATAAGATGGATAAAAACAAATGCGTTGGGCTTAAAACTTAAGCCCAAACCCGAATTCGTTAAAGAAGAGAGGGAATAGAGAGGGTTTCGAAACCCTAAAATTTGAAAGAGGCGTCACTGGCTCATCTATACATTCCCTTATTTTTTGTGATTTTTCCAAATAAATCTCACTTAATGCTAATTAAACTCAAATCAAATTTCAATTAAAACAGTCTCTCCCATCACATTTTCACTCTCTCCCTCTCTCTCTCCATCTCTCTCTCTTAATCAAACCTTTCTCTCACGATATCTTTTTATGCCATCTTATCTCTATTTCTCGGTTCTCACTCTCTCAATCGTCTCAATACACTTTCTGCTTCTTCTTCGCCTCTCACTTGTTTCCATTTTTTCTTCATGTTCACATTTCTCTATCTCTGAAATCGTCTTCGTCTATCTCAAAGATTTCATGTTTTGTTCCTAGCAATAAACCTTCTCTCTTGTGTAAACAACAACTACATACTCTTATCTCTCACCTGCTACTCTCTTTCCCCCCCCCTAAAATTTCATCTTTTATTTTCAAACAAGAGACACAAACTGCAAGCATATAATAAACATCTTCTAAGCATAAATGTATTAGCGACAAGAATGTACCAAAATCAAAGCTTTTGTAGATCGGTGGCAGTGGTCTGGCCATGGGAAATGCGGCTACACAAGGAGGACCTTGCCATTTGTGGAGTTATGGTTGTTCCGAACAGGGGGCGCTTCCGAGGTCGATGTTGGGATATCTTTGTGGTGGCTTGGACGTGTTAACTGTGCGCGGAGGGAGTTTTAAGCGATGATCCGTTTTGTGAGAACATGGTGGTAATTTTGGTTGTTATTTTCGCATATGAAGTTGGTCGTGGCTATTAGTATTTTCACGTGTTTGTTCAATGGTGATTATTTAACAGAAGTAAGGTGGTGGTACACTCAGTGTTACAATGGAATTAGATGGAGGTTGGATGATGTTGCGGGTTTGTCTTTTTCAGATTTACATGTTTTTTCTATATGGATAATGTTTGAGGTTTTTGAGGGATTATGCAGGTTGAGTGTTGATAGTTGTTGTGTATGGAGGACAATTGGGACAAGTTTTTTGCAGAGTTGTTTTACTATTTTATTCCTCTTTCACACGATTTTCTCATGGCCTCACCATCCTGTCGACCACTTTTGTGGCGGTCAGAGAGCTCTGTGCAATCGAAATAGAGCGGTAGTGTGGCAGTGAAATTGTTCTTTGCAGATTTGCAGTGGTTGTGTTGATGCAACGGGAAGGATACTTTCCCTAGAAATTATTGAGGTAAAGTATTTGAATCTCTTTGACTTCACTAGTTTTTACTCTGTTCCTTCTCTTGGCTTCTGCTTCGATTCTCTATGCGTGTGATGTTTTGCGGTTCTAGTTAGTTTGAGTTGTTTGATGTTGAGTTTGTGCAGGTTGTTTTGCAGATGTGTGTGAGTTGTTGCAGTCATATTTGGAATGGAAGAAGTTTGATGGTTATGGTATAAGGTTTAAGGTGTATGGAATATTGTTTGAAAGTGAGTTAAGGTGATTTTGCAAAACTCTTAAGAGAGTTTTCTGCTAGGTTTATTTTCAATTTTTCTCTCCTTTCTTTCGTAAATTTCATCCTCTTTTTCATATTGTAAAGTGGTTGTTTTATAGTGAAAGCATATGGGATTTTCGGGGAAAAATCTGATGAACTTGAACATATTTGGTATGCTAATTTGTGCTTTTTGAGACAACTTTTGGTGTGTGCCATTTTAGTGCAATGTTGACAGGTTTTTGATTGGAGTGGACAGGTTTTTGGACTATTTCTGTAGGCTAGTAGCAACTGGTTTTAGGACTGATTTTGGATTGATGTAACATGCTGGATGGCAAGGTCTTTTGGAAACTTTTGCAGGGCTGGAAATTGGCTTCTCGTAGCAGGTTTGGGGATCGATGGATATGGATAGCATAGTAAATTTTGGACAGCATTTTTACACAGTTTTGGGATTGTAATGCAGCAGGTTTGGCATGGATAAGTCTGTAATGTAATAGGTTTAGCATGGACAAGACTGTAATGCATCAGGTTTAGCATGGATAAATAAGGATGGAAACAAAAGCAATGGATGAAGCATTTAGGATTAGGCTAGAACAAAAGTCTCGTGTAATTTTTTGTAATTCACTTGTGGTATATGTAACAACGACTTTAAATGTCTTGCAAACTATAACACAAAATCGCTTCCTTGTATTGGAGGTAAACTAGTGTCTTGAGATATTTCGGCTTGAATGGTTGTTGAACATGTCTAGGGATATGCACCTTGAAGTTTAAGTGCAGAACTTTGAATTTTTTGTAAATTGATGAGAACCTTTAAAAATTGCTTTTGCGGCATGAGTGATAAAGTCTTGACAATTCGTCACATAAGGAACTTGGATATCCTTGTAAGAAATTATGAATGATGATTGAATGAACTTGAACAAAAGCTTGAAGGAGATTTACACCATAATTGAATCAACGCGATTTTGAACCTGTCTTGACTAAGAATTGAGTGAAGTTTTCTTGAAAATCTTGATTGTGTTTTGAACATTGTATATCCTCTTGACTCCATAAGAACTTTGTTGTACCCCAAAATTTTCCCTCTCTTTTCTCAAGACGTTTTCTCACAAGGATTTATTAAATTTCAAGGTTGCACAAGTATAATTGGATTTTTAATGCCCCACATAGTTGCCATGGATCATATTGGATTTTCAAGCATCAAGTCAAAGAAGAAACTGTTGAAAGAGAAAAGCGGATAAATTTGATTTTTTTTGACAAAATTGAAGAAAAGCAAGCTTGCTTCGATTCGTACTAGCTTCGATTGGGCATTGCTTCGATTCATACTAGCTTCGATTGGGAATTACTTCAATTCATGCTAGCTTCGACTGAAATCCTTCCTTCATGCTAGTTTCGACTGGGCAATGTCTCCCTTTGAAACAACTTGCTTCAATTCAAAAAGCAATGGCCTCCTGCAGGTTTTCTTCGACTCAGAAGGCAATGGCCTCCTACAGGTTTGCTTCGATTCAGAAGGCAATGGCCTCCTGCAGGTTTGTTTCGATTCAGAAGGAAATGGCCTCCTACAGGCTTGCTTCAATTCAGAAGGCAATGGCCTCCTGCAGGTTTGCTTCGACTCAGAAGGCAATGGCCTCCTGCAAGCTTGCTTTGATTCAGAAGTTAATAGCCTCCTGCAGGCTTGCTTCGATTTAGAAGGCAATGGCCTCATGCAAACTTGTTTGGTTCATAAAGAAGTGGCCTCTTGCATGCAAGCTTCATTTGGACAATGGCTAACTTCATACAAGCTTCAATTGGGCATTTGGCCTCTTACGAGCAAGTTTAATCCACAAAGCTTCGATTGGAGTATTGGTTTCCTTCTAAGCAACATACTTCGAATCCAACTCTGAACCCTTCGAGCAAGCTTGGTTGAAGAACATTGATCAAATCTCATATCCTTATCCTCCAAATCTCACTTGTCAGGCTATGTTGCTTCTAAATCTTTACGTAATCAAAGGCTTACACAAATTTGTGATGCATTACATAAAGATTTGAAGCTTTATCCACTGGATTATACCATTTTTGGATGAAATGGCAAAAAGCTACGTATCTTTTTTCATAAAAATTACTTTAATCACATAGTTATTTTTTTGAGCTCCCAACCCGATTTTATCTGAACACAAGCAGTGTCAAAAAGCATAAGTCAAATCTCCTGCACCCAAAAAGCATCAGGCCCCACTTGTACATGGACTTGGGAACTATGAAAATCCATGAAACTTGATTCTTTCGTTTGCAACCAAACCATGGTTTGTTATCTTACAAATCTGGTTAGTCCAACATCTATAACCTTTTCTCTATAAATAGAGAAACCATTTGCAAGATGGAGAGACTTGGGTGGTGGTGGAAAAAAATCTTCAAACACTCTCAAACTCTCAAAAATATCAAACCCCTTCAGGCATTATCCAGTCTTTCGATTCACTCCCCAACTGCCATATAACAGCCCTTCGATTCACTCCTAACCAACCTTCGATTCAGTGACTTTCAAAACAAAGCAGCAACTGAAATAGCTTCAGGGAGTTCGAAGCAGGCTTAGTTCATCATCAAACTGTCCCTGAAGGTTCTATTGAAGTCTCTCAAGTCTCACTCCAAGAGGTAAGTTTTCTAAAACTTAGAACTCTTCATTCAAACATCATTTGTACATACAATAAAAGAAAAAAAATGTAAATATCATGCCTAGGTAGCTAACCATACTCTTAACTTTAAATTATCATTGCTTGTACATTAAAAATTTCATCTCTGAAAAACTAGGTCTTATTTTTGGTGTTTCATGCTAACTTTCTACCCATAGCCTTTTAAAAGTCATATGGTTAGATTCATTTTAAGATCTTAGGCAAGTTTTTTACATTTTTCGATTGGCTGAGGACTGAAGCCTTTCGAATCTCAACATGGGAGTCTTGCATCCCTGCACTTGAAGGAAGAAGCTGGGCATTTCAAACATTCAGAACGAGTTCGGTTTGTACCCAATTGAAGCTACCTTATAAACGGATGAAACAGACCACCCCAGTGGTACAAATAGCACGCGCGAAAGGCATTTCTGTAGAAGGTCCTTGGTTCAAGCCCCAACGAGACCTTTTGTTCATCTTTCATGTTTTCTCACTTTGTTTTGTTTGCAGGAAATACACTTGGGCCTCAACAGTTGGGGCTTCACCCTTTTTTATGTTTCTGACCCCCTGTTTACTAACAAACAAACCCCGACCCAAGTATAAAATTGTTTTTCTACACAAAACAAAAACTGTTTTAAATTCAAAAAATTGTTTTCTACACAAAAACACCAAAAATATATTTAAGTTATTTATTTTATTTTATTTAACTTCTTACAATGAAAAAGACCAAAAACATTTTCCTATTTACTTTATTTTCTTTAACTTAATTAAATTTCCTTAAAAAAAACCCAAATAAAATTTCTTTTCTTTTCATTCATGCCTTGTACATTATATTCCTTTCCAATTCTTGTACAAATTCAATATAGTTGTAATAGATAATTAGGATTTTATTTCTTGCAACCCCCATTTGTAAATTTATATCCCCCATCCCCCAAGTGATGTAATAGCATAGTAAATTTACTTTCTGCAATATATCGCTTTAATATAAATTGTTAGTAATTAGGATGTGTATGACAAGATTTAAAATCAACAAGTAGACAACCCTGACCAAAGACAAAAAGTGTATGCAATCAAACACACTATTCACATACGTGCACCTCTAGGGTAACCTCGCTTGCTGCCTTGGAAAATAGTCATGTCCCTCGAATATGGGTGTTTTAGAAAAGACCCTCGATAAAAATATCATAGTCCCTCGATGTCCCTCGATGTTGCCTTCGATAAACGATCTAGTCCCTAATGAAAATTGCTAAAACGTCTCATAGGTTTCCTTATATGACTATACAATTGACCCACGCATGTCCCTTCACATCCAACGATAAGGCTCCTTACCAATCAATGGTAAGATAGCAACATCTAAATGAGGAGGAAAATAACAAAGACCTTTCGAGTAGGTAGGACGCTCGTAGTTTCTTGCTCACAAACTAAAACCATTTCCCACACATACACTTTCAAAGCATCTTTCAAAAAACAAACATCTCTTTGAACTATTTTCAAAACCAACACTTTGTATGCATTCTTATAGAGATGAGAATCATTACAAAGTTTGCCGCAACAAAGGCATTTTGCAAAATACTTTCAAAACCCACCACAAAGCAAGTGATCTAACAAGCAACTAAGAGCCCATAGATAATTATGGATGAAAAGGGTGCTAACACCTTCCCTTTTCATAATCTACCCCCCGAACTCAAGAAAATATCTCTAAAGGTCTTTCCTATTCTTTTCACCATTTCCTTATTGGATAAAAGAAAAGTCGATGGCGACTCTTACTATCCACAGTAATTGCAATCAAACGCAAAATAACCAAGTCAGTTCTCCCACCGTATTACAAACTTGTACTCAAAATAAAACTTGTATGCCATGCTCAATTTAAATGGAACTCAATTTCTAAACTTGAATTCAATCTCTTGATGAATAAAACATATGCTTTAAGAATATTCAACAATATTGTAACATGAACGATTTCAACATGAGAATCATAGTCCTGAGAAAACAATTATTGCATAAATTGAAATTAGAAGTTAAGAACATTCTAAATCAAGAAAATGACATATGACGATTCGATAGCTTTCAAGGTCTTTTAAGCACAATTTTCCTTCGATCCTTGAAGAGAACTTGTAGATGACATTTCTTACGACAACATGCAAAAAGAATTGTCCCAAAATGCTGAATATTGAAGAAGTTACGATCCTTGGATGTCAGGCAACAAAAAACTTGAAATTAGGTCAAAACCCACTAAGCAACCTCTAAAGTATTCGAATATTTGATGATCCTCTGCACATAATTAACTCTTGACTTGTAAAGAGAAGTTGGATATGACATCAAGGAAAGTCATATGCAAAAAGAACCACTCAAAAATATTGAACAATGAAGAAGTTACAATCGTTTGTAATTGATCTTGAAAATGTTGACTTTTGATCAAAGTGCTTTGAATCGACTTGCAAATTTCATCTTTCCTCGCATTCCCAGACATATTGATGCACATATGGGCTAAAGATGATGAAATCTTGACTATGCTTTTGGTTAAAGGCTAAACTTTGATGAAGTAGTCTTTGAGAATTGGTGATTCACCATACTTGAACACTTGAGGGATCCAAAACCCTAATTGAGGCGCAACACCTGACGCTCTTGATTCAAACCTATCTCTGCCCATGAAACCAAAGAAACATAAATATACACCTTTGTATGTGTAATACGGTGGGAGACCTGACTTGGTATGTTTTGCATTTTATCGCAATTGTTGCAGATAGCAAGAGTCACCATCGAATTTTCTTTTATCCAATAAAGGGAAGAGTGAAAAGAACATGAAAGACATTTTAAGATATTTTCTTGAGTTCGAGGGGTAGGTTATGAAAAGGGATGGTGTTAGCACCCTTTTCATCCGTAGTTATCTACGGGCTCTTAGTTGCTAGCTCACTTTGAAATACTTTGTTTCAAATGTGTTTGTGATAGTTTTTTGAAAGTATTTTTGAAAAGTGCCTTCATTTAGGAAAACTTGGTAATGATTCTCGTCTTTATAAGAATGCATACAAAGTGTTGACTTTTTAAAATATTTCATTTGAAAGTGTTGGTGTGTTTTGAGAGATGTTTTGAAAATGGTTGTGAGCAAGCAACTACGAATGTTCTACCTACTCAAAAAGTATTTGTTCATTTCCTCCCCCTTTAGATATTGCTATCTTACTATTGATTTGTAAGAAGCCCTATCATTGGATGTGAAGGGACGGGCGTGGGTCGTCGTATAGTCATAAAAAGAAACATTGTAGGATACCTTAGTAGGTTTTGTAAGGGTCTAAGATCGTTTGCCGAAGGCAACATTTGAAGGGTCATCGAGGAACTACGATCTTGTATTCGATGGTAATTTCTAAAGTATCCCACGTTCGAGGGACATGACTGTTTTTCTCAAGGCAACGAGTGAGGTTAATCCTAGAGGTGCAAGTGTGAAAAGTATTTGTTTTCATGCATTTTGTCTTGAGATTAGGATTCTCTATTGTTTGATTTTAGTCTTTCCATACACACCCTAATTACTAGCAATTATATTGAAAGCGATAAATTGCGGAAATTTAAAGTTCTACGCTATTACATCTTTTTTGGGGATGGGGGATACAAATTTACAAATGGGGAATGAAAGAAATTAAAACCTAATTAATATTACAACCATATTGAATAATGAATAACAATAAAAATATAAAGAAATATAAATATAATGTAAAAA
The DNA here is from genome assembly GCA_948472305.1 of Vicia faba. Lineage (NCBI taxonomy): Eukaryota > Viridiplantae > Streptophyta > Magnoliopsida > Fabales > Fabaceae > Vicia > Vicia faba. The sequence goes on along the minus strand of CATIWC010000644.1, from coordinate 412,119 downwards.
AAAGAAAATTGTTTTAAGAAAACTTTTATGTATTGACACATGCACTTACGCATTGACACAAATTTTTTTTATGCATTGACACGTGCACTTATGCATTGGCTCATATTTTTTTTGTATCGACACATGCACTTATGCATCGATATATATCATTCCTTACTCCTGGAAATAAAAATCAACTCAGTATGAGTCGATACATAAAGGTTTACGTCAACTCATAACCTGTTTTGCATCGACACATGCACTTACGTATCGATACATATCATTTCTTTGCTCCTGGAAGTCAAAACCAACTCAATTTGAGTCGACGCATAATGGTTTTTATTGACTCATTTCTATTATGTGTCGACTCATCCGTGTTTTTTATTGACTCATAACCTGTTTTTTTACCTAATATGTGTCGACTCATAGAGTTATGCATCGACTCATACTGTTGTTTTTTACTTCCAACATTTTTCTGCGACATATATGAGTCAGTTCTCAACACATGGTTAATGAAAATGAAAATTAAACATATGGTTAGCTTCAGGGCAATGATATCTACATTTTATCTTCACAAATGAACCACTAATGATGCTTGTATGAAGAGTTCAAGTTAAGAAAACTTACCTTGAAACTGAAATTTGTGTTTTGATTTAGAGTTGCTGTATTGTCTTGGAGAAGTCAAGTGGTTGTTTTTGAGTTTGGAGAATGGTGATAGTGATGTTATAGAAGTTTCTATTGTGTTTTAACAACTTTTATGTGATGTATATGAAGTATATGGACGGTTTATTTAGGGAAAACTTGCAAGGTTTTGGAGACTCAAAGGGTTTAGACTTCAAAGCTCAAAGATGGGGGGTTTTTATGGACATTTATGGTTTTTAGAGTATAAGGGGGGTTTGAGGATTATTCAATACACAAGAATCTGGCCTTTATCTTGCAAATGACCTCTATTTATATAGAAAAGGTTTAGGAAGTTGAAGTAATCAGATTTTCAAGATAACAAATTATGGTTTGGTTGGAATGCAAATATCAAGTTATGCCAAGTCTTCCATGGTCCCAAGATGAAGTACCAAAGTTCCTGGTATAGAGGGCTACTTTCCATGATTTATGATGGAGTATAATCAGAAGTAAGCAAGGTATGGGCTCAAGACAAATTTTGTACCAAAAGCTTGCTTTTCAAGAATAGCAATGGTGCATTTATGCCATAAATGGAAAGATCTTATGGGCAATGGCTCAAACACTTGGGTAATAGCTCAAGAGTAGGTGTAAGCATTAAATTATGATGAGATTGGCAAGTTAGAAGGCCCTTAACACAAGATTATGCAACATAGCATGTAGATTGGATTTTGTATTCTTCCCCAAAAATGATTTGTAATTCAAGAATGGATGTCCAACTTCATGCCTTTGAATCTCACAACTCAAGTATGATAAATTCATGCTTTTGGACATTTTTGAAAGCTTGAAACATTGTCTACAACTTTTATTTTTACCACTTTTGCTAAATCAAATTGGAACTTGGTGAAAATTGGCCAAGAAGTTGAGATAAGAACTGACCAAAACCTATTGAAAATTTCTCTAAGTATTTTATGAAAAATGTCACGACTTTAGGAATTTATAACTCAAAATACAAGAACTTATAGGACTTGATTAGAAAAGAAAAGTTATAGATCTCATAAATATCTACAACTTTCATGTTAAAAGTTTTCTTTGAATCATCTTACATCTTGGTGAAAGATTGACATGATGTTATGAAATTATCATGTACGAAAACACTTAGAAAAATTTCTAAGTCTTGGAAAGTTTGACTTTTCAAATTGACTTTTGACTTTCTTGATTTCTTGATGATCAATATTCATATTTTTGAATGTCTTGATGAAATATGATCTTTGAAATTAAATCTTGACCAAAAAGTCAAAGTTTGACTTTTTGTGCATCCGTTGACTTTTTATCAGTTGATCAAATTTTAATTATCGATCCATTGATCTTGAGAGATGAATGCAATTAGGTCAAAATGATGTCCATGAATACTTGATATTATGTTCCAAACCAATAATTTATGTATTAAGTCAAAAGTCAAGAATCAATCATTCTTAGTCAAAACCCTAATTTAGACCATTTTGCCCTTTTGATGATTTGAACATTTTTTTCTTGAGGAATTATGATCCAAACTTGATCAATTGATGCATATGACTTCAAAATGTTGATATTGGTAAAAACAATATTGAAGTTTGGCTGTAAGTTTACCATAATTGACTTTTTACCCAATACAACTGATTTTTAGTCATCTGAGCAATTGACTGAGTAAACTTGTGTTCCAAGACTCGAAACTTGATATGAGTAATCTTGGAGGTCCATTATGATCCATGAAACTCATTTGAGGCATTAAAAGTTAAATTGTACTTGTGCAAATCAAAACCGTGATTTGAGGCATCAATGTTGAGGAGATGGCTTGATCTAGTCAACACTTGTGCAAGCTTGAGCTATTGAAGATCTTATGAGAAATATCTTGAGAAAAGAGAGGGAAAATTTTGGGGTACAACAACTTACCCTGTTCAATCTTCTTAAACCTAAAGAGTTAGACTGGCGTGTTAACCATTCGTGACTTGTAGGTAGAAGATGATTGAACACTAGAGTGCCTAGAAATTTGCACTCGCTGGTGTACAAAGTAATGATGTTGGTTGATTGTGTCGAGAATGGGCTTAAAGATGCCATCCAAAGTGACTGCTGGTAATTATAAAGCTTGATTGTGACTATTATTTTAACATATACTGGAATGAATCTTGTGGTGACTACTACTTCAATAGGTAATGAAGGAATCTTGACGACTACTACTTCAACAGGTAATGAAGGAATCTTGACGACTACTGCTTCAACAGGTAATGAAGGAATCTTTGATAAATACTACTTCAACAAGTAATGAAGGAATCTTTGACGACTACTACTTCAACATGTAATAAAGGAATCTCTGATGACTACTACTTCAACAGGTAACGAAGGAATCTTTGACGACTACTACGTCAACATGTAATGAAGGAATCTTTGACGACTACTACTTCAATAGGTAATGAATGAATCTGACGACTACTACTTCAACAGGTAATGAAGGAATCTCTGGAGACTACTACTTCAATAGGTAATGAAGGAATACTTAACGACTACTACCTCAACATGTAATGAAGGAATCTTTGATGACTACTACTTCAACAAGTAATGAAGGAATCTTGACGACTACTACTTCAATAGGTAATGAAGGAATCTGACGACTACTACTTCAATAGGTAATGAAGGAATCTTTGTCGACTACTACTTCAACGGGTAATGAAGGAATATTTGACGACTACTACTTTAACATGTAATGAAGGAATCTCTGACGACTACTACTTCAACAGGTAATCAAGGAATCTTTGACGACTACTACTTTAACAAGTAATGAAGGAATCTTTGAATACTAATACTTCAACATGTAATGAAGGAATCTCTGATGACTACTACTTCAACAGGTAATGAAGGAATCTTTGACAACTACTACTTCAACAGGTAATGAAGGAATCTCTGACGACTACTACTTCAACATGTAATGAACAAATCTATGACGACTACTTCTTCAACATGTAATGAAGGAATATTTGACGACTACTACTTCAATAGGTAATGAAGGAATCTCTGACAAATACTACTTCAATAGGTAATGAAGGTATCTCTGACGACTACTACTTTAATAAGTAATGAAGGAATCTTTGAAGACTACTACTTCAATAGGTAATGAAGGAATCTTTGACGACTACTACTTCAAAAGGTAAAAGGAGGAATCCAAGCTTGATTTTGTCTCGGAGAGATATTCTTTAGAATGACTCCCTGGGACAAATCTATGATGGAAATATTTGTCAGATTTTAGCCTCTGGAGAAATTTGTAGATGGTTGCTGACATGCATCTGTTGATTGATCTTTTCCTGAAAAGGTAAAGTGCTAGTTGTATGCAATGTCATGATGCATGCATTTCGTAATGATGTTCTCAAAATAAATGAGATTGTGCTATATGTGTTTTATATGCATATGTCATGATGTGTGAATGTGTAATGTTATTGAAATGTATCTACGTCTGGGAAAATAAATCCCTGACAACTGCTGGGGAGATTTGGGAAGCTTAAATCCCAGACTACTGTTGGAGATGAAGAATATGTGTATCTTCAACCTTTCTTAGAATGCTTCTGCTGGGAATTCCTGTTTGTTTATTTGAGGAAACTCTGCAGGGAATGTTGGTTTCTACTTAGGAAGTAGGGTTCAAGAACTTTGGTTGTTCATGGCTCTACTGGGGAATTTGATTCTTATATGCCCTGACTGGGGATAAAAGAGATGAATAAACTTTCGAATTGTCTGGGGGAGGATGAAGTTAACTGTTATTTGGTCAAATTTCAGGCTTCGCACCAACTTTCTGGAGATAGTATCAACTCTGCTAGGGAAAAGGAATTTTGTCAGTTGATCTGTTGCAGTCCGAGGAATAAACTCAAACTAGGGAGATTGTAATCCGTTGGGAAAATAAACCCTGTTGAGGAAAGTATTTTGGTGACCTCACTTGGGAAATGAATTATTTTGGTGTAGAACTTTCGCAAGGTTTCTTTTCCATCTTTGGAAGTCCAAACTTGGCTGGGGAATAGAATTCCCAGGGAATATGTCAATTGGAACTCTGGATGGAAAATGTATGAATTCACTCTGGGGATATCCCAAATTCTTGAGCAAATGCTTATTACTATTTTTGTGTGTTCATTTATTAATAGTTAATCATGTTCATATGCATATGTTCATTCAATTTTAGTCATTGGAAGTTTTTGCACTCAAAACAAAAAACAAAGATGTTTGTATTTAAAGGTATATTTGTATTGATAATTTGCCTATAAACAGGCATTTTTGTACAGGGAGACAAAAATCCTAGTAAGAGGAAGTTGTCAAAAAATGAAAAGAATACAAAGTGAAAACAAGATTGTATATCCATGTGGAAGTGATCTCATTGAGTTCCAACTCCGCTATTGCCCCTATGTCTTCGAACATCAACCCTTGTCGTCGAAAGAAGTTGATTAGATTGATCTCGTACCATTTGAACTTTTGACCTTGGTAATAGAGGTGACTATTAGTGATCTGACGGGACATAATCATATGCTTTAATCCTTAACTTTTGCCTGAACCACCCTTTCGGGTTTTCAGTCCACCAGGATACCCTTTTTGCCCAAGCCGCTCTTTCAAGTTTTCGACTTTCCGGGTGTACAATCTTTTGTATGTAGCCCTAACTTTTTCCCGAACCTTTTGATTCGCCGGGAGGCCCTTATTTTTGCCTAGGTATGTTAATCTAGCGGGTCATTCTTTATGCGTAGTATTTTTTGACTATGTCCATATTTACAGGATGCGGGAAATCTTCACCGTCCATAGTAGTTAGTATCATAGCACCTCCAGAGAAAACTTTTTTGACAACAAATGGCCCTTCATAAGTGGGAGTCCATTTTCCCCTAGGGTCTCCTTGTGGTAAAATGATGCGCTTTATTACCAAGTCACCCGCCTGGTATGCTCGAGGTTTGATCTTTTTGTTGAATGCCTTGATCATACTCTTTTGATACATTTGACCATGACATATATCGTCCAGCCTTTTTTCATCAATCAAGTTCAACTGATCCAATCTTGTCTGAATCTATTCATCTTCTCCTAATCCCGCTTCTTTCATAATCCTTAGAGAAGGAATCTGAACTTCGACGGGCAGAACAACTTCCATGCCATAAGACTAAGGAAAATAGGGTTGCCCCAGTTGAAGTTCGAGCTGAAGTATGGTAGCCATGGAGAGCAAACAGTAGCATCTCATGCCAGTCTTTATAGGTCACCGCCATCTTTTGCACAATCTTATTTATATTTTTATTGGCAGCTTCCACTGCTCCATTCATCTTAGGTCTCTATGGAGAAGAATTGTGATGCTTAATTTTGAATTTCATGCAAAGTTCAATGGTCATGGCATTGTTGAGGTTGGTTGCATTGTCAGTGATAATCCTTTCAGGGATGCCGTACCGACAGATGAGGTTATGCTTGATAAACCTGGCTACAACATTCTTAGTGACTGAGACAAATGAAGCTGCTTCAACCCACTTGGTGAAGTAATCAATGGCGACGAGGATAAAAAAATGTCTATTAGAGGCAGTGGGCTTGGTCTCTCTAATCATGTCAATGCCCCACATTGTAAATGGCCATGGAGCAGTCATGCTATTAAAAGGAATTGGAGGCACATGAACCTTGTCGGCATATATTTGACACTTATGGCAAATCCTTGAGTGATGGTGACAATCATTTTACATAGTTGACCAATAGTAACCAGCTCTCGGAATCCTCTTGGCCATAGTGTTCCTGCTAGAGTGAGTTCCAAAGATACCTTCATGCATGTCTTCTATAATCTTTCTGCTTCTTTCTTGTCCATACAACGGAGCAGGGTAGAATCATGGTTGCGCTTGTATAGGACCCCATTGCTTAGGAAAAATTTGGCTGAGAACCTTCGCATGAATTTTTTATCGTTGATTGAAGCTACTTCAGGATACTCTTGTGCTTCAAGGTACCTCTTCACTTCATGATACCAGGGCTTTTCCTCGTCAGTGCTGATCTCATAACAGTGTGCAGGTTCGTCAAATCTTTTGATAGTAATTTTGGGGGCTTCGTTGTTCCAATTGACCTTGAACATAGACGACATGTTTGCTAAAGCGTCTGCCAACTGATTTTCTTCCCTTGGAAAGTGTTCAAAAGTGACTTCCTCAAAGTATGGGATCAAGGTTAGCACAAGCTCTTTGTTGGGGATCAAATTTGGATGTTTGGCATCCCATTATCCTTTAACTTGACTGATTACTAATGCCGGATCTTCATAGACGCTTAAGAATTTGATTCTTAGGTCAATAGCAGCCTTAAGACCCAATATGCACGCTTCATACTCGGCCATGTTGTTTGTACAGTCAAAGCATAGTCTGAAAGTGAAAGGTGTATGGAAGCCTTTAGGAGAAATGATCACAACACCAATTCTGTTACCTAAAGCGTTGGAAGCTCCATCAAAAACCAAATTCCATCGGGATCCTGGTTCAGGTCCTTCATACGGTCTAGGATTTTCACAGTCGGTCACTAGCATGATATTCTCATATGGGAATTCAAAGTTCATGGATTGATAGTCATCAACAGCTTGATGGGCCAAATGATCCGCCATCACACTTCCTTTGATTGCTTTTTGCATAGTGTATTGAATATCATATTCAGTCAAGAACATTTTCCATCTAGCTATTAGTCCGGAGAGAGTTGGATTCTCAAAGATATACTTGATGGGGTCCATCTTAGAAATTAATAAAGTGGTGTGAGTCAACATATACTGTCTTAGCCGACGAACAACCCATGCCAATACGCATCAAGTTTTCTTGAGCAGTGAATATCTGGTTTTACAATCGATAAACTTTTTGCTAAGGTAATATATTGCATACTCTTTTCGGCCAGACTCATCATGTTGACCCAACACACACCCCATTGAATTCTCTAATACAGTCAAGTACATAATCAGAGGTCTTCCTTCAACTGAAGGCATCATGATTGGAGGTTCTTGCAAATACTCCTTGATTTTGTCAAAAGCTGCTTGGAAATCGTCATTCCATCTGACTACTTGATCTTTCTTCAATAATTTAAAGAATGACTCATAAGTAGCAGTCAAGTGAGATCAGGTGTGATACGGTGGCATAACCGACTATTTAATACTGATTTGCATTTTGTATTCGCAAATGTCGCGGTAAGTAAGAGTCCCCATCGACTTTTCTTTTATCCAACAAAGGAAATGGTGAAAATAACAGAAAAAGACCTTTTTCGAGAGTTTCAAAGTAAGGGGGGTAGATTATGGAAAGGGAAGGTGTTAGCACCCTTTCCATCCGTAGTTTTCTACGGGCTCTTAGGTACTTGCTCATTTTGAAAATTGCTTTCGTGTTTGTGTGTTTTGAAAAGTTTGTTTTATTCTAACTCTTGTATCAGTCCCAAGAGTGTTGATAAAGCGTTTGTTAAAAAATGGTTTTGAAAGTGTAAGGTGAAAAATGGTTTTTTGAGCAAGTACCTAACAACTATCTACCTACTCGAAAAAGGTGTTCTTTTCCCCCTTTCCTTTAGATAGTGACATCCTACTATTAGTGAGTAGGTAGTGCTATCGTTGGACATTGAGGGACCATCGAAGGGACGTGTTGTACCCCAAAATTTGCCCTCTTATTTCTCAAAGGATCACCCTGGACCCTCAGGTTTGTTCCCATACAATTTTAAGCCTTGAATTACAAATTTTCCAAGAAAGTCATTCACAAGGACAAAATGGTCATTTGCACACTAAAAAGTCAAACTTTGATTTTGGATCAAAAAATCAAGTTCCAAGAATCATATTTCATCAAGGCATGAAGTTTGTTTCATCAAGAAATTCAAAAGTCAAGATTACTTTGGAAAAGTCAAAATTCTAAATACTTAGAATTTTTCTAAGTGTTTAAGAAATATGACAAATTCAGAACTTCTGATCAGATTATCACCATGATGCAAGCTGATTCTGGAAGAACTTCTGGCACAAAAGTTTTAGATTTCAATAAGATCTAAAACATTGCAGAACAGAACTTCTCCTAGAAATGCTGGGATTTCAAGTTAAATCCTCAAAGACACGTCCCTGAAACTGAAGCATTCAGCAAATTCTGGACACTTTCAAAACAGATTTTGGTCAGAACTTCTGGGCCAGTTTTCGCAAAGGTTCAGTCAGAGTTTGCAAGGGTAATTCAAAGAAGGTTACAAAGCGTGCTACAAGCTTCCTGGAAAGTCTGAGAACTCCTTCAGAACATGCTGGAGCAAGGAAATACAAAGATCAAAAGTTAGATGTCTATCCTAAGTTACGCTGAAGCTGAACTTCTGATTCAGAATTAAGCAATGATGTAGAATCTTACATTGCAGGATTTCTGGTTGGATAAATCTCATCATCATTTAATTCTCATAACCACTTTTGGGTCTTTATCCAAAGGAATTCCCCACGTGTGGCATAAAAGTACCATCACTGTCTTGGAAAAAGCAACTTTTGCACAAGAATAGGTTGGGCCCACGCGTTGCTTTTGCTTTTGAGTTTACTTTTCCTTAATTCCCGCTTACGAATCCCGCTTAGGCATGACTAAGAAACTGCGAACCACGATACCTATTTGAATTTGCTTCAAGAACAAGTCAGCGCCTAGCATATGATGGTTGTACCCTTGATCTCTACAAGCTATAATATCCTTGCCCATAAATAAAAAGCCATTGGCAACTGTAAAGGGGTTGAATTTTTAAGAAAGAAAAAGCCTTGAACCCCTGCTAAAATTCCAAGAGTCCAAAACTGCAAATACAAAAATACAAAAACCTGTTAGCTTTTGATTCTTGCCTTCATGCTCCATTTTTTCCTCAAGTATATTTTGACCAAAACCATCCATACAGTCTCTGATATACATTTAGAAACCATCCTAACTTCTGTGTTCAGACTATAACACATTCTCCATCCATATTCACCTCAAGGAAGTCAGAACTTTTCCCCCTTGGTTGTTCCAGAATTTTTCTAATCACTCATAACCCAAGTTGAAAGCTTCCAGCCTGCTGAGTACATGAAGAAGTTGTTCAGAACGTCACCAGAGTTCAAAACCAGACTCCAGCTCACAGAGTATTTTCCAGCCACAAGGTAAGCTTCTGCTGACTCTCATCATATTACTTAGACATTGTCAGATTTTCATGTTCAAAAATACAATGTAGACATCATGATTCTGATGTTGTACGTATTCTGAGGTTTCACGTATTTGTATGCCTAAGTAGGGAGTAAATTAGTTCAGAACTTCTTAAGGAAATTAGTATTATCAAATTCATGTTTGCTTCTGATTTATAGTTCTGATATCTCTTGTTTCTAAAACACTATGAAACATGCCATAACTGTTATATGCGCATCTTCTGTTCTGTTGAGAAATGACTAAGTTGAAGATGTTCTGACTAGCATGGAGAGGGAAACTAAGTTCTACCAGTGGCATCAGAACTTCTGAAATCTTCTTTGTTCCCAGCGGACCCAAAATTTCTGACTTTACCTATTTCTACTAATATGATTTCTATTTTTACAGCACGCCAGAGTCAGAACTTCTGATTTCTTTTAGTCAACAATGCGCTAATTCTATTTTCTTTTTCCTTACTATTTTTGCTATCACTTCTTCTTTCACTAATCAAAAACACCAAAAACATTTTACATTTTACATGCTTTATTTTATTTCTTAAAACAAAAAGATCAAAAATATTTTCTTAAACAAAACTTATCTCTTTCCTGAAACAAAACAAGTTCATTTAATTTTGTTTGCAATCCCCATTTGTAAATCTGTACACCCTATCCCCCTAACGATTGTAATAGCGTAGGATATTTACTTTCTGCACTTTTTATTGCTTTCATATATTGCTAGTAATTAGGGTGTGTATGGCAAGATAAAAACAACAAATAGACAACCTAAAAATCAAAGACTAAAATGCATGCAATCAGACACACCTTAGGGTAATCTCACTTGTTGCCTATCGGAAAGATAGTCATGTCCCTCAAACATGGGTGTTTTAGCAAAGACCCTCGATAAAAGATCGTAGTCCCTCGATAACCCTCTATATTGCCTTCGATAAACGATCTAGTCCCTAAAAAACATTGCTAAAACATCCATAGATTGCCTTCTATGACTATACGATGACCCACGTCAATCCCATTTACATTCAAAGATAGGTTTACTTACCAAATCAATGGTAAGATAACAATGTCAAAGAAAAAGGAAATGAACAAGAAATATTTTTGAGTAGGTAGAATGCTCCTAATTACTTGCTCAATTTCAAACAAAACATCCTTGATATTTTCCAAACAAACACTTACACTTTCAAAACATCTTACAAAACTTGAAAACATTTTCAAAAGATTAACATCTTTGTATACATTCTTACGAACGATAATCATTACAAAGATTTCCTAAACAATAGCCTCTTTACAAAAATACTTTCAAAAACCACACCAAGCATAATTTTCAAACAAAAAGCAAGTGATCTAGCAAGTAACTAAGAGCCTATGGAAAACCATGGATGAAAAGGGTGCTAATACCTTCCCTTTTCATAATCTACCCCCCCCCCCCCCCCGAACTCAAGAAATAATCTCAAAGGTATTTCCTATGCTTTTTCACCTTTCCTTTTGGATAAAAGAAAAGTCGGTGGCGACTCTTGCTAAACCGCAACATTTGCGATCAAACGCAAAACACCCAAGTCAGTTCTCCCACCGTATCACAGAACTGGCGACTCTGCTGGGGACTATTCTAAAAGTGGGGTTACCTTAGGGCTATATCAAATTTATTTACTTTCATTGTTTGATTTGTATGCTTTACATTATGATTCTTTGTTTGGGTTTGAATCCTCTACCTGGATTTGGGATACAATATAGGTAAGTAGCAATACATTGTGGAAACTGTGCGGGGTATACCGACATGGTCATAGAAATAGCTATGTTAGTGCGACATATTTGTGGGTACCGGTAGCCTTTGAGTTAATCAAAGAGAATACGGGGCCGCTGAGTGATGTCATGAAGCACTAATGAACTTCTAGAACCTTTACTTGACCAACTTGGCCTTTAGGATGTAGTGAGATGGCCGACTTTGGTGTAATCCGAAGTTGGTAGATACTCGATACTACACTCATTGAGGTTCAGTTTCTTGGGATATTTCGGTCGCCATTAAAGAGGCTTGTGCTGAAACAATGACCAAGGAAACAAACCAGTGATATTGAGCTCCTTAGAACCCGGTTACTTTTATTTGGACAGGTTGAGCCAACTAAAACTTCAAGAGGGTTCTTACCTATAAAACTCCATGCAAGCCTAAACCTAGGGACTTGTTTGTTTTGTTTGTATATACATACTTTTACATAACATAATGAACATCATAACATCATACACATTCACTAACCATTTCAAGGATTTTGGGATTCATCTTTGTTCTTGTTTTGTAGGATATGGATTCTATTCACAGGAAAACTATTCAAGTCAATCTTGTAAGGATCCCTCAACAACTTAAGGAGCTATCTTCATGGATTCTTGAAAACTCTCCATTCACCGAGAGACATGGTCGCCTACTCAACTTGGTCACCTCCAACACAGATGAGGACATGATAAAGGTTCTCTTTCAGTTCTTTGATCCTTTACACCATTGCTTCATATTTCCCGACTATCAACTTGTGCCTACTTTGGAAGAATTCTCCCGACTCTTGAGGATTCCCATTCTCAACTAACTACCTTTCAATGGTACGAAAAGAGACCTAAAGCCAGAAGAGATTGCTCAAGCTCTACACTTGCATTCATCTGATGTCACAACTCATTGGGAAACAAGGAGTGGTGTCAAAGGTTTCCTAGCAAAGTTCTTGTTTGGGAAAGCCCAAAACTGTTGGAATTCTTTGGACCTGCAAGCTTTTGAGGAAATTGTGGCTCTCCTCATCTATGGGATGGTTTTGTTTCCAAACCCTGACCAAATCATAGATGTGAATGCCGTTAAAATCTTCATATCCCGCAACCCGGTGCCTACATTTCTAGGGGATATCCTACACTCTTTTCACACTCGCACAATGAGGAAAAGAGGTGTTCTTATGTGTTTCACTCCCCTCTTGGCAAGATGGTTTATTTTGCATCTTCCCTAATCTGTATTGAAGAATGAGTAAGGCTCTAGGTGGTCACAAAGGTTGATGACACTCAAACATTCAAACATTCATTGGTGTTCCCGATCCATAGAGAATGTTACTATTGTCGACCGTTGTGGAGAATTTCCTAATGTCCCTTTACTTGGCATTAGGGGAGGTATCACCTACAACCCCTGCTTAGCCTTAAGACCATTTGGTTACGCCCGAAGGGATGGACCGCATGAGATGCTGATTCAAGGTTTGATATTTGACTACGACAACGACGATCAAGGTCTTCGCCAGAGGTTTATCCGAGCTTGGAGGATGTTAAACAAGGTAGATAGCAAGACATTATGGAACAAGAATTCCATCCCTCGTGAGCCTTACCTCAAATGGGTACGAACTCGTGCTCAAAGCCTTATGATGCCTTATCCTTCCATTCTCCCAGTAATCATTGAGCCTGTCATGGAAGGAGATGTTCCATACACTATCCTACATCCTAACATGCCCACCTCTCTTGAAGACTTACAAAGAGATTAGATACAACTCAAGGGGGAGAAAGATACTTTTGAAGCCCAATTCTATGCAAGCGAGAAGAAGGTTTTGGAACTCACTAAGCAACTTCATGAGGAGAGGAACTTGAATGCCTACATTGAACCAAAGAGGATGTGTACTACCTTTTTATCTTAAAGTTTTCGTATTATTTTTCCCAAGAAGGCATCGATGTACTCAAGCTTTAATCTATTAAATATAATGCGTGTTTCCTTTTTGTCTAAAACAAATTTGAATCTTAAAACCCTTGAAATCATTGCATATGCATTTATCATTCATCATAACATAAGCAGGTTTCTTGCAACAAGTTTCCTCATCTCTCTACTGTTTATTTCAGTGAGATGGATCTTGAGCAAATGGTGAAAGACCTCCAAGCTCAGAATGCACAGTTTCAATAGTCGTTCTTAACTCTTGCCAAAGGACAAGAAGAGTTGAAGACCTTGCTGGTTGAGGAGAAGAAAAAGAAAATAACCAGAGTTCTAAACATGGGAAGAAGATTCCAAGGGCAAACAAGAAGGGCTTTAGACTTTGCAACGACATCCGGAGAAAAAGAAAATCAAGATGGGAAAGGCAAAGAAACAATTATCCAGTCAGAATCAGAAGAGGAAGAGGAAGAAGAAGACTATTTTGAAGAACAATACCCTCCAGCTGATGACAAGTATAAACATCTCGAAGAACGGTTAAGTGCAATGGAAATCCAAAAAGTGCCTGGCTTAGACTTTGAGGAATTAGGTTTAGTGTTGGGGATTGTCATTCCTACCAAATTCAAAGCACCTGTGTTCTCTAAATATGATGGAGTTTCATGCCCTAAAATGCATCTCCGATCCTATGTGAGGAAAATCTAGCCCCATACCGCCAACAAAGATTTATGGGTACATTTCTTCCAAGACAGTCTGTCTGGAACTCAAATTGATTGGTTTTATTAGTTAGAAAGACCCAATGTTCATAACTGGGAATATCTTGTTGCAGCCTTTTACAAACAATACCAATACAATGCTGATCTTGCGCCTACTCGTACTTAACTCCAGAGTATGGCCATGGTTTCAAATGAAGGCTTCAAGGACTATGCGCAAAAATGGAGAGATTTGGCCGGGAGAGTTCAACCTCCTCTATCTGAAAGAGAATTAGTAGACATGTTTTTGGGCACCATGTCTGGTCCCTTCTTCAATCACCTAACTGGGAGTTCATCGGCAGGTTTTACTAAACTAATATTGACTGGAGAAAGGGTAGAAGCCAGAATAAAAAGTGGAAAGATTCAAAAAGATGCATCCTCTACTGCTGTAAGGAAGCCATTTATCAGAAAGAAATAAGTGGTTGCTGTTTATCCTCAGAGAAATCAAGATAGGGCCGAATACCGTCGAATGGTGGGGGCTATTATGATTCCTAAACCTGCGCCTGATCAGCAAAGAAACAACCAACCAAGGATGGAAAGACCAGTCATACAATTCACCATAATTAATATGACCCTATCTCAACTATTGCCACATCTGTTAAGATCCAACCTAGTGACCTTGAAAGAAGCTCCAAAGAACCCTAACACAACCTCTCCTCACTATCATCCTAATGCCTGTTGTGCATACCACTCTGAGAGTCCCGACCTTGACACTAATAATAATTGGACTCTAAAGAACAAAGTACAAGACCTCATCGAAGCCAAAGAGATTGAATTCGATGAGCCCGAAAAGCCAAATGTCATTTCTGCCCCTATGCCCAAACATGGCCATAATGCCAACACCGTCGAGGAAGATATGTTTGTTATTTTAGTTAATGAACTTATGAACCCACTCCTGACTATCAAAAAGAATTTATTGAATGCCGGTGTGTTCCCAGGCTGTGATGAAAGCTGTTTGTCCTCACCAACCAGTTGTCCTTTGTTGAAAGCAGGCGTTCAGTGCCTAATAGATAACAAGGAAATTTTGTTTGAGAAGACTTCTATTCAAACTGTTCCTTTTAATGATGTTTCCATCATTACCATTTCCGCCAATCCTTCCAGGGTCTCCACCAAAAGACCCATTAGAATTACATCAGTTCCAAAAGCAGCTCCTTTGATAATTACAATGCTTGGACCAGTCCCGTATTTGTCAGACAAAACCGTACCATGGAATTATAGAGGGGACGTCTACTACCACGGTATCAAACAAGACTGACCAGCTTCCAAAGATTCAAGCTCTGAGAAGGATGACTCCAATATCAGTAACATTTCCGAGACTAGCAAGATTACCCGAAGCGGAAGAATATTCTCTCCAGAAATTTCTCCCCCAAAAGCAGTTTCTGGACCCGTAATCATTCTTGTTGTTGTTGCTCCTCCAAAGGCTATTCCCAGTCCTACAATCATCTTCATCAATACTCTAACTGACAAAGCTGTTACAATCCCTGCTATCACTCCTACTGACATTCCTGCTGCCGATTTAACCGAGACTCGAGGTAAAAGTATTCTGATTGAGCCTATCCAGAAGAAGGCACAATCGTTGGCTATCCCTGAAACCTCCCGTAAGGAGATGGAGGAAATTCTAAAGATCATAAAAAGAAGCGACTATGATGTAGTTGAGAAACTGGGGTAAACTCCATCTAAAATCTCCAAGCTAGCTTTACTACTATGTTCTGAGGCACATGCAAAATCCATGGTAAAATTCCTGAAAATTGCCCATGTACCCCAAGAAACATCTGCCGATCAGTTCTAAGATTGCGTAGCCAGCTTGACTGCAGATAATGGTCTAGGTTTTTTGGATGCTGATTTAACGCCAAGAGGAAGGAAGCATAATGAGGCATTGCATGTCTCAGTTGAATGTAGGGGCACAACCTTGGCTCATGTTTTGGTGGACACTGGCTCATCTCTAAATGTATTGCCTAAAAAAGCTCTTGATAGGCTTGATTGTGAGGGATTGACATTAAAGTCGAGTAACATAGTGTTGGTGTAAGCCCTAGAGGCCAATACTTTTGGTACTTGTATCGAATTATTTATTAATAATAAAAGGCATTTCTTTATTATGTTTGATTTCCAAAATAATAAAGTCCCTAGAATGGTTTATTTGTTTAATGAAATGTCAAGTGTGACTTAATCATGAGATCCCATTAAACATAAGACATTATTCTTAAAGTATCCGTAGTCAAGATTTAATGTGAAGTGGGATAACATTAAAGCATTAAGATTATTATGAAGATAGATTGATGATCACATCTCATGGATCATAGATAAGGAGTTATCAAGTCTTGACATAGGTATGAATATTAGGAGTAATATTTATACTAGATTGACCTGCTATGAGAATACTACATAGAATGTTATGCAAAGTGTCATAAGTTATTCTCATGATGATAATGGTGTATACCACCCTTCGACCTGAAACCACTATGGACCCTAGATGTAGAGTCAAGTACTTTATTATTGATCAAACGTCATCCGTAACTGGATGACTATAAAGACGGTTGATGGGTACTTCACAAAGCATGCTAAGGGACATGAGTGACCTAGATGGAATTTGCTCATCCTGCATAACAGGATAAATGTCTAAGGGCCCAATATTGAACTGGACAAGGGTGACACAGTGTATGCCTTGTGTTCAATATAAACATGAGGGCAAAAGGGTAATTGTACAACACAAATATTATCACGGAAAAGTTTGGTCAGATCACATGACATTTTCGTGACTTGGGTAACAGTGATGTGTTTCTAGATACCGCTCACTATTTATTATATTAAATGTGTGATTTAATATAATTACCAACGTCGCGAAAACCTACAGGGTCACACACATAAGGACAGGTTGATGAGAGATAGAATAAATAAGGAACACCGTAAGGTACGGTGCACTTAAGTGTAATACGGAAAGTGGTAAGGTACCAAGTGGATAAGTGATATATGGTACATCATAAGGTATGATGTCCATAAGCTTAATTGGGCTTTTAGCTTATAGCCTTAATTAGGCTTTTAGCTTGTAGCCCACACGAGTGATTCTATAAATAGATCCCTTGTGATGAAGCAATTTTACTTGATGCAATTTCGTTTTTGATTCTCTCTCTCACTCAAGGCTTCTGTTCGTGATCAGCTAGCACTGTGACCGGAAGTGATCTGTTCGTGTGGACTGAGTAGAGGCGTTGTTCTTCATCAACGCTCGTGATCACAACATCAAAGGTCTGAATCGCCACAAGAGGTAAATATTTCTATCACTGGCCATGTTCATTCGTAAGGATCGCTAAACAAAAATTTTAAATTCTGTTGCGCTTTTGATCGCAATTTTCCTTCACATAGTAGTAAGGGCCTTTGACGGCTCAAAAAGGATGGTGCATGGGGAAGTGGACATCCCCATAAAAGTTGGAACCCAAAAATTTGATTCAACTTTTTATGTAATGGATATTCACCCTCCATACTCCTGCTTGCTAGGACGACCATGGATTCACAATGCTGGTGTTGTCACTTCTACGTTGCACCAAATGCTGAAGTATCTGATTCAAGGGAAGATTATCACCATTCATGGAGAAGAAGAGTATATGATCAGCCATCTTAATTCCTTCAGATATGTGGAGTTAGATGGTGAATTTATTGAAACTCCATTCCAGCACTTTGAAGAAGTCCCGCAAGATATGGCAGTGACCAAGGCTGTTTCCAAGATCACAAGGCCTCCACTTAGGATGTCATCTTTGAAGGATGCAAAGGCAGTGATAGAAGAAGGTGGGTGCACTATCTGGGGGAAACTCCCGGATATCCCATGCAAGTCTGACAAGTTTGGCCTGGGTTTCACTTTAGGTGTTCAGAAGGGTATACGTCGCGCTCGTGCTGGAGGACCACCCTTGAAGATCATCAATCGTGAGTTTAACGCGGTAGAGGATGATGAAGATGGATACAACCTGGAGGATTGGATCTTCCCAACTGTCAGTGGAGGGCTCACCAATTGGGAGGCTAGAGATTTTGTTCCGATCACTTTTATCCCACAGTAATTTGTCTTTACATTTTGTTGGATCTGTAATATTAAAACAATTCAAACTCTTAAAACCTTGTGTCTTACCCGAGGCACAATGGTCCATTGGTAAGGGTTATTATCTCATTTCCATATGACATCAATGAATCATGGACGTTTTGCATACAAACTTTGTAATCATTATTTTTCTTTTTTACATTTTCATTTCTTTCAAAGATAGTTATAACCTTACACACACTCACACTCACAATACAGGTCTACATCTATTCGGGATCCCATGGATAACGGTTCTGCTATGGCTTTTTGTGACTCTGAAATTCTAATCTACCAAGCCAAAAACGAAGGTGAGGAATATTGTGAAGTACCAGGGGAACTTGCCAGATTACTACAACAAGAAGAGAGGACCATTCATCCCCACGAGGAACCCGTGGATACAATCAACCTAGGTACCGAGGAAGACAAAAGAGAAGCCAAGGTGGGTGCCAATCTGGAACCCAATGTTAAAGAGTGTCTGATTCAGTTGCTACACGAATATGTTGAGGTCTTTTCCTGGTCGTATGAAGACATGCCAGGACTTGATGCATATATTTTGGTACATCGTCTACCTACAAAAGAGGATTGCCCACTGGTAAAACAAAAGGTCTGTCGAATGCAGCCAGATATGTCAGAAACGATTAAAGCAGAAGTCATGAAGCAATTCAACGCTGGACTCTTTGCCATCACCTCCTATCCATAATGGGTTGCCAATGTTGTTCCCGTTCCAAAAAAGGACGGAAAGGTGCAAAGTGCATGGACTACAGAGATTTAAATAGGGCAAGCCCTAAGGATGATTTCCCACTTCCTCATATTGACATCCTAGTTGACAATACTTCACAACACAAAGTGTTTTCCTTCATGGACGGTTTCTCAGGTTACAACCAAATCAAAATGGCGCCTGAGGACACGGAAAAGACAACCTTTGTCACACAGTGGGGCATATTCTGCTACAAGGTTATGCCATTCGGACTGAAGAATGAGGGGGCAACCTATCAGTGTGCCATGGTAGCTCTATTTCACGACATGATACATCACGAAATAGAGGTCTATGTGGACGACATGATAGCTAGATCTCAAACAGAAGAAGAGCATCTTGATCATTTACAAAAGCTTTTTGAGAGGCTAAAGAAATACAAGCTGAGGTTGAACCCAAATAAATGCATGTTTGGAGTAAGGTCTGGTAAGCTCTTAGGCTTTGTCGTCAGCAATAAGGGTATTAAAGTAGATCCTGCCAAGGTGAAAGCTATACAAGAGATGCCTGCTGCTCGTACTGAGAAGGAAGTCAGAGGATTCTTGGGATGCTTGAACTACATTGCCAGATTCATTTCTCACATGACAGCTACTTGTGAGCCAATCACCAAACTATTGAAGAAAGATCAAGTAGTCAAATGGAATGATGAGTGCCAATTTGATTTTGACAAAATCAAAGAGTATTTAAGATGGCAGATGATCCTGAATGAATATGACATATAGTATACTACCCAGAAAGCAATAAAGGGCAGTGTATTAGCTGATCACCTTGCTCACCAAGTTGTAGAAGACTACCAGTCCATGAAGTTCGAATTCCCAGATGAAGATATCACGATGGTAAACAACTGTGAAGAACTCAGGCCATATGACAGACCTGAACAAGGTACCCGATGGACCCTGGTTTTTGATGGGGCATCTTACGCACTCGACAATGGTATTGGTGTTGTACTCATATCTCCTAAGGGTGTCATACTCCTTTTACGGCAAGACTCTACTTCAATTGTACAAATAACATGGCGGAATACGAAGCATGCATCTTTAGTCTCAAAGCTGCCATAGACTCAGGGATCAAATCTTAGGGATCAACTCAGCGGAACCCCCGGCTAACTCTGCGTAGTATGATCAATCGTCGAAATTTAATTTGCCTTTTTTTTAATTAACAAAATTTAAACTAATAATAAAAGTGTGTTTATTATTATTGTCTTATGGTGATCAATTATGGCCTTAGTTTTTTCCTTTATTTTGTTTTGGGATTGTAAAATACGGCCTGCGTGTCGTGCCTCTCTCTAAAATTCTTGATGTAACTTCTTTTCTCATCTCACTCCCTAGTATGTAAAACGAGTTTCTTTTATGTAATGTAATGTTATGAAGAAAGAGAAGAATACAATATCAAAGGAGGATAACCTTGGAGATCTTGCTTGGAGAAGTTTAGATCGTTATTAGGTTAGCTTAGGTTCTCTCATTGGCTTGGGAGAACAATTGCGCTAGGGGCCATAACTGTATCCTTTTATGTATATTGATGCATGTGTTTGTATGTTGATGCATGAGAGAGACGAATTGCATGTTCATCCGGTGAGATCAAACTAATAACAAAATCCCTCAAGTTAAATATTAAGTTCATGCTTTCCAAGTTTTAGCACTCATCAAGACTAGTATCGAACAATGTAGGTTTCGCCTACGCGAGGTGCATGTTCTATATTAGTAAGGTGCGATGGGTTAATTGTAATATCCAACTGCTAAAACAATGGGTCAAACATAACTAAACACATTATAATAAGATTATACATGTTTAGAAGCAAGAGTTGGGAATGATTCATATGATGAATTAGAATAAGGAGTTATTCACCCAACTGAAAATATTCGAGAGTTGTATGAGATACAATTGGAAGTAGTTCCTACCTAAATAACCTAGTTTTGTGTAATCAGCCTAACGCTGACTTAGAACAAAGTGAAATGTGGATCTCGACCCACTAGAAAGTCTTCCAACGGGATTTTCCGAATCAAATGATGAGGGTAATTTGGTTTGAGTAAAATAGTGGGAGCATATTTGATTAAAGGCCTAATTAAATATGTTGTTTTAATGATACTTATATTTTCATTTTTTTGTAGATTACCATGACAACAAACAACCATATTTTGCGATCAATCCTAGATAAGGAAAAATTGTCTGGGACAAATTTCTTGGATTGGCACCGAAATCTGAGGATTGTCCTCAAGAACGATAAGAAGCTGTATATCTTGGAGACACCTGTTCCTGAAGAAGAACCACCTAGTTCGGCACCTAAGGCAGAAAGAGAAGCTTATAAGAAGCATTTTGATGATGCTAACGAAGCTGCTTGTCTCATGCTAGCTACTATGAACTCAGAGTTGCAAAAGCAACACGAGAACATGTCAGCATTCGATATGATCGGACATCTGAAAATGCTCTATCAAGAGCAGGCAAGAAATGAGAGGTTTCAGGTTTCAAAGGCCCTTTTTAACAGCAAGTTATCTGAGGGAAACCCTATAGGTCCCCATGTACTCAAAATGATTGGGTATGTGGAGAACCTTGAAAGGTTAGGGTTTCCGCTTGGAAAGGAACTTGCAACTGATTTTATCTTGCAATCGTTGCCAGATAGCTTTAATCAGTTTGTCATGAATTTTAACATGAATGACATGGATAAGAGTCTTCCAGAATTTCTAAGCATGTTGAAAACTGCTGAGCAGAATATGAAGACAAAAGGGAAGTCCATTCTGATGGTCAGTAATGGAAAGAAGCTGAACAAGAGGCCTACCAAGCAGGTTGGTAAAGGGAAAGGCAAGGAAGTTGCCAAGCCTAAACCTAATGTTCCTGCTTTGAAGCCTAGTGGAGGCATAGCAAAGGAGGGCACTTGCTTCCATTGCGGTAAGACCGGACATTGGAAGAGAAACTGCCCAAAGTACCTGGAAGATATGAAAAATGGAGTAGGGACTTCAAATTCAGGTATTTTTGTTATTGAAATTAATTTATCTACTTCTGCATCATGGGTATTAGATACTGGATGCGGTTCTCACATTTGTACTAATGTGCAGGGGCTAAAAAGGAGTAGAGATTTGACAAAAGGTGAAGTTGACCTACGAGTTGGAAATGGAGCAAAGGTTGCTGCTTTAGCCGTAGGAACTTATGTTTTGACTTTACCTAGTGGTTTAATAATTCAGTTAGAGAACTGTTATTATGTACCTGCAATTAGTAGGAATATTATTTCCGTTTCTTCTTTGGACAAGTTTGGTTTTTCATTTATAATAAAGAACAATTGTTGATCTATTTATTTGAATGATATATTCTATGCTTCTACACAAATGAACAATGGACTATATGTCCTTGATCTTGAAATGCCAATTTATAACATTAATACTAAACGGATTAAACCTAATGAGTTAAATCCAAGCTACCTTTGGCACTGTCGCTTAGGCCACATAAATGAGAAACGCATTTCCAAACTCCATAAAGATGGACTCTTGGACTCTTTTGATTATGAATCATATGAGACATGCAGATCTTGTTTAATTGGAAAGATGACAAAGTCCCCATTCACAGGAAAAGGTGAAAGGGCTAATGATCTTTTGGCCCTCATACATACTGATGTATGTGGACCACTAAACATACCAGCCAGAGGAGGTTTTCAATACTTCATCACATTTACTGATGATTTCAGTAGATATGGTTATGTGTATTTAATGAAACACAAATCTGAAACCTTTGAAAAATTCAAGGAATTCAATAATGAAGTACAAAACCAACTAGGTAAGAATATTAAAGTTCTTCGATCAGATCGAGGCGGTAAATATTTAAGCCTAGAGTTTGATGACCATCTAAAGGAATGTGGGATTTTATCCCAACTTACTCCTCCCGGAACACCACAATGGAATGGTGTATTTGAGAGAAGAAATCGAACCTTGTTAGACATGGTCTGATCCATGATGAGTCACGTCGATCTTCTGAACTCCTTTTGGGGACATGCACTATTGACTGCAGCTTACACACTTAACCGAGTTCCATCCAAAAAGGTTGAGAAGACACCATATGAGATATGGAGTGGTAAGAAACCACATATGTCTTACATGAAGATTTGGGGTTGCGAAGTTTATGTGAAACGACAAATTTCAACTAAACTTGAGCCCAAATCTGACAAATGCTTATTTGTGGGGTATCCTAAAGAAACAAGAGGGTATTACTTCTACAATCCTTCTGAGGGCAAAGTGTTTGTCGCTCGAACTGGAGTTTTTCTGGAACAGGATTTTATTTCCAAAAGAATCAGTGGGAGGAAAATAGAGCTTGAAGAAATTAAAGAACCACAAAGCATTGATACACCTATGGAGGAATTAGAGCAGGAAACACAAGTAGTTGTGGAAGAGCAACCTGCTCAAGTAGAACAAGACCAGCGTAGGTCAAGCAGGATACGTCAACAACCTGAGAGATATGGATATCTCATAAGTGATCAGGGTGATGTATTACTCATGGATCAAGATGAGCCCGTGACCTACCAAGAGGCCATAACTGGTCCTGAGTCCGAGAAGTGGCTAGAAGCCATGAAATCTGAAATGGATTCCATGTACACAAACCATGTTTGGACCTTGGTAGAGCCTCCTATAGGAGTTAACCCTATAGGATGCAAGTGGGTCTTCAAAAAGAAGACTAACATGGATGGTAAGGTACATACCTATAAGGCAAGACTGGTTGCAAAAGGCTATAAACAAATTCATGGGGTTGACTATGATGAAACCTTTTCATCAGTTGCAATGCTTAAATCTGTTCGGATTTTACTTGCTATCGCTGCATATCATGATTATGAAATATGGCAGATGGATGTCAAAACTGCTTTCCTTAATGGGAATCTTCTTGAGGATGTGTACATGACACAACCTGAAGGATTTGACATACCAGAAGAAGCCCAAAAGATATGTAAGTTACAGCGATCAATTTATGGATTGAAGCAAGCTTCCAGAAGCTGGAATATTCGTTTTGATGAAACAGTAAAACAATATGGATTCATAAAGAATGAAGATGAGCCTTGTGTCTACAAGAAGGTTAGTGGGAGCATGATCGTATTCCTGGTATTATATGTAGATGACATATTACTCATTGGAAATGATGTACCTACCTTGCAACAAGTGAAGACTTGGTTAGGGAAATGCTTTTCAATGAAGGACCTAGGTGAAGCAGCCTATATATTAGGAATCAGGATCTATAGAGATAGGTCACAAAAACTGCTTGGCCTAAGTCAGAGTACATACATAGAAAAAGTGTTGAGACGCTTTAATATGCATGATTCCAAGAAAGGATTCATACCTATGCAACATGGAATGTGTCTGTCAAAAACACAATCCCCTTCAAGTAAGGAAGAAAGGGATCGCATGGATAAGATTCCATATGCATCTACAATAGGATCTATCATGTATGCCATTCTATGTACTCGACCATATGTCTCGTATTCTTTAAGTGCAACGAGTAGGTACCAGTCTAATCCCGGTGATGCTCATTGGGTAGCTGTCAAGAATATCCTTAAGTACTTGAGAAGGACTAAGGACTCATTATTGATATATGGAGGTCAGGAAGAGCTTGCTGTAATTGGATACACTGATGCTAGCTTCCAGACAGATAAGGATGACTTTAGATCGCAATTTGGTTATGTGTTTTGTTTAAATGGTGGCGCTGTGAGCTGGAAAAGTTCAAAGCAAGATACAGTTGCTGATTCTACAACCGAGGATGAGTATATTGCTGCCTCAACTGCAGCAAAGGAAGCTGTTTGGATCAAGAAGTTCATTAGTGAACTTGGCATAGTCCATAGCATTGTGGATCCCATTATTCTATATTGTGATAATAATGGTGCTATCGCACAAGCTAAGGAGCCTAGATCTCACCAACGATCCAAACACATACTTAGGCATTATCATCTCATTCGAGAGATAATCGATCGGGGAGATGTGAAAATATGCAGAGTACCTACACTTGACAATGTTGCTGACCCATTAACAAAGCCTCTTGCGCAGCTGAAGCATGATGGACATACTAGATCTATGGGTATTAGGGGTATGCCTGATTAGCTCTAGTGCTAGTGGGAGATTGTTGGTGTAAGCCCTAGAGGCCAATACTTTTGGTACTTGTATCGAATTATTTATTAATAATAAAAGGCATTTCTTTATTATGTTTGATTTTCAAAATAATAAAGTCCCTAGAATGGTTTATTTGTTTAATGAAATGTTAAGTGTGACTTAATCATGAGATCCCATTAAACATAAGACACTATTCTTAAAGTATTCGTAGTCAAGCTTTAATGTGAAGTGGGATAACATTAAAGCATTAAGATTATTATGAAGATAGATTGATGATCACATCTCATGGATCATAGATAAGGAGTTATCAAGTCTTGACATAGGTATGAATATTAGGAGTAATATTTGTACTGGATTGACCCGCTATGAGAATACTACATAGAATGTTATGCAAAGTGTCATAAGTTATTCTCATGATGATAATGGTGTATACCACCCTTCGACCTGAAACCACTATGGACCCTAGATGTAGAGTCAAGTACTTGATTGCTGATCAAACGTCATCCGTAACTGGATGACTATAAAGACGGTTGATGGGTACTTCACAAAGCATGCTAAGGGACATGAGTGACCTAGATGGAATTTTCTCATCCTGCATAACAGGATAAATGTCTAAGGGCCCAATATTGAACTGGACAAGGGTGACACAGTGTATGCCTTGTGTTCAATATAGACATGAGGGCAAAAGGGTAATTGTACAACACAAATATTATCACGGAAAAGGTTTGGTCAGATCACATGACATTTTCATGACTTGGGTAACAGTGATGTATTGCTAGATACCGCTCACTGTTTATTATATTAAATGTGTGATTTAATATAATTGCCAACATCGCGAAAACCTACAGGGTCACACACATAAGATCAGGTTGATGAGAGATAGAATAAATAAGGAACATCGTAAGGTACGGTGCACTTAAGTGTAATACGGAAAGTGGTAAGGTACCACGTGGATAAGTGATATATGGTACATCATAAGGTATGATTTCCATAAGCTTAATTGGGCTTTTAGCTTATAGCCTTAATTGGGCTTTTAGCTTGTAGCCCACACGAGTGATTCTATAAATAGATCCCTTGTGATGAAGCAATTTTACTTGATGCAATTTCGTTTTTGATTCTCTCTCTCACTCAAGGTTTCCGTTCGTGATCAGCTAGCACTGTGACCGGAAGCGATTTGTTCGTGTGGACTGAGTAGAGGCGTTGTTCTTCATCAACGCTCGTGATCACAACATCAAAGGTATGAATCGCCACAAGAGGTAAATATTTCTATCACTGACCATGTTCATTCGTAAGGATCGCTAAAGGAAAATTTTAAATTCTGCTGCGCTTTTGATCGCAATTTTCCTTCACATAGTAGTAAGGGCCTTTGACGGCTCAAAAAGGATGGTGCATGGGGAAGTGGACATCCCCATAAAAGTTGGAACCCAAACATTTGATTCAACTTTTTATGTAATGGATATTCACCCTCCATACTCCTGCTTGCTAGGACGACCATGGATTCACAATGCTGGTGTTGTCACTTCTACGTTGCACCAAATGCTGAAGTATCTGATTCAAGGGAAGATTATCACCGTTCATGGAGAAGAAGAGTATATGATCAGCCATCTTAATTCCTTCAGATATGTGGAGTTAGATGGTGAATTTATTGAAACTCCATTCCAGCACTTTGAAGAAGTCCCGCAAGATGTGGCAGTGACCAAGGCTGTTTTCAAGATCACAAGGCCTCCACTTAGGATGTCATCTTTGAAGGATGCAAAGGCAGTGATAGAAGAAGGTGAGTTCACTATCTGGGGGAAACTCCCGGATATCCCATGCAAGTATGACAAGTTTGGCCTGGGTTTCACTTTAGGTGTTCAGAAGGCTATACGTCGCGCTCGTGCTGGAGGACCACCCTTGAAGATCAGCAATCGTGAGTTCAACGCGGTAGAGGATGATGAAGATGGATACAACCTGGAGGATTGGATCTTCCCAACTGTTAGTGGAGGGCTCACCAATTGGGAGGCTAAAGATTTTGTCCCGATCACTTTTATCCCACAGTAATTTGTCTTTACATTTTATTGGATTTGTAATATTAAAACAATTCAAACTCTTAAAACCTTGTGTCTTACCCGATGCACAATGGTCCATTGGTAAGGGTTATTATCTCATTTCCATATGACATCAATGAATCATGGACTTTTTGCATACAAACTTTGTAATCCTTATTTTTCTTTTTTACATTTTCATTTCTTTCAAAGATAGTTATACCCTTACACACACTCACACTCACAATACAGGTCTACATCTATTCGGGATCCCATGGATAACGGTTCTGCTATGGCTTTTTGTGACTCTGAAATTCTAATCTACCAAGCCAAAAACGAAGGTGAGGAAGATTGTGAAGTACCAGGGGAACTTGCCAGATTGCTACAACAAGAAGAGAGGACCATTCATCCCCACGAGGAACCCGTGGATACAATCAACCTAGGTACCGAGGAAGACAAAAGAGAAGCCAAGGTGGGTGCCAATCTGGAACCCAATGTCAAAGAGCGTCTGATTCAGTTGCTACACGAATATGTTGAGGTCTTTTCCTGGTCGTATGAAGACATGCCAGGACTTGATGCATATATTGTGGTACATCGTCTACCTACAAAATAGGATTGCCCACCGGTAAAACAAAAGGTCCGTCGAATGCGGCCAGATATGTCAGAAACGATTAAAGTAGAAGTCATGAAGCAATTCAACACTGGACTCTTTGCCATCACCTCCTATCCACAATGGGTTGCCAATGTTGTTCCCGTTCCAAAAAAGGACGGAAAGGTGCGAAGTGCATGAACTACAGAGATTTAAATAGGGCAATCCCTAAGGATGATTTCCCACTTCCTCATATTGACATCCTAGTTGACAATACTGCACAACACAAAGTGTTTTCCTTCATGGACGGTTTCTCAGGTTACAACCAAATCAAAATGGCGCCTGAGGACACAGAGAAGACAACCTTTGTCACACAGTGGGGCATATTATGCTACAAGGTTATTCCATTCGGACTGAAGAATGCGGGGGCAACCTATCAGTGTGCCATGGTAGCTCTATTTCACGACATGATACATCACGAAATAGAGGTCTATGTGGACGACATGATAGCTAGATCTCAAACAGAAGAAGAGCATCTTGATCATTTACAAAAGCTTTTTGAGAGGCTAAAGAAATACAAGCTGAGGTTGAACCCAAATAAATGCATGTTTGGAGTAAGGTCTGGTAAGCTCTTAGGCTTTGTCGTCAGCAATAAGGGTATTAAAGTAGATCCTGCCAAGGTGAAAGCTATACAAGAGATGTCTGCTGCTCATACTAAGAAGGAAGTCAGAGGATTCTTGGGATGCTTGAACTACATTGCCAGATTCATTTCTCACATGACAACTACTTGTGAGCCAATCACCAAACTATTGAAGAAAGATCAAGTAGTCAAATGGCATGATGAGTGCCAATTTGATTTTGACAAAATCAAAGAGTATTTGAGATGGCAGATGATCCTGAATGAATATGACATATAATATACTACCCAGAAAGTAATAAAGGGCAGTGTATTAGCTGATCACCTTGCTCACCAAGTTGTAGAAGACTACCAGTCCATGATGTTCGAATTCCCATATGAAGATATCACAATGGTAAACAACTGTGAAGAACTCAGGCCATATGACAGACCTGAACAAGGATCCCGATGGACCCTGGTTTTTGATGGGGCATCTTACGCACTCGACAATGGTATTGGTGCTGTACTCATATCTCCGAAGGGTGTCATACTCCTTTTACGGCAAGACTCTACTTCAATTGTACAAATAACATGGCGGAATACGAAGCATGCATCTTTAGTCTCAAAGCTTCCATAGACTTAGGGATCAAATCTTTGAATGTATTTGGATATTCAACTTTGGTTATTAGCCAAATCAAAGGGGAATGGGACACCAAACACCCTAACCTTATGCCTTACATAGAACATGTTTTGACATTACTCCCACATTTTGAAAAGATTACCTTCGAGAAGAAAATCAGCTAGCCGACGCACTAGCCACAATGTCATCGATGTTTAAACTTAAATGGGATAACGAGGCTCCCCAAATCACCATTGAACAAAGGGATGAACCAGCACACTTTCACGAGATTAATACTGAAGAAGTAGTGGACTAGCCTTGGTTTCACGAAGTCAAAAGGTATCTCGAGGCTCAAGAATATCCAGAAGGAGCTTCAATAAATGATAAGAAGTTCTTAAGGAGATTCTCTGCTAAATTCTTCCTTAGTAATGGCATTCTTTACAAACGCAACCATGATTCTGTGTTACTTCGGTGCGTAGACAAGGTTGAAGCTGAAAGGATCATGGCTGAGTTACATGAAGTCACTTTTGGCACCCATTCCAGTGGGCATACAATGGCAAAGAAAATCCTACAGGCAAGCTATTACTGGTCTACCATGGAAGCAGATTACTATCAACACTCTCGAACCTGCCATAAATGTCAGATTTATACTGATAAGGTGCACGTACCTCCGGTTCCTCTGAATATCTTGACGGATCCTTGACCCTTTGCTATGTGGGGGATTGATATGATTGGGGAAATCAAGCCAACAACATCCAATGGACACCACTTCATTTTAGTGGCCATTGAATATTTTACCAAGTGGGTGGAGGAAGCTTCTTTCGCTTCCGTTACCAAGAATGTTGTCGCCCGGTTCATCAAGCAGAATCTCATCTGTCGTTACGGTATCCTAGAGAAGATCATTACAGACAATGGTACAAACTTGAACAATAATATGATCATCTCCTTGTGCAAGCAATTCAAGATTCAGCATCACAATTCTTCCCCTTACCGGCCAAAGATGAATGGTGTTGTCGAAGCCGCGAATAAGAACATTAAAAAAATCATACAGAAAATGAAAGTCACATACAAAGACTGGCATGAGATGTTATCATTCTCTCTCCACAGGTATCGTACCACAACTCGCACATCAACCGGGGCAACACCCTATTCTCTGGTATATGGCATGGAGGCTGTCTTGCCTATTAAGGCCCAAATCCCCTCTCTGAGAATTATGAAGGATGCATGGCTGAATGAAGACGATTGGATCCAGACTCGACTTGATCAACTAAACTTGATTGATGAGAAAAGACTTACTTTTGTCTGTCATGGTCAAATGTATCAAAATCAGATGATCAAGGCTTTCAACAAGAAGGTCAGACGACAAGTATATCAAGTTGGAGATCTGGTGATCAAGCACATCATACTTCTGCAAGGTGATCCTAGGGGAAAATGGACTCCTACATACGAAGGACCATTTGTAATCAAAAACATATTCTCTGGTGGCACAATGATATTGACCACCATGGATGGTGACGAACTACCGCACCCTGCAAACACAGACATAATCAAAAGATACTACGCATAAGAAGACCCTCTAGGTTGACATACCTAGGCAAAACAAGGGCATCCCGGCGAACCAAAAGGTTCGGGAAAAAATTAGGGATAAAACAAAAAAATCTGTACACCCGGCAAGTTGAAAACCTGAAAGGGTGACTTGGGCAAAAAAGGGTTTCCTGGTGGACTGAAAACCTGAAAGGGCGGTCCAGGAAAAAGTTAGGGAATTAAAGCGTATGACTATGTCCCGTTGGATCACCTTACGGATAACCTTTGGCTTCAACCTACAAACTCAGAGGTTCTGATCAATTCAATCATCTTCGGACGAGGCAACAAATAGACAAGATGCTCGGAGATACAAAGGCTATAGCAGAATGGGACCGCCATGGGATTATTGCACATAGCTATCATTTCTTTGTATTAAAATTTTTATTTTTTACGACAACATTCTCTTACTAGAATTCTTGTCTCATTATACAAATACTTACTCAAAGTCAATACAAAGATATCCCTTTGAAAGTGCAAAACTATATGTTTTTCTTTACTTTTGTGTTTTGTTTACAAAAACGTCCAAATGATTCATTTTTGAACATATGCATTTGAACATAATTACTGTTTACAAATAAACAAAATAAAAAGACAATCACTGATGGCTTTAAGAGATAGGGATATATCTTTGAGCTATTCCATAAAATTCCCCGTAGTGTGCAGTTTAGTCCCCAGCGGAACAAAGCTTTCAGTTATCAATCCCCGATAGAAGTTGCTGAATTTCTCAGGATTTTCCAACAGGATTTTTCAAGCAGTACGCGACATTTCCATGACAACAAAGTTTATTTCTCTAGGTGGAAGTTCAACAACACTTCAACTTCATAACATGAAGACTTACATATCCTCAGTAGTGGTCAGGGATTTATTTTCCCCAAATACAACAGCAGTGTAGCAGACTAGCTCACATACACATACATCGCATCCATATATCATAAACATTGATAGCACGAATGCATCATACCATGCATTTCATACAACATGACTTTGCAATTTTAGCTAACATTTTACCTTTTTCGGGATAAGGTTAACAGCTACCACTAACAATGTTCAAAGTTTCTAGATACAACTCAGATACGCTCCAGACACGGACGCCATTCTGACACTCATTCAATTTCAAATACAGTTCAGATACGCTCCAGATACGGATACCATTTTGATCCTCATTCAGATTTCAACTTCAGATACAGTTCAGATACGCTCCAGACACGGATACCATTCTGATACTTATTCAGATTTCAACTTTTGATACAGTTCAGATACGCCCCAAATATGGATGCCATCCTGATACTCATTCAGATTTCAACTTTTGATACAGTTCAGATACGCTCCAGACATGGATGCCATTCTAATACTCATTTAAATTTCAACTTTTGATACAGCTTAGATACGCCCCTGATACGGATGCCATTCTGATACTCATTCAGATTTCAACTTTTGATACAACTCAGATACACCCCAGATACGGATGCCATCCTGATACTCCTTCAGATTTCAACTTTTGATACAATTCAGATATGCTCCAGACACGGAGGCCATTCTGATACTCATTCAGATTCAATTTTCAGATACAAGTCATATACACTCCAGATACGGATGCCATCCTGATACTCATTCAGATTCAACTCTCAAATACAGTTCATATACACTCCAAATAAGGATGTCATTCTAATACTAATTTGGTTTCAGCTTATAGATAGGTTCAACGACCTTTCTGGATGGCATCTATAATCCTATCTCTAACAACTTTCTATCACCTCCCCAAATGGCATCTTTAAGCTCATTCCCTCAACCATCACATCACCGAGTTAGTCGTATGCAATGTCATGATGCATGAAATCCATCGTGTATGATGTTTTCAAAATAAATGAGATTGTGTTGTATGCAATATATATGCGTATGCCATGATGTATGAACATGGAATGCTGTTGCGACATTTCCTAGTCTGGGAAAATAAATCCCTGACTGCTTGCTGGAGAGTACTGGGAAGTTGACCCCCGAACTGCTGTTTGGTAGATGAGGAAAGTGATTCTTTTATTTCTGTTGGGGATGATGAATGGAGATGATTTGTCGGGGATTTCCTCTTTCCATTCGGGGATGCTCTGCTGAGGATCTTTGACTTATGCTTGAGAATGACTTTGTGGGGAAGAAGATGCCATGTTGGAAGATTTTACCAATGTAGAGAAATAAACCCTGTTGGGGATAAGCTTCCGTAGCTAGAGAAATAAACTCTACCAGGGATGAGAATTAATAAACTGTTTGAGATTATAAAACTTAGCTGGGGAACATGGATTTCAGATCTCTGAGGCAACTTGGCGGGAGGAGGTAATTCCTGGTTGGGGAAGAAGAGGTTAAAACTTTAGTTGTTTTTACTCTGTGGGGATATAGACATCATTAGGACATATGCTGAAGATGTAGCGGTGACTTTGCAATAGGATGACTTTGCCTTTGTACCTGCTGGAGAACATATATGTGGGAACTACAAATGGATTTTTAGACTTTGTCCCGTTAAAGTCATTAGAAACTGTCTTTCTGTTTTTTTAATGCAAGTATTTGTAAACAGTAATCATATTCAAATGCATATGTCAAAAATAATCACTGGACGTTTTTTGCACAACAAAACAGAAAAAAATGAAAAGGAAAAGTTTTGTACTTCCAAAGAAATAATTTGTATTGATATTGAAGTTTTGCCTATAATAGGCGTTTTTTGTACAAAGAGACTGACATTCTAGTAGGAGAATGCCGTCGTAAAAATGAAAACTATACAAAATAAATGTACACAGGGAAAACAACTATGTGTAATAATCCCATTGAGTTTCAATTCTGCTATTGGCCTTATGTCCTTGAGAGTCTCATCACTTTGCTACTTGTCCAAAGTTGATTGGATTGATTGGTACCATTTGAGCTTGATAGTTGATACAGAAGTCTGGTTGTAAGGAGATCCAACAAGACATAGTTATATGCTTTAAATCCCTAACTTTTGCCTGGACCTCCCTTTCGGGTTTTCAGTCCACCGGGATACCCTTTTTTGCCCAAGCTGCCTTTTCAGGTTTTCGACTTGCCGGGTGTACAAATTCTTTTGTATTTATCCCTAATTTTTGCCCGAACCCTTTTTGGTTCGCCGGTATGCCCTTATTTCTGCCCGAGCCAGTCAACCTAGTGGGTCCTTATTCATGCGTAGTATCTTTTAGCTATGTCCATGTTTACAGGGTGCAGAAGTTCGTCACCGTCCATAGTGGTCAAGATCATGACTCCACCAGAAAATATGTTATTGATTACAAATGGCCCTTCATATGTGGGAGTCCATTTTCCCCTGGGATCACCTTGTGGCAGAATGATGCGCTTGATTACCAGATCACCAACTTGATATACCTGTCGTCTGACCTTCTTGTTAAAAGCCTCGATCATACGCTTCTGGTACATCTAACCATGACAAATAGCCGCTAACCTTTTTTTATTAATCAAG
This sequence comes from Vicia faba, assembly GCA_948472305.1. Lineage (NCBI taxonomy): Eukaryota > Viridiplantae > Streptophyta > Magnoliopsida > Fabales > Fabaceae > Vicia > Vicia faba. The sequence continues at coordinate 378,229 of CATIWC010000644.1, read as the reverse complement.
TTCAATTGGTCAAGTCGGGTCTGGATCCAATCATCTTCATTCATCCCTGCATCCTTCATGATTCTCAAATAATGGATCTGGACCTCAATAGGTAGGACAACCTCCATACCATACACCAGAGAAAAAGGTGTTACTCCTGTTGACGTTCATGCTGAGGTGCGGTAACCATGGAGAGAAAATGGTAACATCTCATGCCAATCTTTGTATGTCACCGTCATCTTCTGGATGATCTTCTTAATATTCTTATTAGCAGCTTCTACAGCGCCATTCATCTTCGGCCGGTAACGAGAAGAGTTATGACGCTGGATCTTGAATTGCTTACAGAGTTCAGTGATCATAGTGTTGTTGAGATTTGTACCATTATCTGTAATGATTCTTTCGAGGATACCATACTGACAGATACGATTATACTTGATGAACCGCACCACAACATTCTTGGTAACAGAAGCAAATGAGGCAGCCTCAACCCACTTCGTGAAGTAATAAATGGCGACTAGGATAAAGTGATGCCCATTTGAAGCGGTAGGTCTGATTTCTACGATCATGTTAATGCTCCACATTCCAAAGGGCCAAGGAGCAGTCAAGATATTCAGGGGAACCAGAGGCACATGTACTTTGTCAGCGTAGATCTGTCATTTGTGACAAGTTCGTGAATGCTGGTAACAGTCTGCTTCCATAGTGGACCAATAGTATCCTTCCCGTAGGATCTTTTTAGCCATGGTGTGTCCACTAGAATGGGTTCCAAAGGTACCTTCATGTAAATCTGCCATAATCCTCCCTGCTTTGCTCTTGTCTACCCATCGAAGTAAAGTAGAGTCGTGGTTGCGCTTGTAGAGGGTTCCATTACTAAGGAAGAACTTTGTTGATAACCTTCTCAAAAATTTCTTATCGTTAATAGATGCTCCCTCAGGGTATTATTGAGATTAGAGATACCTTTTCACTTTATTGAACCAATGTTTGTCTATTACTCCTTCAGTATTGATCTCATAGCAGTAAGCTGGTTCATCCAATCTCTCAATAGTGATATGAGGAGCTTCATTGTCGCATATGACCTTGAACATGGACGACATAGTATCTAGCACGTCTGCTAACTGATTCTCTTCTCGTGGAAAATGTTCAAAGGTGACTTCTTTAAAGTGTGGAAGCAATGTCAATACATACTATCGGTAAGGGATGAGATTAGGGTGCTTCGTATCCCACTCTGCTTTGATTTGACTTATTACCAAGGCCGAATCTCCGAAAACACTCAAGAACTTAATTCTTAGGTCAATAGCAGCTTTGAGACCCATGATAAATGCTTCATACTTAACCATATTGTTGGTGCAGTTGAAATATAGTCTGACGGTGAAAGGAGTATGACAACCCTCGTGAGATATGATTACAACACCAATACCATTGTCGAGCGTGTTAGAAGCTTCGTCAAAAACCATAGTCCGTTGGGATCCTTTCTCAGGTCCTTCATCCGGTCCAGGTTCTTCATAATTAGTCACAAACATGATATTCTCATCCGGGAATTCAAAGTTCATGGATTGGTATTTGTCCATAGCTTGATGAGCCAAATGATTAGCTAATACACTTCCCTTGATTGCTTTATGGCTGTGTATTAAATATCGTATTCAGTCAGGATCATTTTCTATCTCGCTATTCTTCCGGAGTGGGTGGGCTTCTCAAAGATGTACTTGATAGGATCCATCTTAGATATCAACATGGTAGTGTGAGTCAACATATACTGTCTTAGTCGGCGAGCAGCCCATGCCAAAGCGCAACAAGTTTTCTCGAGCAGTGAGTATCTTATTTCACAGTCGGTAAACTTTTTGCTAAGGTAGTATATTGCATCCTATTTTCGACCAGACTCGTCATGCTGCCCCAAGACACACCCCATTGAATTATCTAACACTGTTAAGTACATTATCAAAGGTCTTCCTTCAATAGAAGGCATCGGTATTGGAGGCTCTTAAAGGTATTCCTTGATTCTATCAAAGGCAGTCTGGCATTCGTCATTCAACTTTACCACTTGATCTTTCTTCAAGAGTTTGAAGATGGGCTCACAAGTAGCAGTTAGATGGGAAATGAACCTGGCAATGTAATTTAGGTGTCCCAAGAAACCTCTAACTTCCTTCTCAGTGCAAGGAGCCGACATATCTTGTATAGCTTTAACCTTTAAGGGGTCTACCTGAATACCCTTGTCACATCCAATGAAACCTAGGAGTTTACCAGACCTTACCCCAAAGGTGCACTTGTTTGGATTTAGCCTCAACTTGTACGTCTTCAGTCTATCAAACAGCTTTTGCAAGTGGTCAAGGTGCTCTTCTTCCGTTTGAGATATGGCTATCATGTCGTCAACATAGACCTCTGTTGCACCCCAAAATTTTCCCTCTCATTTCTCAAGGAATCACCTTGGATCCTCAAGTTTGCTTCCATCCAATTCCAAGCCTTGAACTGCAATTTTTCAAGGAAATCATCCATAAGGGAAAAATGGTCATTTGTATGCTGAAAGATCTAACTTTGACTTTTGGATCAAAACCAAGTTTCAAGAATCATATTTCATCAAGACATGCTGAAATGTGAAATTTGTTTCATCTAAAAATTCAAAAGTCAAATTTACCATGGAAAAGCCAAGTTCTAAATACTTAGAACTTTTCTAAAATTGACACTTCAGAACTTCTGAGCCAGCCTCCATGCAAGTGCAGTCAGAGTTTGCAAATATGGTTCAGAACATAGCCTTCAGTCAGAACATGGCTCTTCCGCCCCTACGCAAGCTCAGTCAGAGTTTTCCAGAGTAATTTAAAGAAGGCTAAGAAGCGTGCTGCAGGCATTTCTAGAAAGTCTGAAAGCTCCTTCAGAACATGCTGGAGCCAGAAGATAAGAGGATCAGAAGATGGGATGCTATGCTGAAGCAGAACTTCTGATCCAGAACTAAGCCTTAGTGTAGAGTTTCACGTTGCAGGATTTCTAGTTGTGATAAGTCTCATCATCATTTAATGCTCATTTAATGCTCACAACCACCTTCTGAGTCTTTATCCAAAGGATTTTCACCACATGTACCTCTACTGTCTTGGGATAGCAACTTTGCTTTTGCTTTTCCTTAAATCCTGCTGACATCCACCATGCTTGCTTCAAAGACAAGGCAGCGCTTCAGCACATGAAGGCTATTTTCAACGCTTTGGTCAGAACTTGACCAAATCCCAAAATCTTGCTTATACAACTTGCTGCAGACCTATGACCAACAGTTGGTTCAGCCTACGCCTGCATCCCATGATTACACAAAACTAGCATACAAAAACTGTGATGAAAAAGCAAAAGAACAGGATGCCAAAACAGGTTCAAATCCCACTTGTTTTTCCCCCAAAATCACATCAAATTCATCTATAAATACTTGGCTCCACCACACGTTCAAGGGGCTGGCTTTTGGAAAGAAATAACTATCAAAAGAGAGAAAAGGAAGTTGTGAAACCTTCATAAAAATCCATATTTCTCATACACAAAAAACAAACCTTTATTCTTCCTTTTTAATCAAAGAACACAACCATTGTTCCGTCACCCTTGCTGACTCAGAACATCCAAAGGTAGCCACTCAAAGCTCCAAGCACGCTCCAGGTAAGTCTTTCTGATTTTACTTGCTTTTCATTCTGAACATCATTAACATGTAAATATCATAGTATTAATGTTGTACATATCATTGTATGAATATAAAAACTATGGATCATAACTTCTAGAATAATGCGAGGCTCAGACTTAGGATTGGAACTTCTATGATTTGTTGTGTTGTGATCATTCTGACTTGCTGAACTGAATAAATTGCTGATGTGCTGATTAAGAGTTGAAACGTGATACAGAACTTCTGTTTTTCACTCACTATTATAACACAGCACAAAACTTCTGAGTTCTCCTCACATGTCAAATACACTGAACTTCTGATGTTTCCATCAGTTGTTTTCAAACACTCAGAGTTTATGACTTTCACATGTCAAATATACTGAACTGCTGATGTTTGCTCACTGTTTCAGTGTAATACAGAACTTCTGACTTTTGGTTCACTGGTTGAATACCACCCAGAACCTCTGTGTTTTCCCTCTAACGTTTTTTGCAGGACTTCAGAGTGTATCAATCCAGAACCTCTGTTCCCTTTCCCTATGACGTTTTTGCAGGACCTCAAAGTGTACGAATCTAAAACTTCTGATCCCACTGATGTTTCCTGCTGAGTCACGCGCCTGGCTTCAGAACTTCTGATCCTTGTTTCTTTGTTTGCAACAACACGCTGTTTCTATCCTTCATTTATTTTCTTTTTCATCATTTTTAATATTAACTCTTTTTTTATATTAACATAAAAATATTTTCCTTTTAATTTATTTCCTTAAGACAAAAACATTTCCTAAACAAGTCCATTTCCTTATACATTCTTATACATTTCAATATGGTTGTAATAATAACTTAGGACTTATTTTTACTTGAAATCCCCATTCTTACATATGTACCCCATCCCCTAAATATTGTAATAGCGTAGAATTTCATTTTCTGCAATTTACTGTTTTCCTTATACTGTATAGTAATTAGGCGTGTATGGCAAGATAAAACCAACAAGTAGACCATCAAGAATCAAAGACAAATGCATGCAATCAAACACACTTGCACACATGCACCCTTCGGGTAATTCCACTTGTTGCCTTACAAAAATGGCCATGTTATGCATGTGGGATGTCTTAGCACAAACGAATCAAAAAATACAAGATCATAATCCCTTGATGACGCTATCAAAGTTGCCTATCAAAATGATCTTAGTCCCTAAAGAAAAAGTGCCAAGTCATCTCAAAACATTGCTATCATGGTCATACGATGACCCAAGGCCCGTCCCTTCACATCCAATGATGGGGCTTCTTACCAAATCAATAGTAAGATAGCAACATCTAAAGGAGGAGGAAAATCACATCTAAAACCTTTTGAGTAGGTAGATTACTGTTAGTTGCTTGCTCAATTTCAAAACAAATATCCTTGCTATTTTCAAAACAATCACACACACTTTCCAAAACTTGAAATATTTTCAAAAGCTCAACACTCTGTATACATTCTTACGAACGAGAACTATTACAAAGTTTGCCTAAACGATGGCACCTTTTCAAAATACTTTCAAAAACCACACAAAGCACATTTTGCAAACAAAAGAAAGTGATCTAGCAAGTAACTAAGAGCCCATGGAAAACCATGGATGAAAAGGGTGCTAATACCTTCCCTTTTCATAATCTACCCCCCGAACTCAAGAAACAATCTCAAAGGTCTTTCCTGTGCTTTTTCACCTTTCCTTTTGGATAAAAGAAAAGTAGGTGGTGACTCTTGCTAATCGCAACATTTGCGATAAAATGCAAAACCCTCAAGTCAGTTCTCCCACCGTATCACAACCTCTATCTCATGGTGAATCATATCATGGAACAAAGCTACCATGGCGCGCTGATAGGTTGCCCAAGCATTCTTCAACCCAAATGGCATCACTTTGTAACAGAAAGTGCCCCACTATGTAACGAAGGTTGTCTTCTTCATGTCTCCAGGTTCCATCTTGATTTGATTGTAACCAGAGAATCCGTCCATGAAGGAGAAGATCTTATGATGTGCGGTGTTGTCAACTAGAATATCAATATGGGGAAGCAGAAAGTCATCCTTGGGGATTTCCATGTTCAAGTCTCTGTAGTCCACATACATACGTACCTTGTCGTCCTTCTTAGGCACCGGAACTACGTTAGCAACCCATTATGGATGGGAGGTGATAGCTAAGAACCCATCGTTGATCTGTTTCATAACTTCGACTTTGATCTTCTCTGACATTTCAGCGCGCATACGATAGACCTTCTGCTTTACTGGAGGGCAGTCCTCTTTTTTCGGCAACCGATGAACAACAATATCAGTGTCTAGTCCTGGAATGTCTTCATATGACCAAGCAAAGATCTCAACATAATCATGCAACATCTGTATCAACCGCTTTTTGACACTATGCTCCAATTTTGCACCTATCTTGAATTCTTTTATGTCCTCTTCTGTACCCAGGTTCACTGTCTCAACTGGTTCCTCATGAGGCTATAAAAGCCCTTTCCTCTCCTTGTAACAGTCTAGCAAGTTCTCCCGGTACCTCGCAATCTTCCTCACCTTTGTCCTCGGCTTGGTTGATCAGATTTTCAAAGTCATAACTGACAATAGCATAACCGTTACCAATGGGATCTATAGTGGATATGGATCTGCAGTTTGACGCGTGAGTGTGTGTAAGAGCATAGCTGCATTGATAAAATAAAAGCAGAAAAGAAAAACAAAGAGCACAAAATTTGTATGAAAAACGTCCAATGCTTTATTAATGACATATGACATTGAAAAATGATAACCCTCATAAATAAACCATTTTGCCCCGGGTAAGACACAAGGCCATAGAGTTTATATTATTCATTTATTACATATCCAGAAAAACAAAAGGACAATTACTCCTGAATAAAAGTAATCAGCACAAAGTCTTTAGCTGTCCAGTTATTGGGTCCACCATTGGTAGTAGGGAAGATCCAACTGTCCATGTTATAGTCACCATCACTGTCTTCTAAAGCATTGATCCCATGATTGCTGATGCGTAGGGGAGGTCCTCCAGCGTGAGCACGATGAACAACCCTTTGAGCCCCTGAAGTGAAACCCAAACCAAACTTATCAGATTTGTATGGAATGTCAGGGAGCTGGTCCCAAATGGTACACCCACCTTCTTCAATGACTGCCTTGGCATTCTTGAGTGAAGCCATCTCTAACGGAGGTCTGGTGATCTTCGGCATACTGGTAACAGTCTCGGTTGCAGCCATGGTATGAGGCACCTCTTCAAAGTTCTGACAAGGGGTCTCGATGAATTCGCCATCCATTTCCACATATATGAAAGAGTTCAGGTGGCTTACCATGTATTCCTCCTCACCATGCACTGTGCTAATCTTTCCCCTCACTGGGTATTTCAACATTTGATGCAGAGTAGAAGTAACAACTCCAGCCCCATGGATCCAAGGGCGTCCCAACAAACAGAAGTAAGATGGTCGGATGTCCATCACGTAGAAAGTAGATTTAAAGGTTTGGGAACCAACTTTGATGGGGATGTCCACCTCCCCGTACACCATTATTTTTGAACCATCGAAAGCCCTCTCCACAATATTGCTAGGCTTCAGAGTCAAACCTTCGTAGTCTAATCTGTCAAGAGCCTTCTTGGGAAGAACATTCAGTGATGAACCAGTATCTACTAAAACATGGGCCAAAGTGGTGCCCCTGCATTTGATGGTGACATGCAGCGCACCATTGTGTTTTCTTCCCCTGGGTGTCAAATCAACATCAGAAAAACCCAGGCCATTATCAGCGGTCAAACTAGCCACACAATCTTCGAATTGATCAGCGGAGGTTTCCTGCTACACATGAGTAGTCTTGAGGAATTTTACCAAAGCCTTTGCGTGAGCTTCAGAGCACAACAGTAAGGCCAACATTGAAATCTTAGAGTGGGTCTGCCCCAGCTGTTTGACCATATTGTAGTCTCTCTTTTTAATTATTTTCAATATTTCTTCCATTTCTTTCTTAGAAACCTCCAGAATGGATTCAGAATACACCTTCGTTTGGACAAGCTCAACCAATATCTCTTTGTCCTGAGTCTCGGCCGACTCGGTGATAGGGGTGGAAACAGGGTTAATCACAGGAGTTGTAGTGGTAGTATTAGCAGGAACAACAGCAGGAATAATCACAAGAATAGTAACGACTTTAGGAGGAGAAATCTCGGGAGTGAACACTCTTCCGCTTCTTGTTATTTTACTGGTCCCAATGATATTGCCGACGTCAGGATCAGTACTTCCAGTAACTTTGTCTTCAGCAGCCAACAAGTCTTTCTTGACGCCATGATAATAGACGTCAGCCCTATAATTCTAGGGAACAACTTTGTCCAAGGAATATGGTATGGCCCTGGCATAGTGATGATTAGGGGAGCCAACTTTGGAGCAGATGTAATCCTGACGGGTCTTTTGGTGGAGACCCTGGGACGATTGGCGAAAATGGTTATAATAGAAACATCTTTACATGAAACAGTTGTGACGGGAGTCTTCTCAAATAGAATATCTTTATCATCCATCAGGCGCTGAACACATGCTTTCAACAAATAGCAACCAGTTGGTAGAGATAAACATAAGTGGCAACCTTCACCATAGCCCGGAAATAAACTGACTTGCAACATATTCCTCTTAACAGTCATGAGAGGAGTAACAAGTTCCTCAACAGAAGCAACTAACATATCATCGCCAACAACATTAACACCATGGCCATGCTTGGGGATGGGAGAAGTTATAACATTAGGAGTTTCCGGAGCATCGAATTCAATCTCCTTTGCCTCGATCAAATCCCGCACCTTGTTCTTTAAAGCCCAGAAGTCGTTTGTATCATGGCCTGGACTTTCAGAATGGTAGGTGCACCGAGCCTTTGGATTATAGTGAGGAGAGGCAGTATTAGGATTTTTCGGAGCTTCTCTCAAATTTACCAGATTGGACTTCAATAAGTGGGGGAAAACTTGAGACAAAGTCATATTAATCCGGGTAAGCTGTCTCATAGGCCTTTCTGCTTTGGGCTGATTGTTCCGCTATTGAGTAGTTACAGACTTGGATATCATTACAACCCCTACTGTTGGACGGTGTTCGATTCTGCCCTGATTTCTTTGACCGTAAGCATCCCTGACCTCTTTCTTTCCCACGAAAGGTCTCTTTTCTGCACTTGAAGAGGCATCCTTTTGAATCTTGACACTTCTAATACCAACTTCCACTCTTTCTCCAGTTAGGATTAGCTCAGTAAAACTAGCTAAGGAGCTTCCAATCAGATGGTTGAAAAGCATACCAGATAAAGTACCCAAGAACATATCCACCAACTCCTTATCAGACAAAGGGGGTTGGACTCTTCCTGCTAGGTCTCTCCACTTCTGGGCGTAGTCTTTAAAGCCCTCGCTATAACCCATAGACATACTTTGGAGTTGTGTATGAGTCAGAGCAGGGTCTGCATTATATTGGTATTGCTTATAGAAAGCAACAACCAGGTCTTCCTAGTTATGGATATTGGTTCCCTCCAGCTAATAGAACCATTCAAGCTGAGTCCCGGATAGGCTGTCTTGGAAGAAGTGGACCCATAAATCTCTATCAGCGGTGTGAGGCTGAATCTTCCTCACATAAGATCGGAGATACATCTTGGATCACGAGACCCCATCATATTTAGAAAACACCGGAACCTTAAACTTCTGCGGGATGACAACCTTAGAAACCAAGCCCAGCTCTTCAAAATCCAGCCCAAGTACCTTCTGGATTTCCATTGCGTTCAGACGATCCTCTAGCTATTTATATTTATCAACAGTAGGAGGATAGTACTCCTTATTATAGTCAGGTTCATCATCAGATTCCTTCAGGCTGAGGTCTTCTTATCTCGTCTCCTCTTCCTGATTGTCTCCTTCTTTTGATGAAGTTACCAGTTCTGAAGCTCGCCGCACTGGTCCTCTGAAACTTCTTCCCAAATTCACTACACCAACTGGTTTCTTTGGCTTCTTCTTTTTACCTTCAGTATGAGGGCTTTCAGATCTTCTTTCCCTTTAGCTAGAGCCACGATCATTTGCTGGAACTGGGCATTTTGTGCCTGGAGATCCTTGATGTTTTGCTCAAGAGCCATTTCTTTACTTGCTGAAATAAACAGCGAAGAAGATAAGAACCCTGCTTTGAAACCCGCTTATGCAATGAGATGTATGATATGCTTATGCAATGCTTTCAAGGACCTTATTGGATTTAAGCTCTTTTAAACAAAACAGGAAACAAAGCTCTTTATTAGTATGTTTTTAAAGAAACAAAAGATTACACAGGGATAAACATTGAAAGCAAATTCTAAACTCATAAGTCTCCCATGGGTGCTTCCTCTTGGTGTTGAGGTAGGTGTTAAGATTCCTCTCTTCGTGAAGCTGCTTTGTTAATTCCAGAACCTTCTTCTCACTTGCATAGAATTGAGCCTCAAAAGCATCCCGATCTTCCTTGAGCTGGATCCAAGACTTTTGCAACTCTTCGAAGTTGGTTGGCATATCAGGATGGAGAATAATGTGGGACTCGCCCCCTTGAACAACAGGTTCCAAGATCACCGATAAGATGGCATCGTATGGCATCATAAGAATTTGGGATCAAGATTGCACCCATTTGAGGTAAGGTTCCAAAGGGATGGAGTTCTTGCCCCTCAAATTCTTACTATTAGTCTTCTTAATAATGCCCCAACCGCAGATGAACCTCTGACGATAATTTTGCAAATCATTTGAGTAGTTGAACACAATATCCGGGATGAGCATATCCGGTGGACCATCTCTCCGTGCATAGCCAAACTGACATAGTGCTAAAGAAGGATTATAGGAGATTCCTCCCCTAATGACCAGGAGTGGAACATTATGAAATTCTCCACAACGATCAATAAAAGAGATGTCTTCTTGAGAGCGAGGACACCAACGGATGTCAAAGTGAGAGAGAGACATTAATCTTTGACTCCACCTTAAGCCTAAATCATTCTTCATTGTTGACCATAGAAGGTACGAAATAAACCACCTATATAGATGAGGGGTGTAACACATGAGAGTTCCTCGCTTCTTCAGAGTACGAGTATGGAGAGAATATAGGATATCCCAGAGCAATGTAGGAACTGGATTGTGAGCAAGGAAGATATTAATGGCACTCACATCTATAAATTGATATGAATTAGGAAATAGGACCAACCCATGGATCAAGAGACCTAAGACATCTTCTAAGGCATGGTAACTCATAGCATCCACGAAAATCTGAGCTTTCTCCATTAGAAATTTTGCAAGAAGGCCTTTAACTCTGCTTCTTCTTTCCCAATAGGATTCAATATCAGATGGCTTCAAGTGCAAAGCTATGGCAACATCTTCAACAGTTGGATCTTATTCTAAACCATTGAAAGGTACTCGCTCCAATATAGGTAAACTAAGTAGCTTAGAGAATTCTTCCAGTGTAGGTACCAATTGATAATCTGGAAATGTGAAGCAATGGTGCTCGGGATCAAAGAATTAGAATAGAACACTCATCAAAACTTTGTCAAATCCGGTGTGAAATTCTGGCAGCAGCTACTCAATGTCACAGTGAATGTTATGACACCGTATCTGACTTTCTATAAGACAGTAAATCAAAAAGCAGTAAAGAACACAGTCAATTGTTTACCCAGTTCAGTGTGAAACAACACCTACTCTGGGGGCTACCAAGCCAGGGAGGAAATTCACTATAAGAGATATTAATTCAGGAATAAACCAACCAGTTTATCTCCTTCACTTAAGACCTACCCAATGCAACTTTAATCTAAGTGCAACTTAAACCTGAGTTCCTACTCACTCCCCCTCAATCACAGCAGTGATACTAAACAATTGACTAATGAAATTATGAAGACACTCTTCAGAACATACACTTGACTATGCTTCACAGTTTTTAATCAAGTAACACAAACACTCGTGCTTCAAAGCTTTGAGTGATACATAAACCTAACTTGACCTTGCTTCAAAGCTTTAATCAAGTGACACAAACACTCGTGCTTCAAAGCTTTGAGTGATACACAACCCTTACAATCAAAACCTACTCCAAGTCACTTATCACAATGATACTTGCTTGGATTACAGTAGTTAAAACTATACAGCCCCGTGTTGATCTTCTGTCAAAAAGTTAAGTTCACCAACAGCCTTCCTATTGAATATATAGGCAGTTGTTCTTCAGTTAGGGCTTCCACGAAAATAGCTAGGGTTAATTAGGGTTAACCTCAAGACTTGGTCACAAGACTTTATCAACCAGATTAGGGTTAAGCCAAGTTAACCTAAATTCCACATGAGATTCTGTTCTGGAATGTATGAACCATATTCCTGAAAAATCTCAGAATTAACAAAATTGCCTAACTGTTAGATCAGTACAGGATGTCTTAACATTGGTTATGACAACAAGAATCCTGTTTACTGATTTTGGTAGAGTGTAATAAATGTGATCATTGCATAATGATCAGATACACACTCATAATGAGCAGCTACTGCATGCCATTCTTTTTCTACAGAAAGTACCTAGTAACCCAGAATGTTATGACATCAGTCATGACATTCACACACCTAGTTTTACCAAAAATACATGCCAATAACCAAACACTTACAAACTCCCCCTTTGGCAAATTTTTGGCTAAAACCCCTAAACAATCAGAGATTAGAGAGCAGCGGAAATAATATGTCTGCAGAAAAAATAATGTCTACCAAGTAATTAACACAAAATCTTCTCCCCCTCTTTATCCATAAATAGGCCAAAGATACATGTACTTTTAGGTTATACATTCATCCAAAATGAGTAATAAAAACAACAAAAAATCTGAAATCACTTGCAGCAACAGGTACCAGCAGCAAGCTTGACAACCCCACTGATCTTCAAGCACTGTCATCTTCAGAGGAGGCACTATCTTCAGCATTAAGCTGATCTTCAGCAGCATCCTCTTCCCTTCTTTGTCCTTCAGTCTCCTCCTATTCTAGTCTAGCAATTAGGTTCTCAAGAGTCCTTTTCCTTGTCTCCAGCTCTTTGCAGGTTTCCTTCAGCACAGCTATAGCATCAGATTTTTTGGACTGAGTTTTGACAGTTGATGTCTCAGCTGATGTCATGACAATGTCAGGAACATGAGTTCCCTAAAATAGCTTATAGTGCAACCCAAGAGCATGGGATCTTTTTCATACAATATCTCTTTCCACTAGAATGTCAGGATACTGAGCAAGGATAATACCACATAGGAGGGAGGGAAAGGCAATAGGGCCTTTAACAGCATAGCTTCCAGCATGTTTTAAAGTCTGATCAAAGATATACCTGCCATAGTCAAATTCTGTCCTGGTTCCAACATCATAAATGAATCTTCCCAATCCTGTGGAGATGGTCGATTTATGGTTGGTAGGGACCCAGTTGGCTGCACCAATCTTGTGCAGGATGGAAAATTTCATGCTTAGCTTGCTTGCATTCAACTTGCCTTTTAAGGGCCAGCTCTTGACTTGATTTGCAGTGATGGTTTGGCATACTTGGTTGTCAGTAACCTCTAGTTCAGGGCAAGCCTCATCTGGTCTTCCAAGGAATTTGTTTATTTCAGAGGGAGAGAAATTTACCTTTCTTCCTCTCACATAGACACACTTAAAGTCAGCTGACCTTCCATCAACACATCCATCAGATAAATTCACTATGAATTCTTTGACAAGATTTTCATAGCAATTGGTAAACTTTACCACAGTATTCACTAGACCAGCAGTTTTGATTAGGTCCATGATCTCCTTACATTCCATGGCACCATTGTTCAGTTCTCTTTCCAAGGCTATTCTTTTCAAACAAACATACTTCCATCTGTTAGCATTTTCAGGGTGGTGAAAAGAAATGTTGTCAGTGGGGACTTCAGGAACTTTAGCCATTTTGCTTGATGGGAGTTTTCTTCTGAGAGGAATATCTTCAGCATCAACTTTAAATTCTGATTCCTCATCAGAATCAGAAGGTTCAGGCTCTTTCCTTTTCTTTTCTATTGGTTGTCTCACAGGCTTTGAGAGACTACCAGCAGGTACTCGGGTTTTCACCTTCCCTTTGGACAATCCAGTCTTCATAGTTTCTACACCAGTCTTGCCTTCAGGCCTGGTTTTCTTATGAACAACATCAGCAGTCTTCTCTTTGGTCAGACATTCTGCAGCATCCTGCTTTCCTTTTCTGTTCATCATCCTTCTAGCTATGCTAGGGTTGATATTTGCAATTAGGTCATTGTCAGAGTATTCTTCATCCACATCAATAACCGGGGGTTCAACATCCTTCTCTGAAGGGTTCTGGAGATCATCAAGATTTTCAGATGATTTCCGAATGTTGTCATCCGGTGTCTCAACATTCTTAGAGACATCTGGATTCATTTCAACATTTGGACTAGCAGATTCTTGATTTAAAGGAACATAAATGCCAGGTACCGAGTGGTTCTCATTCAGAATTCTTGTAACAAGTCTAGCTATTGCTTGATGAACATAAGCTGAGCCTTCCCTATTTGCTATTTCTGAGGGAACAAAAGATGATGGTTGAGAGGGATTACCAGATGAAGTAGCTTGATACCTTCCTGCATGCCTTGTTCTCAGCTTTTTAACCTTAGAGGGGTTAGCTTCCAGTTCTCTAAGAGGAGTAATCTCCAGGACTTCAGAATCCATGCATGTTGTGATTGCCCTAGGTTCTCGATCAGAGGATGCGGATGAAACAGTCGTCTTGGAAGAGGATGATGTCATGGATAGTTGAGACATTTTGAGAGTCTTAGAAAACCAGTAACAACGAGAGAGAAATCTTTGATTGAGAGAATGGGGATTGTTGCAGAGCCGAGAGAGGAAGGAGGTAAATGAGTGTCTATTCAACTTCTTAACAATTTTTAAAGAAATAGGAAAACATATGATTAACCCAATCAAAATAGACTTAACACAAAAATCTCCTTCATCCCTTGTTTTAAGCAGAATTAATTGCTACATTTCCTCATGTTGGCAAATACCCAACTTGCCCCTCAAATTTTCAAATTGATTTGCATCAAGTGCTTTGGTAAAAATGTCAGCCAACTGTAGTTCAGTGGCAACATGTTCCAGTTTAATCGTCTTCTCCTCTACAAGATCTCTGATAAAATGATGTCTAATGTCAATATGCTTGGTCCTGCTATGCTGAATAGGATTCTTGGAAATGTTGATTGTACTCAGATTATCACAGTACAATGTCATAACATCTTGTGTGACATTATACTCAGTAAGCATTTGTTTCATCCAGATCATTTGAGAACAGCTACTACCAGCTGCTATGTATTCATCTTCAGCAGTAGAGAGAGACCCACAGTTCTGTTTCTTGCTGAACCAGGAGACTAGATTATTTCCTAAGAAGAAACATCCTCCAGAGGTGCTCTTTCTATCATCAGCACTTCCAGCCTAATCAGCATCACAGTAACCAGTCAGAGTTGGTTCACAACCATGAGAGTACAGCAAGCCATAGTTGTAAGTTCCACTTACATAATTCAAAATTCTTTTCACTTGGTTGATATGACTGACTTTGGGATCAGCTTGGTATCTTGCACATACTCCAACTGCAAAAGCAATGTCAAGTCTGCTGGCTGTTAAGTATAGCAGACTTCCTATCATGCTTCTGTACAGGCTTTGGTCCACCTTAACCCCACTTGAATCTTTGGACAACTTTAAATGAGTAGGTGCAGGAGTCCTTTTGTGACTGGCATTCTCCATACCAAACTTCTTGACAATGTTATTTGCATACTTGCTTTGAGACAGAAAAATTGAGTCTTCCATATGTGTGACTTGCAGTCCAAGAAAGTAGGTCAATTCTCCCATGAGGCTCATTTCGAATTCAGCCTGCATTTGGTCAGCAAAATGTTTAACCATTTTATCTGACATTCCCCCAAACACTATGTCATCAACATAGATTTGAGCTACCATTATCTTTCCTCCTTCATTTTTGACAAAGAGGGTTTTATCCAAGCCTCCTTTTCTGTATCCTTTGTCAGAGAGAAATTTTGTCAACATGTCATACCATGCTCTAGGAGCTTGTTTCAGGCCATATAAAGCTTTCCTCAATTTGTAGACATGATCAGGGTAGTTTGGATCCACAAAACCTTTAGGCTGTTCCACATAAACTTCCTTATTTAAGTACCCATTTAGGAAGGCACTTTTTACATCCATCTGAAATAACTTGAACTTCAGGAGACAAGCAATTCCCAATAGGAGTCTGATTGATTCCAGTCTGGCTACAGGGGCAAAGGTCTCATCAAAATCAACCCCTTCAACTTGAGTGTATCCTTGAGCAACAAGTCTTGCCTTATTCCTGGTGACAACTCCTTCAGCATCTGATTTGTTCTTGTAGATCCATTTTGTGCCAATGATGTTTGTTCCTTCTGGTCTAGGAACTAACTCCCATACTTCATGTTGCTTGAATTGGTTCAATTCATCTTGCATTGCTCCAATCCAGTATTCATCAGTTAAAGCCTCCTTAACATTTCTTGGTTCAATTTTAGACACAAAGCAAGAGTTTGAGATGATTTCTCTAGATCTTGTAATGACTCCACTGTTAGGATCTCCTATGATGAGCTCTTTAGGATGATCTTTCTGAATTCTGATGGAAGGGTTTTTGCTAGCTTCCTTTGATTCAGAGTCTGCTGCAGTGGTGTTAGGTAGATCATTCTGTTGAGTTAAAGTCTCAAAGAATGTCTCAACATTACAAGGTACATTTGTTTCCTCATGATAATCATCAACTATGACATTTATTGATTCCATCATGACTTTGGTCCTGGAATTGAATACCCTATAAGCTCTGCTGTTGGTGGAGTATCCTAGAAATATTCCTTCATCACTTTTAGGGTCCAGCTTTCTCCTTTGTTCACGATCTGCCAGAATATAGCATTTGCTACCAAATACATGGAAGTACTTCACTGTTGGCTTTCTTCCTTTCCAGAGTTCATAAATGGTGGATGAGGTTCCCTTTCTCAAGGTGACCCTGTTATGGACATAACAGGCTGTATTCATAGCTTCAGCCCAAAAATGAATAGGAAGTCTTTTGGCATGTATCATTACTCTGGCAGATTCCTGTATGGTCCTGTTTTTCCTTTCTACAACTCCATTTTGTTGAGGAGTTATAGGAGAAGAGAATTCATGATTAATTCCTTCTGAGGAACAGAACTCATTAAACTTACTGTTTTCAAATTCCTTGCCATGATCACTTCTGATTCTGACAATGCACCCTTCTTTTTCTCTTTGAATTCTTTTGCACAGTTCTTTTAAAACTTCAAATACATCAGATTTTTCCCTAATGAAGTTAATCCAGGTGAATCTGGAAAAATCATCCACAACAACATAGGCATATCTTTTTCCACCAAGACTTTCCACCTGCATTGGTCCCATCAGATCCATATGTAGAAGTTCTAGAACCTTAGAGGTGGTCAGATGTCTTGACTTTGGATGTGACATCCTAGTCTGCTTACCAACCTGACATTCACCATATACTCTCCCTTCATCAATCTGCAGTCTTGGAATCCCTCTGACTGCCTCCATGGATATAATCCTTTTCATTCCTCTTAGATGTAGATGGCTAAGTTTTTGGTGCCACAGTTTCACTTCTTTTTCTTCTTTGGCAATAGAACACACAGTAGAGTAATTAGTGTTCTCAGGCTCCCACAAGTAGCAGTTGTCTTTAGATCTGACTCCTTTCATTACAACTTCTTGTTTCTCATTAGTTATAAGACATTCAGATTTTGAGAAGTTGACCTTGAATCCTAGATCGCATAATTGGCTGATACTTATGAGATTAGCAGTCAAGCCTTTTACCAGCAATACTTCATTCAGATTTGGAACTCCAGGGCAGTCCAAGTTTCCAACTTCTTTGATTTCTCCTCTAGCACCATCTCCAAAGGTCACATAACTAGTGGTGTGAGGTTTAACATTATTGAGAAGGTTCTTGATTCCAGTCATGTGCTTAGAACATCCACTGTCAAAGTACCAGTCTTCCTTTGCAAAGACTCTAAGGGAAGTGTGAGCTATCAGGGCAGTAGCCTTTTTCTTCCATTGTGGAGTATATGGTACCTTGTTAGACTTAGGTTTGACACCTGGGTTTTGATTAGGATATCCATATAATCTGAAGCAAAATGGCTTTATGTGACGAAACCTCCCACAATGATGACATCTCCATCTTTGATACTTTTTCTTCATATTTTTCTGTTCACGATGTTGAGTGCTATGTTGTGACATCTGCTTTGACATTTGTTTATCAGGCCTGATCTTCTTGTCTATACCAGATTTCTTTGCTGCCACAAATCCTAGACCAGACTTGTTTCCCACATTTTGTCCAACCTGAAGGATTTCTTCCAATTTGTCAGTTCCATTTGTCAGCATCTTGACAGATTTGGTCATCTGGTCCAGATTTGAGTTTAGCATTTGAACCTCCCCTTCTAGATGACCTATAGTATCAATGTCTGCCCTTTTCTCAGCCTCCAACTTTATTATGAGTTTTGTTTGTCTCTCATTTTGCTGACAGACTTCAGCACTTCTGATACATAATTTCTTGTAGGAATCAACCAGTTCTTCAAATGTCACTTCCTCATCACTAGAGTCACTATCAGAGTTACAAATACCAGTTAGTGCAGTAACTAGTTTGGCAGATTCTTCTTCAAAATTACTTTCTGAATCACAGTCAGACCAAGTAACAGACATTCCTTTCTTTTGTTTCTTAAGAAAGGTAGGACATTCAGCTCGAATGTGCCCGTATCCTTCACATCCATGGCATTGAATTCCTCTGCTTTGATTTCCCTTCTCTTCAGACTTTGGTCTTCTTCTGGAGTCATAAGATCTGCTAATGTCAGAAGGAATGTTCTTGACATTTGACCTTGACTTTGGATCCATTCTCTTGATGAGTTTGTTGAATTGTCTTCCAACCATGGCTATAGCTTCTGAAATATTTTCTTCTTCATCCTCCTTGTTTTCATCTTTAGTGTTAGATACAAGTGCTATGCTATTGTTTTTCTTGTCGACATTGTCACTGATCCCTATCTCAAAGGTCTGAAGAGACCCAATGAGTTCATCCACCTTCAAATTGCTGATATCCTGGGCTTCCTCTATAGCAGTTACCTTCATTGCAAATCTTTTAGGCAAGGATATGAGAATCTTTCTCACCAGTTTTTCTTCTGACATATTTTCTCCCAATGCTCCCGAGGTGTTGGCAATCTCCAAGATGTTCATGTGAAACTCATGAATGGTTTCATCTTCCATCATCCTTAGGTTCTCAAATTTGGTAGTCAGCATCTGAAGCCTTGACATTTTTACTTTGGATGTGCCCTCATGGGTAGTTTTGAGAGTGTCCCAAACTTCCTTGGCCAGTTCACATTGATGTACTAGTCTGAATATGTTTTTATCAATTCCATTGAATAAGGCATTTAATGCTTTGGAATTTCCCAGAGCTAACTCATCTTCTTCTTTGCTCCATTCTTCCTCAGGTTTCAGACTGATTGTCCCATCTTTCTCGTTTATGGTGGGATGGTTCCATCCTTTGTCAGCAGCTCTCCAAGCCTTTTTGTCCAGTGATTTTAAGAAGGCAACCATACGAGGTTTCCAGTAGTCATAATTTGATCCATCCAGAATGGGTGGTCTGTTTCCAAAAACTCCTTCTTTGTCCATAGCGCCAGAAAGTGATATCCCTAGATCTCACCCAGTAAGACAGGCAGGGTTCCTGCTCTGATGCCAATTGAAATTCTGGCAGCAGATACTCAATGTCACAGTGAATGTTATGACACCGTATCTGACTTTCTATAAGACAGTAAATCAAAAAGCAGTAAAGAACACAGTCAATTGTTTACCTAGTTCAGTGTGAAACAACACCTACTCTAGGGGCTACCAAGCCAGGGAGGAAATTCACTATAAGAGATATTAATTCAGGAATAAACCAACCAGTTTATCTCCTTCACTTAAGACCTACCCAATGCAACTTCAATCTAAGTTCAACTTAATTCTGAGTTCCTACTCACTCCCCCTCAATCACAACAGTGATACTAAACAATTGACTAATGAAATTATGAAGACACTCTTCAGAACATACACTTGACTATGCTTCACAGCTTTTAATCAAGTAACACAAACACTCGTGCTTCAAAGCTTTGAGTGATACATAAACCTAACTTGACCTTGCTTCAAAGCTTTAATCAAGTGACACAAACACTCGTTCTTCAAAGCTTTGAGTGATACACAACCCTTACAATCAAAACCTACTCCAAGTCACATATCACAATGATACTTGCTTGGATTACAGTAGTTAAAACTATACAGCCCCTTGTTGATCTTCTGTCAAAATGTTAAGTTCACCAACAGCCTTCCTGATGAATATATAGGCAGCTGTTCTTCAGTTAGGGCTTCCATGAAAATAGGTAGGGTTAATTAGGGTTAACCTCAAGACTTGGTCACAAGACTTTATCAACCAGATTAGGGTTAAGCCAAGTTAACCTAAATTCCACGTGAGATTCTGTTCTGGAATGTATGAACCATATTCCTGAAAAATCTCAAAATTAACAAAACTGCCTAACTGTTAGATCAGTACAGGATGTCTTAACATTGCTTATGACAACAAGAATCCTGTTTACTGATTTTGGTAGAGTGTAATAAATGTGATCATTGCATAATGATCAGATACACACTCATAATGAGCAGCTACTGTATGCCATTCTTTTTCTGCAGAAAGTACCTAGTAACCCAGAATGTTATGACATCAGTCATGACATTCACACACCTAGTTTTACCAAAAATACATGCCAATAACCAAATACTTACACGGTGGTAACCAAGCTGAGCAAGTGACCATGTATTTTGTTGAATGATGAGTCCTTAGGAACTTTCAAGACCAATTCCTTGAGCTTGGGAGGGATTTCTGTGAAGTTAATCCAGATGGTTTTTCTGCGACCTGAATTCATATCCTACAAAACAACAAAGAGGTAAATCTAACAGTTCCTTGAAATGGTTAGTATATATGACTGTTGCGATGTTTATGATGTCATGATTATGCTTAAATCACAGATAAACACAAGTAAATCACACAATAGACCTTAGGTTTAAAGGCTTGCATGAGGTTTTAGGGTAAGTACCCTCTTGAATGTCCAGTTGGTTCAACCTGTCCTATTAATAGTAACCAGGTACTAAGAAGTCTCAATATCATTAACCTTCCCATCAGGAATTGGTTCAGCTCACGCACCGAAGTATTACGGCCGAAAAATCCTGAAAGTCCAGTCTCAATGAGTGTAGTATCAAGTATCAACCAATCTTCGGTCGGAACCAAAGTCGGTTATCTCACTACTTCCTAATGGATAGGATGAGTCGATTAAAGGTTCTAAAGGTCAGTTAGCGCTTAGTGACACTATGAGGAAGCCTAATGTTATCCTTGACTTACTCAAGGAAAATTAGTACAATCCAGAGTATCTCGCTAACGTAGCCACCAGTTCGTCCGTATCGGTCTACACCATACAACCTCCATGATTTATTGCTACTTACCTAAAAGGTGCCCCAAATCCGGGTGTAGGATCTTTACAAGAATACCCCTAACAAACCCTCAATGATAAAGAAATCAAATCAAACAAAGAAAGTAATTTTAAAATGAACTAGACCCTAAGGTAAACCCCACTTTTTAATATTATCCCCAGCAGAGTCGCCAGTTCTGTGATACGGTGGCAGAACCGACTGTTTAATACTGGTTTGTGTTTTGTATTCGCAAATGTCGCGGTAAGCAAGAGTCGCCACCGACTTTTCTTTTATCCAACAAAGGAAAGGGTGAAAAGAACAGAAAAAGACCTTTTTAAAGAGTTTCTGAGTAATGGGGGTAGATTATGGAAAGGAAAGGTGTTAGCACCCTTTCCGTTCGTAGTTTTCTATGGGCTCTTAGGTACTTGCTCATTTTGAAAATTTCTTTCGCGTTTGTGTGTTTTGAAAAGTTTTTTTATGCTAAATCTTGTATTAATCCTCAAGAGTGTTGATAAAGCGTTTGTTAAAAAATGGTTTTGAAAGTGTAAGGTGAAAATTTGGCTTTTTGAGAAAGTACCTAACAACTATCTACCTACTCGAAAAAAGGTGTTCTTGTCCTCATTTCCTTTAGATAGTGCCATCCTACTATTAGTGAGTAGGTAGCCCTATCGTTGGATGTTGAGGGACTATCGAAGGTACATTTACAGTCGCTAAGGCATCTGGGCGAGAACTTTTAGTAATTGTCCTAAAGTTAAAAGATCACTTTTTAACTGAGGCGACATCGAAATGGTCATCGAGGGACTTGTGATCTCTTGAAATAAAGGACAACCACTAAAAATCCTCATGTTTCGAGAATTGTGACCGTTTCCGATGGCAACCGAAGTGGGAGATACCCTAGGGGTGAGCATGTACAAGTGTGTTGATTCAGTTCATTTGTCTTGTGCTTTAGGGTTATCTAATCGTTTTAATTCAAGTCTTTTCATGCAATCCTATTAATCTAAGAAGTTAACAGTGCGGAAAATAAATTACAAAAAATAAAATTCCTAAGCTATTACAAGGTCTTGGGGAAATTACATAAATAACACAAGAAAATAAAATGTGGAATTTTAAACCTAATTAAAGCTATTACAAACCGGGAAACACTTACATAATGGGAAAAGAAAAAATGGAAAAAAGATAAACGCGTGAAGAATGGAAAGAGCGTCTAAACCTTAAAAATGTTTAAAATATTTTTTTTTGTTTTTATTTATTTATGAAAATATTAAGTTATAATAATAATATCCTAATTAACTAAATTAAACAAAAAAGAAAGAGAAATTATTAGTTACAATTAATTCTAATGAGACTAATATTTTTTTTGGTATTTTTAAAAAGAAAAAAGATTTGAAATTTAACCCTAACTTCTACTTAATTTTATTTCAAGGAAAATAAGTTAAAGTAATTAACTTATATTAGTTTACAAAAATTAATTTAATTGAAAAAATCTAAATCTATTTTTTTGTGATTTTTTTTTGATTTTATGATTAAAATAAAAACTGATTTTAGAACAATTAAAATAAAAATAAAGAAATTGAAAGAAAAAAAAGTAAAAGGATAGGCCTGATAGTAAAAGCAGTTTGAGGGGTGCAAATTGAAAACATGCTAGGCCCAGGTCAACACAAGCCCAACGCCATGTCTGAGATCTAGTGGGTGATGTGCTTGATGGCCCACCATGGGGATTGATTGCTGGGTGCTGGATATGAATTGTGGATGATCTAATGATGGAGATCTAGAGATGCATGGTGGACGTATTGAGATGCCATGCACTGGAACCTACAAGAAATGTTGGAAAAAAAGGAAAATTGTTGGACCTGGGATCGAACCCAGGTCCCCTTCTTCACACGCTTATTCCTTTTCCATCTGAGCAACTTGTTAATTCATGTATATAATAATAATAAAGCAATATAATTTAAAAACAAGTCTATGGAAGATTCATCAAGACACACATGCATTGTGGGGTCCCTGTATTTTAAATGAACCAACCAAAAGGATCCAATATGCCATGCAGGGTCTCCGGCCGGTCAAACCACCTGAGAGAGTGGATCCAGTCATCCCCTCCGATTGCTCAAAAACCTAAACCTACGAATCACGCCGGATAAAGATGCCAAGGGTACCCTACCCCCTATTTCGAGGACTGCGATCACGATGGTGGCATCCTTTTTGACTAAAATGGCCTGCAAGTCCAGATACGAAGAAGAAGGACCTTTGTGCCCTAACAATGAAATTTATTGTTTCCACGTCCAAGCTTGCGTGTAATGGTTCTAAACACTTGAAAACATGATATTAAACACAAACATATGTAGAGATATCATTTACATGCCATGAATAAAAAGTTTGAAACATGAAAATTTGGCAAACCGTGAGTTGTTGGAGAGGGAGTTCTGGGATCGTTTATACTTCAAGGATAGATGGGTTGGCTTGTTGGGGGTATCAGGAACATGAATGGATGGATGGAAGTGATTGAAACTGGATGGAGAAGGAGATCTCGAGTTGCACCACTTTGAACAATTTGAAACTTTACTAGGGTTGTTTCTAAAGCAGTTGCACCTCTTTTTAAGGTCTGATATTGTTATGCTTATATAGTATATCATACTAGATCAACAAAAAGAGCAAGAATCCATGGCATTGAGTACATGATTTATTTCAAATATTCACCTGAAAATCTTTCCCATTTTGGATATTCTTTCTCCTCTTGGCTTGCACGTTTTTCCCTTGATATAATCAGCATATTTATCCATGATTTAATGGGAAAAAGATTTCAAATCAAACCTTATATTATTTCCATTATTTATTTATTTAATTTTGAATTCTAATGAATAAAATATCAAAATAAATAGCATAAATAAAGAATAATTCATGCGTGGGATTAGAGGTTGTGGACCATGTTAGGAATAAGTTTCAAACATAAAAAGATAGGCCCATTTGGAAAAATTCCATGTTAGCTCAATATTTGCTTCATGCACTTTTCCAAAAATTAGTCAACTTTAGCAATGCATATCTCTCTCAATTTTAACCTTATGAGGATGTTATTGGATTTTTTAGAGATCTTAGGATATCCTCTAAACAACCCTTTTGGTTTCATCTCAATTGAATCTTCCATGTTCTTGTTATGAGCTTTGACCCAAAAGGTGCTTTTGTTGACTTTTTGAAAGGACCCATAATGTATAAGCTTGTATCTTTCAATTGGTGCATCTCTTTAACTTGAGGGATGAATAGAAGTTGTAGGGAATTGGATTATTTTCAAAATGAGCTTTGGTGGAAAAATTTATGATAAAGTATGAGAAAGTTATGTCTGGTCAAAGTTTGGTTGACTTTTCCTATAGAAACCCTAATTAACAATTCTTGACTTTTGATGAATTAGGAGCATTTCTTAAGGAATCATTATCAACCCTTGATAAAATGATGGATATCATTTCAAAATGTTGATGTTGACCAAAAATCTTGAAGTTTGACTGCATATAGGCCACTGTTGACTTTTGACCTAATACAATTGATTTTCAGGCATTTGAGCAGTTGGCTGAGCAAACTTGTTGTGCAAGGCATGAAATTTGTCATGGATGATCTTGAGGACATATTAGGACCATGGAAAACAATTGAGACCATTGGAGCTCACACATCTTGATGAAAATTGAAACCCTAATTAGAGGTTTATTGCCTTAGGAGGAGAATTTGTCTGGTAAATTCTTATTCATCCTTGAGCAGCTTGAGGATCTCAATGGGCAAGTGTTAAGTAAAATGAGAGGGCAAATTTAGGGGTACAACATCAAGCAATATGACCTAAAAAACCCCTGACCTCCTTCTCAGTACAAGGATCTGACATTTCTTGTATGGCTTTGACTTTTGCAGGGCCGACCTCAATACCTTTGCCACTGATGACAAACCCTAGGAGTTTTCCGGACCTTACCCCAAAGGTGAATTTGTTGGGATTCAGCCTCAACTTGTATTTCTTTAAACTTTCAAATAGCTTGTGTAGATGATCAAGGTGTTGTTCCTCAGTTTGCGATATTGCAATCATGTCATCAACATAGACTTCTATCTCATTGTTGTACCCTAAAATTTGCCCTCTCATTTATCAAGGTTTTTCTCACAAGACTTCTTGGACTCAAGACAAAATTAGGGTTTGGTCAGCTCAAGACATCTCATCTTGCACTGATAACCCAAAATTAGGGTTTGAGTTTGCACAAGGATTTTTGGACCACCAATGCTTCATGTGACTTTCATACATCATTTTGGACCCCTAAGATTGCTCATGCTAAGTTTCAGGCCTTGAACCACATTTTTGATCAGTCAATTGGACAGTTGACCTAAAAATCAGCTGTATTGGGGAAAAAGTCAACCATGGCCAATTTACAGTCAAACTTCATAATTTTTTATCCAAATCAACATTTTAGACTCATATTTACCATTTGATCAAGTTTGGATCACAACTCCTCAAGAAATTTGATCAAATCATCAAAAGGGCAAAATGGTCAAAATTAGGGTTTTGACTGAGAAAGGGAAATTTCTTATTTTTAACCTAGCCAATGACCAATTGAGTTCAAACATGATTTTAAGGGTTCAATGGAATCATCTTGACCTAATTACATGGTTCAAAAGATCTCAAGTTCATTGGATTGACAGATGAATTTTGCAGTCAACTGATTAGAAGTCAACTATACACTGAAAAGTCAAACTTTGACTTTTTGGTCAAAATCAAGTGCCAAGGGTCATAATTCATCAAGATATGTCAAAATATGAAACTTTTTCACCAAGAAAATCAATTTTGAAAATTAGGGTTTTGAATTTGAAAATTTTCATAACAGAATTTTTCTAAGTATGAAAATTTTCTTTTTTTTTCCCAACTTTTCACCACTTTTTCACCATGATGCAATTTGATTCAAAGAAAACTTCCAACATGAAAGTTGTATTCCTCCATGAAATCTACAACTTTTATTCACAAACTTTTCCCAAAAGATGCTTGTATCTCAAGTTATGAATTTGTGAATATAGGTCCATGAACTAAATAACTTAGTGAAAATTTGCCCTAATTTAGGCAGTTTTTTTACCCAACTTCATGGACATTTTTCACCTAGTTCCAAGAGGTATCTCAAAATTCATTTCAAATATGGATTATATAGAACATTTCAAGATTTCCAAAATGTCCCAGAACTCTCCAAGATCATTTTTGGTTAGAGAGAATCGAAGAGGAGAAGTTGGCATTTTATCACTTTTGTTCATGCCATTTTCACAAAGTATCAAGTTGCAAATCAGATATTTGATGTTTGAATATTGATTACAGGTCCTAAAATAATTCTACACTCCATAATTAAATGAAAACTCAGAAGATAAAGGCTTTATCTTTGCTTTTGAGGCTTTGTACAAGTTACATTTCCATTTTTGGCCAAAAGTGCACAATACCATTTTCATAAAGAGAAGCTTTTGTAACATTATCAATCTTGAGACTTGGATCTATCCCTTTGGTACAAACAACTTCTACAGGTATCAAGCAATGTGTACCAACTCCTATCAGCTCACAAGCCAGCCAGTACAAGCATGTAGCAATGGTCCCTTCACTTTTCTTCAAATGCAAGAAAAGGTTGCCAAAAGGTCAGAACTTGTACAGCTAGTGAAGAGTGGACTTTGTATCCATTCTATACATATTCACAAACTTGTTACAAACAAGAACACGATTTCTTTACATCTGAAACTCTCCAAAACACAAAAACTCCAATTTTCTGTCCAAACATACAAATTTCTGCAAAACCATAGTCAATACATTTTTGGCTCGTTCGTTTTGTGGCTTGACACTTGAAACACCTCATACACAACATACCAAAGCTATCCAAGCCCTTACCCTGCATCTGTAAGCCCTATTTCAGCCATTGCCATTTTCAAACTTGGAGCTTGCAGCTTGACTCGTGCAGAGAGTTCTGGCCATCCACAAAGCAAGCTAGGCATTGGAATAGCTTGAAGGAAGTTCAAGGAAGCTCACACAATCCTCAGGCCTCCATTAAAGTCCCTACATTGCTCTATCCAAATCCAATTGAAGGAGGTGTTTTTCAAAACTCTATCTCTCTGAATAGGCATCCTCAAGCCACAATTTGTGAAGAAAAAATGTAGCCCTTATCATGGTGAAGTTGTACATATGCATACTTGTCATTTATATTAACTATGCTGTGAGAATTTGAAGCTTGAAGTTGCTGAAATTTTTAGGTCATAAATTAGGGGCTCCAAAATTCTCTTTGATCTTTGAGAGTTAGGTTACAAATTTTATATAGTTAGAATCGTGAGATTAAATGCCACAAGTTTCATGTTATAAGTTTTTGTTTTTGTGCAAGCATTAGCAAGTTACAGTTTGAACCATGAAGCGTGCGTAGAAGAGAAGAAACCAAGGACAGGGACGAAGTTGTTGTTCTGGGCTTTTTGTTGCATTGGGCTTTTTGTTTTTGCTTTTTGCACCTCCTGAATTGCTTTTGCACCCCCTTGACTAACTTTGTTTTATTTTTCATATTTATTTTTATATATTCATATTTATTACTTTTATTTATTTTTCTGAATCATAAAATCATAAAAAATAATTTCTTTATTTTTTTCTTTTTTATTTTATTTTTTTCTATTATTTTTTGCATAAAAAATAGTTTATTAGGATAATAGACTTTATTTTCTTAAATAAATTTGTAAATACAATTAATAATACTTAATATTTTTATTATATTATTTATACACATTAAATATTTATTTTTCATACATATTTAATTTTTTTAATATTTGCACATAATATTATTTATTATGTTCTCATACAAAAAATGGACAAAATATTAATGTGAAATATTATTTTCTTTTAATTAAAAAGCTAAGGTTTCACCCTTCCAAAAATAATAATACTTTTTCTCTTATTTCTAGGGTTTAAATAAATTATTTTCTCATACATTAAACAAATACAAAACATTTTTTATATAAATACATTTGCATTGCATTTTAATATTTGTATATTTATTTAATGCGCACAATATTCGATTGGGTTGTAATAGTATTTTTAGGTTTATATTTGTGCAATATCCCCATTCAAAAACTTGTATCTCCCCTCCCATAATAATTGTTGTAATAGCTTAGTTTACATTTACACAATTTATTGCTTTCATATACCATGTTTAGTAAACTAGGGTTTGCATGACAAGAACAAAAATAAAACAAATAGAAAAAACCTAATACAAGACAAGAGCATGAAAAATGACACATATTGCACACAAGCACCCTTAGGGTTTCTCCCACTTGGTTGCCTAAATTAAAATGACCATGTTACGCACGCGAAGTATCTTGGCAAAACAAAACAAATAAGATCATAGTCCCTCGATGACGCTATCAAAAGGTTGCCTAAACAAAGATGATCTTGGTCCCTCAAAATTGCTAAGATACTTGGCAACATTGCTATCATGGTCATACGATGACCCACGCCCGTCCCGTTTACATCCAAAGATAGGGTTGTTTACCAAATCAATGGTAAATCAACAATGTCAAAGGAATAAAAATGTACAAGAAAGACATTGGAGTAAGTAGATAGCTTCTAGTTACTTGTTACATTTCAAAACAATCCTTGCTATTTTCAAAAACAAACACACACACATTTCAAAATATTTTACAAAACATTGAAACATTTTTCAAAAGACAAACATCTTTGTATACATTCTTACGAACGAGAATCATTACAAAGACTGCCTAAACGAATGGCCTCTTTTCAAAATACTTTCAAAACCACACCAAGCACCATTTCAAACAAAACAAAGCAAAGCAAGTGATCTAAACAAGTAACTAAGAGCCCATGGAAAACCATGGATGAAAAGGGTGCTAGCACCTTCCCTTTTCATAATCTACCCCCCGAACTCAAGAAAACATCTCAAAGGTCTTTCCTGTGCTTTTTTACCTTTCCTTTTGGATAAAAGAAAAGTCGGTGGCGACTCTTGCTAACCGCAACATTTGCAAACACAAACGCAAAACCTCAAGTCAGTTCTCCCACCGCATCACACCCATGATAAATCATGTCATGAAATAGGGCTACCATAGCTCGTTGATAGGTTGCCCCTACATTCTTCAAATTGAAAGGCATGACCTTGTAACAAAAGGTGCCCCATTGTGTAAGAAAAATGGTCTTTTCCATGTCTTCAGGCGCCATTTTGATCGGGTTATATCCGGAGAAGCCATCCATGAAGGAGATAACTTTGTGTTGAGCAGTGTTATCGACCAAGACATCGATATGTGGTAGTGGGAAATCATCCTTGGGGATTGCCCTATTCAGATCTCTATAGTTTATGCACATACGGACTTTACTGTATTTCTTAGGCACCGGGACCACATTTGCCACCCATTGAGGGTATGTTGTCACCACCAGGAAAACTGCATCAAATTGTCTCATTACCTCAGCCATTATCTTCTTAGACATATCTGGTCGCATATGACGGACCTTTTTCTTGACTGAAGGACAATCTTCCTTCATTGGTAGGCGATGAACTACAATATCAATATCAAGCCCCTACATATATTCATATGACCAAGCAAACACCTCAATGTAATCATGCAACATCTGGACCAACCTCCCTTTGACACTTTCATCTAGGTTAGCGCCAATCTTGACTTATTTTTTGTCTACATCAGTACCTAGGTTTATCACTTCAACTGGTTCCTTGTGTGGTTGAATGGCTTTTTCCTATTGCATTATACGTCTGACAAGTTCCCCATGTATTTCACAATCTTCCTCGCCTTCGTCTTCAGCTTGATAGATTGGATTTTCGAAGTCATAGATGGCAATAGCAGAGTCGTTGAGATCTGGAGTGGATGCGGATCTGCAAATGTGTGTGTGTGTAAGGTCACATGGCTATTTCTTGAAAATGCAATAAAGTGAAAGAAAGACAATGAGCGCAAAATTTGAATGCAAAAGAGTATAATGTTTTTCATTAAATGATCATGTGGCATATGAAAATGAACAAACCCTTAACAAATGGACCATGGTGCCCCGGGAATGGCACACGACTTAAAGTTATTGTTTCAATAAAGTTACAGACAAAGTTCTTAAATTGATAAAACAGTAAATGGTAACTACTCCTTGTTGAAGGAGATGGAAATGAAATCCTTGGCACGCCAGTTGTTGAGTCCTTCTTCGGCAGTCGGGTAGATCCAATCATCAAAATCACAGTCGTTGTTGGAGTCTTTAAGAGCATTCATTTCATGGTTACTGACGCGAAGAGGTGGTTTTCCTATGCGAGCACGTCTGACCTCCTTTTGGGCTTTGGCAGTGAAACCCAAACCACTTTTGTCTGATTTGAAAGGGATGTCAGGGAGTTGTCTCCAAATGGTACCACCTCCGTCTTCAATCACAACACGAGCATCTTTGAGGGAAGCCATCCTAGGTATATCTTTAACATCTTTTGGAACATCAGGGGTATCCTTGGCGGCAGTAACCATGGGAGAGACCACATCGAAGGCTTGGCAAGGAGTTTCTATGAACTCACCGTCCATATCAACATACTTAGATGAATTCAGGTGGCTAACCATAAACTCTTCTTCACCATTGACAGTAACGATCTTTCCTTTGACTGGATATTTCAATTTTTGATGAAGTGTAGAAGTCATTGCTCCTGTCCCATGTATCCAAGGGCGTCCAAGTAGGAAAGAGTACGCATGACGGATGTCCATCACATAGAAATTCGAGTTGAAAGTTTGAGAACCAACTTTGATGGGGAGGTGAACCTTTCCATGTACCATCCTCTTTGATCCATAGAAAGCCCTTACCATTATGTCACTTGGCTTCAACACCAAACCTTCGTAATCCAACCGATCTAGGCCACCCTTGGGTAAGAAATTTAGAGAGGACCCAATATCCACCAATACATGGGCTAGAGTGGTTCCTTTGCATTCAATAGAGACATGCAAAGCCTTGTTGTGATTTCTTCCAGCTGGAGTTAAATTAGTATCCGAGAATCCCAAACCATTATCGGCAGTCAAACTCTCTACATAATTTTCAAATTGATCGGATGTAGCCTCTTGAGGAACATGATCTTTCTTCAGAAATTTTATCAAAGCTTGAGCATGTGCATCAGAACAAAGTAATAAAGATAGCATGAAGATCTTTGAGGGGGTTTTCCCCAACTGCTATACTATCTTAGAATCACTTTTCCTTATGATCTTCAAAATCTCCTCCATCTCTTGGGTGGAGGGTTCCTCAATTGTAATGTCTTTGGCGAGCTCCTCCATCCTTGAAGGCTCAATCATCTTTTCTTTGCCCCTAGCATCAGTACTAGGTTTGTCAACAGTAATGTGAACATGTGTAGTTGTGGTTGTTGGAGGTGAAATGTTAAAGAGAGAAGATTCTCCCTGTCCTTGTCACCTTGCTAGAGCCATCAATGTTGGTAATATCAGCAGTCTTGTCTTCATCAATCTAGGAGTCTTGTCTAATACCATGGTAGTATACTTCAGCGCCATAATTCCAGGGTACCGCTTTATCGGAAGAATAAGGGACTGGCCCAGGAGTAGTAATTATCAATGGAGCTATATTTAGTTTATTGGAAATCCTAATATAACCCTTTGAAGTGATCCTAATAGGCTTGTTGGAGATAGTTATGATGGATATGTCTTCAACTTCGGTCAAACTTTTTACGGATGGAGTTCTTTCGAATAGGATTTCATGGCTATCCATTAGGTGTTGGACACCTCTTTTCAGCCATTCACAACCATTGATTTGCACAACACAGTAACAAAAAATTTCAAGGCAACCAGGGGAACCCCAACTTTCAACAAATTGTTTTTGCAAACTTCAGTGGAGTGGTTAAGTCATTAACAGAGGAAACAAAAACAGTATCTTCAATAGCGTTGACACCTTTGCCATGGGTTGGCATAGGTGCGGTGATTACATTCGGAGTTGAAGGAGGATCAAATTCAATGGTCTTCTTGTCAATTAGGTCTTGGATTCTATTATTGAGAGACCAAAAATCATTGGTATCATGTCCAGGGATGTTTGAATGGTAAGCACATTTGGCATTGGGGTTATATTTAGGTGAAGATGTATTGGGATTTTGTGGGGGGTCTCTTAGTGAAATGAGCTCAGCTTTCAGTAAATGTTGTAGGCCTTGTGGTAAGGACATACCAATCTTAGTGTATTGTATTTCTTGAAACTTTTTCCTATTCCCACCCTCTTGTTGTGATTGAGTAGATATAGGATTGGAAATTAAAACTGCCCCCACTGAGTAATGGCAGTCAGTCTTAGCACGACTTCTTGATCCATACATAGCATTAGTCTTTTTTTTACTCGTAAATGGTTTTTTCACAGCATTTGAGGTGGAGACCATAGGTATCTTCCCACTTTTAATCCCATTTTCAGCCCTCTCACCAGTTAAGACCAATTCAGTAAATCCGGATGACGAACTCCCAATCAGCAAGTTGAAGAATGGTCCAATCAATGTCCTCATAAACATATCTACCAATTCTCTATCAGTTAAGGGTGGCTGCACCCTGCGATCCAAGTCTCTCCATTTTTGGGCGTATTCTTTGAAGCCCTCGTCTGAACTCATGGTCATGCCTTGAAATTGCACCCTAGTTGGCGCAAGATCAGCATTATATTGATATTGGCGATAAAATGCAGCGGCCAAATCCTCCCAAGTATGAATGTTTGTCCCTTCCAATTGGTAAAAGCACTCTAACTGCTTCCTAGATAGACTCTCTTAGAAAAAGTGCACCCATAGTTTTCTATCAACGGTATGAGGCTAAATTTTGCGGACATAAGATCTTAAATGAAGCTTTGGACATGAAACTCCATCATATTTGGAAAAGACTGGTTTCTCGAATTTGTAGGGAATGACTACCCCAAGTACCAAATCCAAGTCTTCAAAGTCCAAGCCATGCATAATTTGGATTTCCACAGCTTTCAGTTTGTCTTTTAGTTGCTTATACTTATCGTCAGCTGACAGATATTTCTCATTAGAATAATCCTCGTCTTCAGAGATTTGATTGTTTCCACCCCGACACGGGTGCTCCTAACATCTTCATCTTGATTTTCATCCTCCTCGGAGGAATCCTTTTCAACTTGAACTTCTTTGACGGGGCCTTTAAACCTCTTCCCCCTGTTGATTGCAACTTTCTTCTTGGTCTTCTTCTTCGTGACAAGAAAATCCATCATTTCTTGCTGCCCCTTTACTAAGTTGAGCAGAGTTTCTTGAAACTGAGAGTTTTGAGTCTACAAGTCCTTCACAGTTTGCTTGAGATCCATCTTGTACTGAAATAAACAGTAGAAATATGAGGAAACCTATGTTGGAAAACCTGCTTATGATATGATGCATGTTATGTGAATACAATGTTTTCAAGAATTTTATGGAATTTAAATTTTCTAAACAAAGAGAAGACAACAAACATTAATTACATTAATAAGTTCATGAATTACAAATGCCTTTCTTGGGCTTACAATGGAAGAAGAAAAAATAATACCAAATAAACTCCTAAAACAAAAAGGACTCAAGCTTCCCATGGACGCATCCTCTTTAGTGCAATGTAGGCATTCAAGCTTCGCTCTTCATGAAGTTGTCTCGTGAGCTCCAAAACCTTCTTATCACTTGCGTAGAACTGTGCTTCAAAGGTATCTCGTTCCCCTTTGAGTTGAATCTATAATCTTTGCAATTCCTCGACGTCGGTAGGAATGTCAGGATAAAAAAGAGTGTAAAGGGCGTCTCCCTCAGCAACGGGCTCCATAATCACAGGTCGGATGGTGGGTTAAGGCATCATGAGACTTTGAGCACGAGTTCGTACCCACTTGAGGTAAGGCTCAAGAGGGATGGAATTTTTATGCCCCAAAGTCTTTCTATCTAATTTGTTTACCATTATCCATGCTCGTATGAACTTTTGACGATAGCCTTGGACGTCACCCTTGTTGTCGAATACCAAACCTTGGATGAGTGTATCATGGGGACCATCTCTTCACGCATACCAAAACTATCTTAATGCAAGAGAAGGGTTATAGGTGATACCTCCCCTAATTCCCAAGAGCGGGACATTAGGGAATTCCCCACAACGGTCGATGATGGTAATATCCTCTAAAGATCGAGAACACCAATGAATATCTGAGTGCGAGAGTGGCGTCATCCTTTGAGACCATGTCAAGCCTTGCTCATTCTTCAACATTGATCGAGGTAGGTGTGAAATAAACCACCTAGACAACAATGGAATGAAACACAAAAGAGTACCCATTTTCTTCATGGTGTGAGTGTGGAAACAATGTAGAATGTCTCCAAGCAAAGTAGGTATGGGATTACGAGAGAGAAAAACCTTGATGGCGTTCACATTTATGAGTTGGTCCGGATTGGGAAATAGAACCAAACCATAGATTAGAAGGGCCAAGACATCCTCCAAAGCTTGAAAATCCATTTCTTCCCAAAACAAACGAGCCTTTTCCAACAGAAACATGTCTAAGAAACCCTTAACTCCACTCATTATTTCCCAGTTTGCCACAATGACGGATCTCTTCAAATGCAAGGCTTTAGCAATAACCCCGGGCTTTGGAGTTTCCTCTAAATCGGTGAATGGTATTATCAAGCACATGTACTCCTAACAATTGAGAGAATTCTTATAATGTAGGCACCAATTGGTAATCGGGAAATGTGAAGCAATGATGCATAGGATCAAATAATTGGAAAAGCACACATATCATTTCTTCTTGGAAGTTTGAGGTAGCCAAGTTGAGAATTCGACCATATTTCTTGGTGAATGGAGAATCTCTAGGCACTCTTGATGCTAACTCTTGAAGTTAAGGATGCACTTTCACGAAGTTGACTCGGATGGTATTCCTACGAGTGGAAGCCATGTCCTACAAAACAAAACAAAGATAAATTCCTAAATCCTTAAAATGGTTAGTGAGAATGCTTATGATGTTATGATGTTTATGATGTCATGAATAATAATCACAAACAAAACACACAAATACCTTAGGCTTAGGATTTCATGGGTTTCATAGGTAAGTTCCCTCTTGAAGTTTAGTTTGTTCAACCTGTCCTAGAAAGTAACTGGGTTCTAGGGAAACTCAATATCATTGATCTTTCTTCATTGGGCATTGTTTTAGAACAACCAATCTTTTCTTGCGGCCAAAATATCCCAGAAGTCCGATCTCAATGAGCGTAGTATCGAGTATCAACTGATTTTTATCTTTGCACCAAAGTCGGCTATCTCACTACTTCCTAATGGCCAAGTTGTTCAACTAAAAGTTCTACGGTCAGTTAATGCTTTATGACACCCCACAACGGCCTTGTATTCTTCTTGAATCAACACAAGGGATACCTGTACCAACAAATGTGTCACACTAACATAACCATTGTTTCAACCATATCAGTCTATGCCATACAGTTTCCACAATCTATTTCTACTTACCTAATGATGTTCCCAGATATGGGTAGAAGACCTATACAAGAAACCCAAACATAGGCCCAAATATGTAAAGTAGATAAGTCAAACAAATGAAAGAATTTTAAATGTGATCTAGTCTCTAAGGTAACTCCACTTTTAAGTTAACTCCCTGAAAGAGTCGCCAGCTCTGTAATACGGTGGGAGAATTGACTTGGTATGTTTTGCATTTTATCGCAATTGTTGCAGATAGCAAGAGTCGCCACCTACTTTTCTTTTATCCAATAAAGAAAAGGGTGAAAAGAACATGAAATACCTTTTGATATATTTTCTTGAGTTCGAGGGGTAAGTTATGAAAAGGGAAGGTGTTAACACCCTTTTCATCCGTAGTTATCTACGGCCTCTTAGTTGCTAGCTCACTTTAAAATACTTTATTTGAAATGTATTTGTGATAGTTTTTTGAAAGTATTTTTGAAAATTTCCTTCGTTTAGGCAAACTTTGTAATGATTCTCGTCTCTATAAGAATGCATACAAAGTGTTGACTTTTGAAAATATTTCATTTGAAAGTGTTGGTATATTTTGAGAGATGTTTTGAAAATGGTTGTGAGCAAGCAACTACAAACGTTCTACCTACTCAAAAAGTCTTTGTTCATTTCCTCCTCCTTTAGATATTTCTATCTTACCATTGATTGGTAAGAAGCCCTATCATTGGATGTGAAGGGACGGGCGTGGGTCGTCGTATAGTTATAAAAAGCAACATTGTAGGATACCTTAGCAATTTTTGTAAGGGTATAATGTCGTTTACCGAAGGAAACATTTGAAGGGTCATCGAGGGACTACGATCTTGTATTTGATGGTCATTGCTAAAGTATCCCACGTTCGAGGGACATGATTGTTTTTCTCAAGGCAACAAGTGAGGTTAACCCTAGAGGTGCAAGTGTGCAAAGTGTTTATTTTCATGCATTTTATCTTGAGATTAGGGTTCTCTATTATTTGATTTTAGTCTTACCATACACACCCTAATTACTAGCAATTATATTGAAAGCGATAAATTATGGAAATTTAAAGTTCTACGCTATTACATCTTTTTTGGGGATGGGGGATACAAATTTACAAATGGAGAATGAAAGCAATTAAAACCTATGCATTGGCTCATATCTGTTTTGTATCGACACATGCACTTATGCATCGATACATATATTCCTTGCTTCTGGAAATCAAAACCAACTCAGTATGAGTCGATACATAAAGTTTTGCGTCGACTCATAACCTGTTTTGCATCGACACATGCACTTATGTATCGATACATATCATTTCTTTGCTCCTGGAAGTCAAAACCAACTCAGTATGAGTCGACACATAATGGTTCGTATTAACTCATTTCTATTATGTGTCAACTCATTCGTGTCTTGTATAGACTCATAACCTATTTTGTACCTAATATGTGTCGACTCATAGAGTTATTCATCGACTCATACTACTGTTTTTTACTTCCAACATTTTTCTGCTGCATATATGAGTCAGTTCTCAACACATGGTTAATGAAAATTAAAATTAAACATATGGTTAGCTTCAGGGCAATGATATCTACATGTTATCTTCACAAATTAACCACTAATGATTCTTGTATAAAGAGTTCAAAGTCAAGAAAACTTACCTTGAAACTGAATTTTGTGTTTTGATTTAGAGTTGATGTATTGTCTTGGAGAAGTCAAATGGCTGTTTTTGAGTTTGGAGAATGGTGATAGTGATATTACAGAAGTTTATCTTGTGTTTGAACAACTTCTATATGACGTATATGAAGTATATGGATGGTTTGTTTAGGGAAAACTTGCAAGGTTTTGGAGACTCAAAGGGTTTAGACTTCAAAGTTCAAAGATGGAGGTTTTTGTGGACAATTCCGGTTTTTAGAGTATAAGGGAGGTTTGATGATTTTTCAATACACAAGAATCTGGCCTTTAGCTTGTAATGACCTCTCTATTTATATAGAAAAGGTTTGGGAAGTTTAAGTAATCAGATTTGCAAGATAACAAATTATGGTTTGGTTGGAATGAAAATATCAAGTTATGCCAAGTCTTCCATGGTCCCAAGATAAAGTACCGAAGTTACTGGTATAGAGGGGATACTTTCCGTGATTTGTGGTGGAGTATAATTAGAAGTAAGCAAGGTATGGGCTGAAGACAAATTTTGTACCAAAAGCTTGCTTTTCAAGAATAGCAACTATGCCTTTATGCCATAAATGGAAAGATCTTTTGAACAATGGCTCAAACACTTGGGTAATAGCTCAAGAGTAGGTGTAAGCATTAAATTATGGTGAGATTGGAAAGTTATAAGGCCTGCAACACAATATTTTGAAGCATAGCATGTAGATTGGATTATGTGTTCTTCACCAAAAATGATTAGTAATTCAAGAATTGTTGTCCAACTTCATGCATTTTAATCTCCCAGTTCAAGTATGATAAATTCATGCTTTTGACATTTTGGAAAGCTTGAAACATTGTCTACAACTTTCATGTTGGCGACTTTGGTTAAATCAAATTGGAACTTGACGAAAATTGGCCAAGAAGTTGAGATAAAAACTGACCAAAACCTGTTGAAAATTTCTCTAAGTGTTTTATGAAAAATGTCATGACTTTAGGAATTTATAGCTCAAAATCCAAGCACTTATAGGATTTATCAGCAAAGCAAAGTTATAGATCTCATCAAGATCTATAACTTTCATGTTGAAAGTTTTCTTTGAATCATCTTGCATCTTGGTGAAAGATTGACACGAAGTTATGAAATTATCATGTATGAAAATACTTAGAAAAATTTCTAAATCTTGGAAAGTTTGAATTTTCAAATTGACTTTTGACTTTCTTTATTTCTTGATGATCAAGCTTCATATTTTTGAATGTCTTGATAAAATATGATCTTTGAAATTAAATCTTGACCAAAAAGTCAAAGTTTGACTTTTTGTGCATCAATTGACTTTTCATCAGTTGATCAAATTTCAACTATCGATCCATTGATCTTGAGAGATGAATGCAATTAGGTCAAAATGATGTCCTTTAATCCTTGATATTATTTTCCAAACCAATAATTTATGTATTAATTCAAAAGTCAAGAATCAGTCATTCTTAGTTAAAACCCTAATTTTGACCATTTTTCCCTTTTGATGATTTGAACATTTTTCTTGAGGAATTGTGATCCAAAATTGATCAATTGATGCATATGACTTCAAAATACGGATATTGGTTAAAGATCTTGATGTTTAGTTGTAAGTTGATCACAATTGACTTTTTACCCAATACAGCTGATTTTCAGTCATCTGAGCAATTGACTGAGTAAACTTGTGTTCCATGACTTGAAACTTGACATGAGTAATCTTGGAGGTCCATTATGATCCATGAAACTCATTTGAGGCATTAAAAGTTCAATTGTCCTTGTGCAAATCAAAACCCTAATTTAAGGCATCGATGTTAAGGAGATGGCTTGATCTAGTCAACACTTGTGCAAGCTTGAGCTATTGAAGATCTTGTGAGAAATATATTAAGAAAAGAGAGGGACAATTTTTGGGTACAACAGTATGGAATTATAATTTAGTGATGCATAAAATAAAATGTTCACAATAATTAATAATCTCTGCATAAGCAATGCTCGAAGGTGAGCGGATTAAAAACTAATTGTATCTTGTGACCTTGATGCTTTATAAAAATGCAAATGAAGGTGGGATATTAGTTCAAAATTTTGGGTATGACAGTGTCATCTATACGAGGTTTGATAACATCCAATTAGGTTAATAATTGTGGGGGTTCATCTGGAAAAACGTAGGGTTTGTCCTTCAAGATCTTTGGTATATTTGGGGGTTTTATTCAAGACTTTGCAATAGTGGATTCGACCAAGTGAAAGCTTTGAAGATTGGAGATCTTTGCAAAGGAGTAGTGCGATACAGTGAATCATATTGGAAGTTCTTATGGTCAATAGTATCAATTGGATTCGCTCAGGTGAACGCTTTGGAGATTTGGGATCTTGCAAAGGAGTAGCTTAAGTGGTGAATATATTAGATATATTGTGTCTTGGTCTTGCTAAAGACCTTAAGAAGATAAGGGGTTGAATCAAACATCAAACAGTTAGGTTTTTTAGGGTTTCTCTTGAAAACTTCTCTTAAAATCAACTTTTCTGAAAAGTGAGAATTTTATATCAATTCCAAAACAAAATTGGGGAAAGAAGTAGCCATAGCAAGGAAGATTGGTGAACTTCCTAAATAAATATTTGTGTTGTTCTCTCTCTCTCTCATATACTTTCTATATGCAATTTGTTGAACTTGGCGTTTCATTGATCAATTTGTGTAGAGTTTTCTTTGATTGTTAACATTTAAATTTATTTGTTAATCTCCTTATAATCACTTTGATTGTAATGTTGTTTTGAAATCAACAAAGCTCAAAAGAAAAATATGAAAAATTGATTGTGCACCAAGTGTTCGATAAATTATCTTATTCTGTTTTTAATACAAATTGCATTGAAAACAAGTTGTTGAAGTGATTTATTGGTAACGATTAATTGTGGAACTTTTGTCTTAATTGTTTGTATCATTGTTATTCCTTTGGCTCTCGCATATTCGGGTTTTCAATAACTAGGTTCGTTTAGACAATTTTTCGATCTAGGCCAAAAACCTTCTGCGCAAAATAAAATTTTAATTACTTATTTTTGAAAGATAATTTTACTTGGGTAACTATTCACCCTCCCTCTAGATAAGTCGACATCATCTAACAAGTGGTATCACAAGCTCCTATTAATTGTGTGCTTCGAAACTCTTATTAGAAAATGGTTAACGAACCTAAAGGGCGTATGATAGAGTGCCAAATTTTATGGGAGAAAACCATGGTTATTGGAAAGCTTGTATGCCTATTCATATTAAGTCATATGATAAAGGTGTGTGGGAATATATTTTAAATGGTCCAACACTGGTTACTCAAACCTATGTTAATGGTGTTGTCACATCTAAGCTAGAAGTACAATGGAATGATGATGATAGAATAAAGTGGGGACATGGGTGGAAAGCGCAAAACATTCACTACTACGGAAAAGGCATTTAACAAAGGTTGGGAAAGATATATAACCACGCGGGACCAGACGATGTTATATAGTGTGTGGTTGTATATGTGGTACTTACAATCACGGTCCAATGATCGTCGTAGTAAACTGGAAAGCACGCGTCATATAACAATGATTATTCATATTAACCGTTATGATATTTTATATGAATAAATGTCAAAATTTCATGCCAGAATCAACACTAAACCAATTTTGAATTGATATAAAAATTTATATTACAAGTACACAATTCCATTAAGTAAATAATAAAACTTTAACAACTAGAGGTATGCAATCTTTCCAACTTCCAAGAGAAAAGAAAGCGTATATAATTAAAGAAATAATGATGAGAAACTTTGGTTTTTAAACTTCCAAGATAAAAAGATGAAGAATCATAAGGAAAAATATAAAAGCGGAAGAACCAAGACACAAAAATAACTTCATTCAAAGGAATCAACATGTGTTATCATGCTCAAGCCACCAACAATGTTGAGAATACAAATGTTGTTGTAAAGGGTGTTATGGTGCAAAACCAGCCTCAAAATCAAGATGTTGATGTAGATGGTGTTGTGGTGCAAAACCATCCTTAGATTCAAGATGTTGTCATAGAGGGTTTTGTGTTCAGACTAATGAGATCTCTCAGGGTGAGGCAGAGAAGAAGAAAAAGAAGAAGAATGTTGAGAAGGAAAATGATGATTTTTCCGATTCTGATGATGATGATGATGCTGACTATGATTCGTCTAACTTTATCTCAATGAGAGGATTTAGATTTGATTATGGTTTTTGATCATATAATGAAAGTCTTATGTAATGAAGTTTTAATCTTCTTAACTCTATTAAGGTTATCAAGTTAAATATTCAACTTGAACATTCACCTTAACCTATCAACTTAAACTACAAAATATAGAAAACATGTTATTGTAACTGAAAACTATTGCGATGAACTTACTCGTAAGAAACCGTATGTTAGTTGCATATTCGTGTTAAGTCCAATGCATCTTCAACTATTACATTTCATAACAAAGTAAATATTAAACATAAAGGATATAAGAAAACATAACATTTTCAAATTTCAAACCCTAATTCAACTATTACATTTTATAACAAAGTAAATATTAAACATAAAGGAGATAAGAAAGCATAACATCTTTAAATTTCCAGAAAATCTCTATGAATTCAGTTTATTCTTAAAATTCTTATTCTTCTTTTAGAATCTATATACATAACCTTCAAATACCCAACAGATTCCAACTCTGGCATCATACTACTCTCATCTTCCAATTTTTGTTCATCATCCCGAATGAGCAAATTACATGTTTCACCACTCCACCAACTTTGACATCTCTAAGAAAGACTTCCTTTATTTTAACCCCTCTTGCATTGGTACGAAAAAATACGATTGTCATAACCACAAAAATTTCTAGACCGAGATTTACACCTTTGGATGAGTTTCTTCAAATGCAACATTGAGACGAAACTGGACAACAACAATGAGTGTGGTGTTAGGGTTGTTTTCTTCTTCCCGACGATGTTGACGATGTTGGTGTTAACTAGGGTTGTTTCTTATATCAGTGGAAGAATGGGTACTTAGTGTTTAATATATATAAAGAATTTCCAGTGTGTAACAATGTTTGTACAAAAGAGTCATAGTGATATCCCTATTATTTTTTAATTATATATAAAAATAATTGAAAATGCTTGCATTAACGTAAAAGGGATAAACTATTTGAGGGAGCTGGGGATCGAACCCAGGAAAGCTTGACTGTATCACCATGGTTATGGAATTAGCCGTAGTTATAACCTTAAATTTTCAATTAAAAAAAGAATGTTAGCGCATTAGTTTAGCAGTGTCACTACAGTTTTGGGGCGAACCGTGGCGACTTTGGCGTTGTTGTATGCGCGTTTTGTAGTAGTGATTATAATATTTGTTCTTGGTGTTGATGAGTTTTATCGCATTTCTCATTGTGAAACCACTAAGGCTATGTGGGACACATTGAAATTTGCCCATGAGGAAACCAATTAGGTCAAACAAGCTAGAATTAACACACTTAATCAAGAGTTTGAACTCTTTCGCATGAAGCATTGTGAAACCATTACTCAAATGCAAAAGAGGTTTTCTCCCCTCATTAATCATTTAAATGAACTAGGTGATCCTATTTGCAATTATATTTCTACTAATAAAGTTTTAAGATGTCTTACTAGGAATTGGCAACCAAAGGTCACCGCGATCAAGGAAGCCAATGATCTTACAATACTTGATTTCACTACTTTGTTTGGTAAGTTAGAAGAACATGGACAAGAACTCACTTGCTTAGATAAGCATGAAAAGAAACATGAGAAGAAGATGAAAAAGGAGAAAGACACGGATAAGGAGGAAGGAACAAAGTCTAAAGCTCTTAGGGCTTCTTGTTCAAGGTCATTAAAAGGTGAGGACATTAATAATGGTGATATTAGTGACAATGATAACTCGGATGATGAAGAAATTAGATTGTTTGTCAAAAAGTACCATAAGTACTTGAAAAAGAATACTGAAAAGAACTTCCACAAAATTTTTGTCAATTCCAAAATATAATCTACATATTCTAAGGAAGAAATTCAAGATGTCTATGTTTCAATTGTGCCAAATTTGGTCATTACACGTCGGAGTGTCCATATCATGATAATGATGAAGAAAATAATAAAGCAAGAAGCCTAGAAAAACTAAGAAGGATTATGTGGCTTGGGGAAGCGATATTGAATCCTCAAGCGATGAATAATCTAGTGATAATTAAGAATCGACAACCTTTTGTCTTTTAACTCATTTCAATGATAAAAAGAAAAAGGAGTTTAAACCATCAAAATTTGATGAAGTTTGCTATTGAGACATTATCATGAAAAGAAGAAGGAAGAGGACAAGTTACCAAAATACAATAAAGTTTTCCTCTTCTATAATTATCACGAAGAAAAGAAGAAGGACATCAAATCATCAAACCATGACGAGATTTGCCTTTCTAGTCATTATCAAGTAAAGATGAAAAATAAGGTAAATTCTTACAAATGTGAACATATTGATAGATTGTCTGATTCCAATTTACTAGAGGCTTTTGAAAATTTTCCTAGAGAAGGTATTGAAGGTTTCAAAAATTTGGCCTCAGATAAAATAATTTTTCATACTTACAGGCAAAAAAATTAGAAACCGAAAAGAAAATAAAAGCCTTAACGCAATCTATAGTAGATAGCCAAAAAGTCAAAGATGAGAAGAATGATAACTCACATTGGTTTGGTTGTAAGACTTGTTATATTTGGCAAAAAGAATCTATCATTCTTAAGGCCAAATTAGAAAAGGCACTACAACCAAAGGTCACCTTTTATATTTATTTAACAAAGTTTAAAAAACCTTTAAAAACTCCTTATAAAAGGTACAACTTTTTTGAAAAGAATCCAAATATAAAATGTGACAAACTTCAAAATATGACTTGTCACTATTGTTGTATGAAAGGACGCACTATTGCCAAATTCAAGCTTAGTAAGTTTTCAGTTCCTAGTGGTATTTATCAATGGTTGCTAGCATACCCTAATTTTTACCCCTAAGATTCC
The DNA here is from genome assembly GCA_948472305.1 of Vicia faba. Classification (NCBI taxonomy): domain Eukaryota; kingdom Viridiplantae; phylum Streptophyta; class Magnoliopsida; order Fabales; family Fabaceae; genus Vicia; species Vicia faba. The sequence continues at coordinate 334,148 of CATIWC010000644.1, read as the reverse complement.
ATCTATAACATCATTTGCACTTCATCAAAGTCATGTGCATGATAGCCTATCAACCCTCCTATATTTAGGTTTATTGTGTGAGAGATAACTAAGCACCTTTGTTTTTCCTTTTGTTTTATGATTAATCATTTTATGATTTACTAATCTTAACCATAATAAAAAAAATGTTTTGTTCCTTTTGTTTATTTTTCAAGGTAGGATTTTGAATCAAGAAGATCAAGTGTGGTTATCCAATTAGAGTTTTGAATCCTCAAGGTCAAAGATGGTCAACCATTGATTCTCAAAGACCTATTCATCAAGGAATGAACTATAATCTTTGTTAGTTCCATGGTTTTATAAATGGATAAATTTTTCTAAAACATAGTTCTACTGACATTGAGTAAGATGTTTTAACATCTGCATCAACTGTCATAACAGTTTCGGTTGTTATGAGTTTTTCAGCCAGATGTCGAAGCAGATGTCATGACATCCTGGTCTGATACAACAAGTGATGTTGTTTTAATTCTTGACCGATTTAATTTGATTTTCTAAGATTCCTTTTGGATGTATCTCAGTTACTTTCGTAGGTCAAGTAGATGCAACCTAGAACAAGAAAATCAAATATCCATCAACATTAAAGTTTCTAAATTTAGTTATTGAGGTAATTTAGGATACTTGAAGATTTGTTCTAAGATCTATGTAGATATTTTCTAAAATAAATAACTTGTGGGTCAAGGAATAAATGGATAGAGAATTCGAATCCCATGGATAGTTGAAGGCTTATAAAAGGAAGACCAAGACCTAAGGCAGAATAGTTCTTAGCAGATTGTAAAAATAAGGATTTAGGTTTGAGAGTCTCTCGTGTTCCTTGTGGTGTAAGTCACCATTTGTATCTTTTGATACTTTATGGTAGACATAGTGTTCTAACTCAGAAACCTTTAGGTAATGAGTTGAGTATTGTCCTCCTCTAATCTTTTAAGCAAATGGTTGAGTATTATTTTTTAATGAAGCTTTTAAGCAATCCAAATATTGTTCATAGTTAAGAGTCTTAACTAAGTTTTTGTATTTGAAGTGTAATCTTCTATTGGGTTTATCCTTGTACTAGTTATTGCGACTCTAACTGGTCTATAGACTGCCACTGGGATTGGGGTAGGTCTTTCATCACTGCGGTGATTGGAAGTGAGATGGTGATTTCTCATATCTATGAGGTGCCTAGGTAGAAGTTGCACTAGGTATGGATTAGGCGAGAAGTTGTAAACAAGGGAGTTTAGCTTTGAACTAGTGCTACTGATAATGGATTTCCTTCCTGGATTGGTAGTCCCCAGAGTAGGTGAGTTGCACCGAACTGGGTTAACAATTGATTGTGTTATTTATTATTATGCACTTCAAATTTTGCATATTTATTTCAGTTTGATATTGTTATTCAGTTTGTCTACATATGTCATAACATTTGTCTTAGCATCATGCTCTGATGTTAGAAACATCACTATGAGCATGTTGTGTACTAGTGCTAGAATTTCAATCTTAGGTCACCTTCTCCTCAAGCTTTATTTTACACCTTTTGATCAAAGAAAGTTAAAGATGATGCTTGCTTTTCAAGTCATTTCAAGTAGGTTCATGTGTTTATTTCCATGCCTTCTTCATCAAGTTTTCTTAAGATTTTGTTAATATTTATTAAATAACAATCAAGGATCATGCATTTGGAGTTCATATATTCAACAATGTGCCTTGGATTACAAGAATAAGTCAAAAGTTGAAAGTTGGTTCAAGTTGTTTTAACCTAAAAAATCAAGTTTATCATGCCCATGTTCAAAATATAATAACTTTTTCATACTTCAACATTTTTTAGTGGCTCTTTAGGCAAGAGGTTCATTTTTATGTCCCCTACAACTTTTATTTACAAGTAAAAGTCTGGTAATGCTTCTAAGGTTCTCAAAATTCCAGATCAATTATAGGCCATTTTGTGGACTTAGAGAAATTTGACCTAAAAGACCATAATTCCTTCAATTTTAACCTTTTATAAGCAGATGTTTTTTGAAAAATATCCCTTTTGATGTCCTCTACAACTTTCATTTAGAGGTCAAACATCAATTATGCCTCTAAGGACCTCAAATCTTGAAGGCCATTTATGCACAAAGTGAGTTCATAACATGTTTAACCTAATTTCAAACCTAGCTTTCAGTGGTTTTTCTTCAACTTTCCAAGCTTATAAGTTTCTCACCAAGAATCCAATTGAGTTGGTTCTTTTTGCATTGTCTTACTTGCCATGAAAGGAACATTTGGCTCAAGAAAATTAGAAAACGCACGAGGGAATTTCATTTGGCCTAAAGGGTGAACATGATGACCTAAAATTTGTTTTTATCGTGACCTATAATTTAAGAAAGCATGTTCAAACTTAACTTGGGGCCACCAAGTCACACATTTTGTGCCAAATTCTCATACACTTGGATCTAGAATTTTCTCACTTTATTCACATGTTTGGGATCTGATTTTCATACAAGCCATGACCTGACTCTCTTCTAATACAAATATAGAATGATTCCACACTGAAAACCAAGCTTCAATATCCAAAAAAAAACATGCAATTTTGAAGCTCGAAACCACCAATAACTAGAAGATTGAAACCTAACTTTCTTTTCTTTTCAACTTAAATTATCTTCCCAGAATCCATCATTGGTCTCCTCTGAAGCTAACCCAAGCATTATAGAAGGTATTTGTGACCTGAAACACTCAACTCGATTCCACCATTTTCAAGCTTTGAAGCTTAGTTGAGAAAGGAAGGCATGAGTTTCTTTTTTACTCAAACAAGTTACCATTATATCCGTCTTGTTCCACTGAGTGTTTCCCATAACCTAACTGGAATTTATCTTTGATGTTTGGAATTTAATTTTACTTTTAAGATTGTTAGGGTTTATCATATTTCTGCAAATTCTCCTTGATCAGATCAAATAAATTGATCTTGAGCATGAAGACATGAACGATGAAGTAAAACAAAGCTAACCATGTGTGTGGTTAAGCTTAAATTTATAGTTCGTGGACTTGCTAAAGCCAGGGTTCAGAGGTTAGAGATGGTGACCTTCACGCCTTCTGGAGTGAAATTTTGAAACTCAACGTGCCACGTCTCACAGTTGTTGGATGTTTTGTTTTAATTTTTGTTTTATTTCACCTTCTTCAAAAATTTATTTTAAAAAAAATCCTTAACCTTTTTTACTCCAACTTTTTCTATAATTTTATAAAATTATTTTCTACCTTATATGTTTTTTGCTTCAGATTCTTAAAATCATTTTAGTATTTTTTAAATCATTTTCTCACTATTTTCTTTTTAATTAACTTTCATCAATTTTATTTTAATCATTTTAAAATATTTTTTATCCCAACTTTTGAGATTTACTTCTTTAGAATATTTATGACTTTTCCATAATTTTTGCATCCATTTATTTGATGTTTCTATGATGCTTTGGCATTTTCTCTTTATTTTTCATTTAAAATCATTTTAAAAATCTTTTAGTTTCTCCTATTTGATTATTTTCGTCATTTAATATTAGTTTGACTTCTATTGACTTGGATCATGACCACTTTGATCAAAATATTCATTAATATTAATGGACTTTGGGTGATACTTTGTTTGCATGAATCTTCATCAATTCAAACTTATCATTAAATGATCATTTGGATCCTTTTGATACTTTGGGTTGATGATAGGTTTATCACATTTATGCACCAAGAGAGGTGATTGAAGTTAATGATAGATTGACTTATGATGTCATTTAATTTAGTTGCTCTCTCTTCATCTCTTTCTTCTTTTATTTTAATCAATTGGATGATCATGGATTCATCTTGTTCAATTTGTTTAGATTGGTGCTTGATGAACTTTCATCATTTCAAATCTACCTCTAAGTGATCATTTGATCATTTTAGGTACTTTGTATTGATGATAAGTTTGTCTCAAGGTATCATGAAGAAACTAATTGAAGTAATGGTCTAATCTCCTTGCCTTTGTGCTTGATCACTTTGTTTTGGTTTTTACTTGTGTTGTTGTTTTAGGAGGAGGAACTCTATCATTCCTCTAACATACATGACATATAAATTGCTATTGACCGACCTTAAATAGGTGCAACTTCTAGATAAGTTCACTTACAATTTCTTAACGTAGCGCTAAATTGTCTTGAATCAGATTACTAACTACTAACATTAATGATATTAAATTGTATTAACTCCTAACATTTACTTTCATCACTTTACTTTATTTCACTTTACTTTTATGTCATTTATATTTCATCACTTTACATTTCAAGTATTTACATTCATGTCATTTTATTTTATGTAATTTATTTTATGTCTTTTTCTCTTTTCTCCTTGGGCTTTTTTCTTCTTCTTTTTCATTAAAAGACATTAATAAAGGCAAAACCCTAAAAAATGGCTCTGATCATTTTGGACTATTGGTTACTATCCCTTGCTTGAGGAGATTAAATTTTGGACTTAGGATAGATCCCTAGCTTGAATTTTCATCCGATACCCTAAGATTCATCTGGACCATATATATGATACTTTGGGAATTCCTCTAAGACCTTTGGTTTTATCTGGTGTTTTGTATTTCATCTGATGCAGGGGTTGTTATCTGAGACATTGATTTTCATCTGATGTTTGGGATTTTCATCGGATGCTTTGGATTTCATCTGATGCTTTTGATTTTGCTTTTTTTTTGTGTGGCTTACCTCAAAATAAAATGGAGTGCTCTCTTTGACTAATGTCAAAAGACTTGCCTCATCTTGGTTAGTTCACATGCACACACTGAGACTTTCTCCTTGGCTACCTTACAATGAGACCATTTATTTCTTACAATTTATTTTATTGCTTTAGGATATTCTCTTTATCTCCTCCCCTTCTTCAACTTTCAAAATCTTCTATCTATTTCAAATTCTTCTTGTTTTCAAACTTGAAACCTCTTTCTCAATAAACCTTGACTTTGTCAAGTAATTTTCAAAACTTTTTTCTTAATAAATGCTAAGACATCTTAAGTATATCAAAACTCTTTTGAAAAGACTAAAAAACATCAAACTCATTCAAATAATTTGTGCTTTTTGTTTGCTTTTCCTTTTAAAACCTTTTCTCAAATGTTAGACATTAGTCGATTCTTGTAGTTATGCAAACCACTGTACTTCCATAATATGTTGTGAAGTGATTGTCATTTTCCACTTGAATGTTGAGAATTTCATTTTTGATTAAATACAAGCAAAATTTTCCATAACAAGATGATGCAAATGCTCTTTCATCATAATTGTGGGTAGTAAGTGAATTTTCCACTCGAATACAATAACATGTCTCTTCATTTAAAATCAACCAAAATAAAAAACTTTGTTATTTTTACCATGAACTATGAGGTTTTGATTCTTCATTGCACTTTGTTGATACGTAGGCACGGGGATCTTAAAGTCTTGTCAAATAAAAATCCTAAAAATGACTTATTTTCCCACCCCATCAAACTTTTTGCAAACAACTCTCTTTTCATAACACAAATTTTAGAGGTTCATATGGAGTACCATAAATGTGAAGGGTGTTAATACATTCCCATTGCATAATCAACCCCCATATCCATATCTCTTTTTTTAGTTATGTTTTAAAACTTTTTGTGGGTTTTGTTCGACCTTTTCCCCTTTCCTTTAGAAATGATAAAGTTTGGTGGCGACTCTTGCTTTTTCTAAGATAAGTTAATCAATAGCTTAATCTTAATTTTTCTCACCGCGACAATTTTGGCAACTCTTTTGGGGAGTAGTCCTCAAGTGGGTTGAGCCTACCTTGTTTATTGTGTTATATTATTGCTTGTTGTTTGTTGTTTTTGCTTTTGGGTGCTTGGTGATCTCTCTTTATGGTGAGAAGTCTTATACCCGGACTTGAGTACACTTATGATTATGAGGGTGGTATAGTCATGCTTGATATACTTGAAGTTAATCCTCATTATGTTGACTTGAGATCCCCCGCTCAGTGGAGGCCTCTTTGACTGTAATAATGTCTTACAAGTAAAATCGTAACGGTGTTGTTGCTTTCAACCTGGGATTCTACAAATCCAAGGACCTTGGAACCCATTTTACCCCTTTTTGCCTCTTAGGATGTAGTGTGGTGACTATACTGGTGTAGACCTGGTTTAGTTGATACACGATACTACATTCAGCTGAGTTTCTCTTGATAATTTTATTTGTTGACAAGTAACTCCTTTACACTGATAATATCTGAAAGATTGATCTACAACTCTGGGAACCTTGTTAGAACCTAGTTACTTATGCATATGATGAAACCAATAGAATAATACCTTGTGGATGAGTAGTTACCTTTGGCTCCATACCATGATGTTAAACCTTTAAACCTACTGTGTTTGTGATTGTGGCATAGTCATGCATTCATGCATTCATAAACATCTTTTTCACTTGGTTTTCAAGGAACTTAAGAGTTTTCTTTGAAAACATCACAGGTATTATGGTTATGGATATTGGAAGGAGAAACACTCAAAAGTTAAGTTTCAAAGGTCCTGAATTAAAAGAGTTGAGAAAGCTAGGATCTTTGGTGACTAGTCCTTTGGATTTTAAAGACCGTTGTGGAAAGTTATTAACTATCTTGTATACTGATGTTGAAGATGAAATTTTGAACACCTTGGTCCAGTTTTATGATCCCTTGTATCGGTGTTTTACTTTCCTCGATTATCAACTTGCACCTACTTTGGAGGAATATGCTTATCACGGGGTGTAATATGGTGGGAGAACTGACTTATTTTGCATTTTATCGCAAATTTTGCGGATAGAAAGAGTTGCGATCGACTTTTCTTTTATCCAATAAGGAAAGGATGAAAAGAACATGAAAGACCTTTGAGATTTTTTTCTGAGTTTGGGGGGTAGGTTATGAAAAGGGAAGGTGTTAGCACCCTTTTCATCTGTATTTATCTACGGGCTCTTAATCACTAGTTCACTTTGTTTGAAATGCTTTGTGTTGGTGCGCTTGAAAATATTTTGAAAAAATGCCCAAGTGAGGCAACTTTGTAATTATTCTTGTATAAGTTAAGAATGCATACAAAGTGTTTGTTTTTGAAAATATTTCAAAAAAGTGGTTTGTGTGAAAAATATTGGTTTTGTTTGTGAGCAAGCGATTAAGAACTTATCTACCTACTCAAAAGTCTTCCATGTTATTTTCCTCCTCCTTTAGATAGTGATATCCTACTATTAGTTAGTAGGAAGCCCTATCGTTGGATGTGAAGGGACATGTGAGAGTTATCGTACAGTCATAAAGGCAACTCGTAAGCATGCTTTAGCAATTTTATCATAAGGGACTAGATCATTTACCGAAGGCAGCATCAAAAGGATCATCGAGGGACTACGATCTTTTTAACCAAGGGTCTTTGCTAAAGCGTCCCCATGTTCGAGGGACATGACTGCTTTCCAAGGAAACGAGTGAGGTCGCCTTAGAGGTGAGTGTGTGAAAAGTGATTCAATTCAGTTATTTGATCTTGATTAGGGTTAGCTAGCTTTTTGTTTTAGATCTTTCCACACATGCCCTAATTACTAGCAGTTATAAGGAAAGCGATAAATTATGGAAAGTAAAGGTGCGAAAAGTAAACCTAAACTATTACAGGGCTTCAGGAAAGGGGGTACAAAACCATAAAATCGGGAGAAAAAGTATATCCTAATTAAAACTATTACATACTATAACAGTTACATAATCGGAAAAATTAATGCGAGAATAGTAAAGCACGCAAAGATTGTAAAAGAGAAAATGGAAAATTTGTTTTGGTGATTGCATGACGAATTTTTTTTGATAATCATCCTAAAGTATAATTTATTTTAATTAATCAAAAAAGTTAGGTGATTAAATTAATCGAAACCCTAAAATCTAAGTTGATTTTAATTTAATCGAGAAAACCTAAAAAATCAAATTAAATAAAACCTAAAATTAAATTAGGGTTAATTAAATAAAACCTAAAACTAAATTAGGGTTAATTAAATAAAACCTAAAATTAAATTTAAATCCTAAAATTAAATTAGGGTTTTGTTACAAATGTTTTTGAAAAAAAAGTTTTAAAGAAAAAGGGTGAAAAGAGTGAGAAATATAGAATGACCAAAATAGTAGGGCTGAGTGTTGAACCCACACCCTCAAGCATTCTCCACGCCTAGAATACAACCAAGCCAAGTGTTGGTTGGTGTCAATATAGCAGGTCTAATGCATCATATGATAAACCTGCAAAGATAATGAAAATATGAATAAAATTAGCAAAACCGAGGATCAAACCCGTGACCTGAGGGAGGAGTGACTTAGCGCGTGCGTTTCTACCACTGGGGTGGCTATACACTCATTTATATAATTGGATCAATTAATATATAATATAACTCTGAATATTGATTGGAGAGGTGTCGGAGCCCTAGCTCCGGTCGTCTTCTCCGGCGACCTGCTCCTTCAAATACCTGCAAAATCAAAACATTAGTGATCCAGAAACGTCCTGCCCCCCTATATCAAGGGCTACGAATCCAATGGGGGTATTTTTGAAGGCTAAAACCCAAGGGATTAAGAGATATAATGAAAACATGTGAAATAGGTGCTAGTATGGTTAGTGCATGATTCAGTATACACGGGATCATGGTGATGATCCAGACCTATTCAAATGCACCTCAGAAACATGTTTGTAACACCAATATGATTTAAAATGATACAAAAGTTAAGATATGAAATTCACAATGTTATGCAATCAGATATGCATGGTATGGTGTTTTCATGCGGTTTGGACCCTCAAAATCAATCCAATCTTACTCTGCAGGGTTGTTAGGAGTGAATGGAATGGAGATCTTGTAGTGAAAAGGGTTTGACACAAGAGTTTCAAGATTTAGGGTTCTTGAGAAAAAATTGGAATTTTTGCAAATTAGTGAGGCAAGTTTTTTTTCCGTGTGGCTGTGTATGAGAATGATGAGATTATATAGTGAAAAATTAAGTCAAATATGAGTGGACTTGGACCTTGTGTAAAATGATATGATTTTATTTTATTTATTTTTATATTATTAATGAATAAATAAAAAATAATTAAAATAATTAAAATAATTAAAATAAAAAAGGTCAAAGGGTGTAATAATAAGGTTTGAGGTGTATGAAGAGTGTGATACACGTTTGGACTCTTAAACCATGGCCCAATAGCCCAAAATATCAAGCTTGCTCAATTTGAACTTCATATCTTTGCTCAAAATTTCCCAACTTGCAATGGTCATAACTCACTCAATTTTTATCTTTTGAAGGTGATATTAGACTTTTTGGAAAGATAAATATGTCCTCTATAACCTCTATGTTGATAATTTTTGCTTTTGAAGATTTATCTAGATGTAAGTTACTTTGACAAAAAGTATCTTTTTGTTGACTTTTGAAATGACCTATAATGTACTGGCTTATATCTCTCAAATGATGCATTTTTTGGAATTGAGCTTAGAGAGACAAAGTTGTATAAAATTGAATTCCCTTCAAAATGAGCTTTGGTTGGGGACAAGCTGATGAAGCATGTGAAAGTTATGCTTGGTCAAAGGACATTTGACTTCTCCTAAGGAAACCCTAATTTGGCAACTTTTGACTTTTGATGATTTGAGACTTTTTCTTGAGGAATCACGATAAAGCCTTGATAAAATTATGAATGTGAGTTCAAAATATTTATGTTGACCAAAAATCTTGAAGTTTGACTGTATGTTGACCATAGTTGACTTTTTACACAATATAGTTGATTTTCAATCATCTGAGCCATTGACTGAGCAAACTTATGATGCAAGACAAGAAACTTAGTAAGATAATTCTTGAATACATATGAGGAACCATGAAAGCCACTTGAGACCCTAGAAACCCAATTTTCCTTGAGAAATACAAAACCCTAGTTCTGGACCCATTGCTTAAGAGGAGAATTTGTCTGATCAATTTTTGAGCAACCTTGAGCATTTGAGAACCTTAGGAGAATGCCTCGAAGAAAAATGGGAGGGAAAATTTTGAGGTACAATAGCTGTCCCTGTTCAATCTTCTTAAACCTGGAGATTTATATTGGCATGTCTACGATTCGTTACTTGAAGGTAGAAGATGATTGAACACTTAAGTGCCTAGAAATTTGCACTCGCATGTGCAGGCGGTAACGCTGTTGGTTGATAATATTGCTTGAATGGGCTTAAAGATGCCATTCGGAGAGGTTATAGAGAGTCATCAGAGATGGGCTTATAGATGCCATCCAAAGTAATTGTTGATAGAAGTATCATAATGAGTCTACGCTTAATTGTATCTGAGGGATGCTTTTCAGAAATGAAAGATGCTTTTCAGAATTCAGTCTCTGAAGGTAAGTGTTTGTCATAACTTAGTTTATGATGAAGATGCCTTTCAGAATTCAATCTATAAAGGTAATTGTTTGTCATGTAGATAGTCGCCCCGTCTTGTTTCAAGAATTGATCTACAATCTGTTCTTGTTGGTAAACCCATTCTATTTCGGGAATTAATCTTTAACCTGTTCATGTAGATAGTTTCCCCGTCTTATTTTGCAAATTGATCTAAAATTTGATTTCACAGATAGTTGTCATGTCTTGGTTCAGGAATTAATTTGTGTCAGGTCATCCAGATAGTTGCTCTGTCTTGTTTCAGAAATTAATCTGGGACCTGCCTTTTGTTGGCCGTAGAGATATTTGCCCCGTCTTGTTTCGGGAATTAATCTTTGACCTGTTTATGTAGATAGTCGCCCCGTCCTGTTTCGGGAATTGATCTATAATTTGTTTTCATAAATAGTTTCACTGTCTTGTTTCTGGAATTAATATGTGTCTGGTCATCCAGATAATTGCCCTGTCTTGTTTTAGGAATTAATCTAGGACTTACTTTTTGTTCGCCGTAGAGATAGTTGTCCCGTCTTATTTCAGGAATTAATCTTCGATCTGTTTATGTAGATAGTCGCCCCGTCCTGTTTCAGGAATTGATCTACAATTTGTTTTCAGAAATAGTCACCCTGTCTTATTTCAGGAATTAATATGTGTCTGGTCATCCAGATAGTTGCCCTTTCTTGTTTTAGGAATTAATCTGCGACTTGTTTGAAAACATTTGGTGATATTCACCTGTTTATAGACTTTACCTGAAAAGATAAAGATTTAGTCATATGCAATGTCATGATGTATGAAATGCATTGCGTAATGATGTTCTCAAAGTAAATGAGAGTGTGTTATATGCATTTTATATGCATATGTTATGACATGTATGAATGTGAGATGTCGTAGAAGCATATTGGTAGCTCCGTGTAACGTTTATGACTGAGGAAAATAAATCTTTGATTTTTGCTGGGGATGAAGAATATGTGTAATCTTCAATCTTGTCTAGAATGCCTCTGTTGTGAATTCCCGCCTTCCGTTTGAGGGAACTCTGCAGGGGAATTTGATTTCTGCTTGGGGAGAAAAGTTCAAGAACATTAGTCGTTCACCACTCTATTGGGGAATTTAATTCTCATATACCCTGACTGGGGATAAAAGAGATGGAAAACCTTTCGAGGTGTCGTCTGACTGATTCTGATAGGGATGCTGACTCTTCTATGAAGGATAAGATTGAACTATATCTGGTCTGGTTTCAGATTCAGTAGCAACTCTCTGGGGATAGCAGCCTGGACTACCCTTTACTGGAGACATAAATTTTACCAGTGATTTGTAGCAGTCAAAGTGATAGACTTAAGCTTGGGGAGACTGTATTCTGTGGAAATAAACCCTGTTGTGGAAATAAACCCTATTGGGGAAACAGTCTACTGAGGAATATGCCTTGCTGAGGAATATGCTTTGTTGAGGAATTTTACCATGTTGGAGAAATAAGCTCAACTGGGGAAGAGAATTTCTGCGAACCGTACTGGTGACATACTCTCTAACGAGGGTTAGGACTCCATAGGTTGGTGACATCACCGGGGGAAAGATCATACTCCTTATCTGCTAGGGGAATCTATTGGTGAGTATGATTAGGGTCTTTCAGACTTACGGGGAATGTGTCGAGTTTCTAAATATGACTCTGCAGGGGATAATCTTATGAGGACTGCTCTGTGGGGATTTGTGGACGACTCGAACGTTATCCCATCTCCTAGAGTCTTGAGTAAATACTTATTTCTGTTTTTATGCATATTTGTTAGCAGTAATCGTATTCATATGCATATGTTCATTCGATTTAGTCATTGGACGTTTTTGCAAATAAAACAGAAAAAGTAAAACAAAATTTGAATTTTGAAATTGTGTTTATATTGATAGTTTGCCTATAAACAGATGATTGTTGTACAAAGAGACAGGAATCCTAGTAAGAGGAAATCGTCGTGAAAAATAAAGAGAGTACAAAGTGAAAACAAAATATATAGCTATGTGTAAATGATCTCGTCGGGTTTCAACTCTGTTATTGCCTTTATGTCTTCAAGCATCTCATCCCTTGCTTGTCGGAAGAAGTTAATTGAACTGATCCGCACCATTCGAACTTGACGTTGGTAATAAAGCTGGATGTAACTGATCCGACGGGACATAGTTGTACGCTTCAATCCCTAATTTTTTCCTGGACCGCCCTTTCGGGTTTTCAGTCCACCGGGATACCCTTTTTTATCCAAGCCGCCTTTTCAGGTTTTCGACTTGCCGGGTGTACAGTCTTATATATATATATATATATATATATATATATATATATATATATATATATATATATATATATATATATATATATATATATATATATATATATATATATATATATATATATATATATATATATATATATATATATATCCCTGATTTTTTGCCTGAACCTTTTTGGTTCGTCGGGATGCCCTTATTTTTACCTAGGCCAGTCAACCTAGCGGGTCGTTTTTATGTGTAATATCTTTTAATTATGTCCGCGTTCAAAGGGTGTGGAAGATCTTCACCGTCCATGGTGGTAAGTATCATAGCACGGCCCGAAAATATATTCTTGATTATAAATGGCCCTTCGTAAGTTGGAGTCTATTTTCCCCTGGGATCACGCCGCGTTAGGATGATGCGCTTTATTACCAATTCACCAGCCTGCTATACTCGATGACAAACAACCGCCAATCTCTTCACATCAATCAAATTCAACTAATCCAACCTAGTCTGAATCCACTCGTCTTTGTCTAAATCTGCCTCTTTCATGATTCTCAGAGAAGGAATTTGAACTTCGACAGGTAGGACAACTTGCATACCATATACCAGAGAGAATGGGGTTGTCCCAGTTGATGTCTGATCTAAAGTGCGATAGCCATGGAGGGCAAATGGTAACATCTCATGCCAGTATTTATTCATCACCATCAACTTCTGTATAATCTTCTTAATGTTATTATTGGCGGCTTCCACCGTGCCATTCATCTTCGGTCGATACAGAGAAGAATTGTGGTGCTTGATCTTGAACTGCGTGCAGATTTCTGTGATCATAGTGTTGTTGAGATTGGTGCATTGTCTATAATGATCCTTTTGGGGATGCCATATTGACAGATAAGCTTATGCTTAATGAACTGGGTGACCACATTCTTAGTAACAGAGGGAAACGAGGCTGCTTCAACCCACTTTGTGAAGTAATCAATGGCGATGAGGATGAAATGATGTTCATTGGAAGCAGTAGGTTTGATCTCTCCAATCATATCAATTCTCGACATTGCAAACGGCCAAGGATAATTCAATACATTCAGAGGTACTGGAGGCACATGTACTTTGTCAGCATAGATCTGGCACTTGTGACAAGTTCTTGAGTGGTGATGGCAGTCAGCTTCCATAGTCAATCAATAATAACCTGCTCTCAGAATCTTCTTAGTCATAGTATGTCCACTTGAATGAGTACCAAAGATACCTTTGTGAATATCTTCCATAATATTCTCCGCCTCTTTCTTGTCCATACAATGAAGCAGAGTTGAATTATGGTTGCGCCTATACAAAATTCTGTTGCTCAAGAAGAACTTAGCTGAGAACCTCCGTAGGAATTTCTTGTCATTGATAGATGCCCCTCGGGGGACTCTTGAGCCTCAAGGTATCTTTTCACTTCATGAAACCAAGGCTTCTCTTCTACTTCGTCAGTGTCAACTACATAGTAATGTGCTTGTTCGTATAGCTTTTCAATAGTAATTATGGGAGCCTCGTTGTCCTATCTGACTTTGAACATAGATGACATGGTAGCCAATGCATCTGCCAGCTGATTTTCTTCATGTGGAATATGTTCAAAAGTGATCTCCTTGAAGTACGAAATTAAGGTCAGCACATGCTCTCTATAAGGAATAAGATTTGGGTGCTTAGTATCCCATTTTCCCTTGATTTGACTGATTACCATGGCTGAGTCCCCGTATACACTCAAGAACTTGATTCTCAGGTCAATAGAAGCTTTGATGTCCATGATACACGCTTCGTATTCAACCATGTTGTTGGCACAGTCAAAGAATAATCTAGCCGTGAAGGGCGTATGGAAACCCTGGGCAGAGATAATTACAACACCAATTCTGTTGCCAAGTGAATTGGAAGCTCCGTTGAAAACCGTAGTCCATCGGGATCCTAGCTCAGGTCCTTTATACGGTCTAAGTTCTTCATAATCTGTAACTAACATAATGTTCTCATCCTAGAATTCAAAGTTCATAGATTGGTAGTCGTCTACGGCTTGATGAGCCAAATGATCGGCCATTACACTTCCTTTGATTTATTTTTTAGTGGTGTAATAAATGTCGTATTCTATCAAGACCATTTTCCATCGGGCTATCCTTTCGGAGAGAGCGGGTTTCTCGAATATGTACTTTATGGGATCCATTTTAGAGATCAACAAAGTAGTATGGGTCAATATATATTGTCTTAGTCGGCGAGCAGCCCATGCCAAAGCGCAACAAGTTTTCTCGAGCAATGAGTATCTTATTTCATAGTCAGTAAACTTTTTGCTAAGGTAGTATATTGCATGCTCTTTTCGACCAGACTCGTCATGCTTCCCCAGTACACACCCTATTGAGTTCTCTAACACTATTAAATACATGATCAGAGGTCTTCCTTCAACCGGTGGCATCAGAATTGGAGGTTCTTGTAGGTACTCCTTGATTTTGTCAAAGGATATATGGAAATCGTCATTCCACTTTACTACTTGATCTTTCTTTAGCAACTTGAAGATCGGCTCACAAATAGCATTCAAATGAAAAATGAATCGGGCAATGTAATTCAGTCGTCCCAAGAAACCTCTGTCTTCCTTCTCAGTATAGGGAGTGGGAATTTCTTGAATAACTTTGAGTTTAGCTGGATCAACCTCAATTCCTTTACCGTTGACAATGAAACCTAGGAGTTTACCGGACCTCACCCCAAAGGTGCACTTGTTTGGATTCAGCCTCAGCTTATACTTCTTCAGTCTCTCAAACAACTTATGTAGATGGTCTAGATGCTCTTCTTCAGTCTATGATCTGGCTATAATATCATCGACATAGACCTCTATCTCGTGATGAATCATGTCATGGAATAAAGCCACCATAGTACGTTGATATGTTGGGCCGACGTTCTTCAACCCAAAAGGCATAACCTTGTAACAGAAAGTGCCCCACCGTGTTCCAAAAGTAGACTTATCCATGTCTTCAGGTGCCATCTTGATATGATTATATCCTAGAAACCATCCATGAAGGATAATACCTTGTGTTGGGCGGTGTTGTCGACCAAAACATCAATATATGGAAGTGGGAAGTCATCTTTGGGGCTCGCCCTGTTCAGATCTCTGTAATCTACACACATACGCACTTTGCTGTCTTTCTTCGGTACCGAAACAACATTTGTAACCCATTGAGGATATGATGTTACTGCTAAGAAACCCGCATTGAATTGTTTCATTACCTCAGCTTTGATCTTCTCTAACATATTGGAACACATGCGACAAACCTTCTGCTTTATCGGAGCGCAAGCCTCTTTCATTGGTAGACAGTGAACCGCAATATCGGTATCAAGCCCTGGCATGTCTTTGTATGACCAAGAAAAGATCTCAACACATTCATGCAACATTTGTATTAACCTGTTCTTGATACCATCCTCTAAGTTGGTGCATATCTTGACTTCTTTTCTGTCTGTTTCAGTACCCAAGTTTACCACCTCAACTGGCTATTTATGTGGTTGAATAGCTTTCTCTTCTTCTACTAACAGTATGGTAAGTTCTCCAGGTATTTCACAATCTTCCTCACCTTCGTCCTCGACTTGGTAGATCATATTTTCAAAGTCATAAGTGGTAATAGCAGAATCGTTATCAACGGGATCCAGAGTGGATGTGGATCTATAATGTATTGTGTGGGTGTGTGTAAGAACACATAGCTAGTTGAAAGTGATAAAAGTTAAAATAAAGACAGAGAGCATAAGATTTTAATGCGTCCAATGCTTTATTAAATGAAAATATGTTTATGAAATGACAACCCTTAACAAAAGAACCATTGTGCCCCGGGTAAGGCACAAGGCTTAAAGTCACTACTCAAATATTACAAAGCCAAGACTTGAAAGCAATAAAAAATAGAAATGCAGATATTACTCTTGACTAAAGGAGATAGAGATAACGTCTTTCACCTTCCAGTTGTTGAGCCCGTTTCCAATGGTAGGAAAGATCCAGCTGTCAAGGTCATAATCATTGTCAGCATCTTCTATTATGTTGACTCTGTTGTTACTGATGCGGAATGGTCGCCTTCCAGTACAAGCGCGGTGGACAACCCTCTGACCCTCTGCAGTGAAATCCAAACCAAACTTGTCAGATTTATAGGGGATGTTAGGAAGCTGACCCCAAATAGTACAACCACCTCCTTTTACAGTAGTTTTAGCATCTTTCAGTGAAGCCATCCTGGGCGGCACCCTGGTAACTTTGGGAATGACAATAACATCTTCAGTTGAGGCTGGAGGGATGACTTCAAAAGTTGGACAGGGAGTCTCGATGAATTCGCCGTCCATCTCTACATATCAGAAAGAATTCAATTGGTTAACCATATACTCATCTTCACCACAGACAGTAATAATCTTTCCATTCACAGGATACTTTAACTTCTGATGTAGGGTTGAGGTAACAGCGCCTTCCCCATGAATCCATGGGCGTCCCAGTAAGCAAGAGTAAGCTGGCCGAATATCCATTACATAGAAGGTAGATCCAAAGATCTGCAAACCTACCTTGATCAGAAGATCCACTTCCCTGTGTACCATCCTTTTTGACCCGTCAAATGCTCAAACTATAATATCACCGGGTTTTAGTATAACCCTTTCGCCATCAAGTCTGTCTAGGGTGCCATTCAGTATAACATTTAATGAGGAACCAATATCAACAAATACATGATCCAAAGTAGTGCCCCTATATTCAACGGAGACATACGTGGCCTTATTGTGATTTCTTCCTTCCGAGGTCAGAACAGCGTCAGAGAAACCTAATCCATTGTCAGTCATTAAGCTAGCTACATAACTTCCAAATTGATTGGCAAAAATATTCTATGGAACTTGAGCAGTCTTCAAGAATTTTACTAAAGCTTGTTGTTGTACCCCAAAATTTTCCCTCCCGTTTTTTATTCAAGATACTATCCTAGGGTTTCTTGAATACTCAATTTGGCTCAAAATTTGATCAGACAGATTCTCTTCCTAGGAAGTAAGTCAACAATTAGAGTTTGTTATTTCCCAAAGAAAATTGAGTCTCCAAGGTTTCAAATGGTCTTCATAGATCTTCATGTCTCCTCAAGGATGTTCGTGCCAAGTTTCAAACCTCGCATTGCAAGTTTGCTTAGTTAATGGTTCAGATGACTGAAAATGACTCTATTGACCCAAAAGTCGACCTTTTACGAGATCAAGCTCAAGTGATTGTAACTTCTTTATTAATCAATATTTTTGAGCGGTTTTGTTTGCGTATGACTCTCTTTGACGTCATCTCCAATTTCTTTTCATAAGTCAAGAGCTGATTATGTGCGAAAGATCACCGGTGTATCGGTATAAATGTTTAACATTAAGCCATTGGATTGGCTAGACTTATACAGATTAAAATAAAAATCACCACCGCGCTTTATAGTTTCCAAAGGAATGGGAAAAAAGCGAGTAATCCAAAAAAGAGGGGGAAATATTCAAGGTAAGGGTGTTGGTTATGTAAAGGGAAGGTATTAGCACCCCAAACATCTACGGTACTCCGCAGGAACCTCTTTGTAAAATATGTATATTTTGGCTATAAAATGTTGTATAAAAATGGATGGTGGAGGTGAGAAAAGAAATATATTTTTATGGTTTTTGTACCCGCCACGGTTGCGAACCTTTAGTGCCTACGTACCACCTTTCGTGCAATAGGAGATCAGGGTACACGTAGTTCCTCTTTTAAAGTATTTTAAAACATAAGTATGTTAATTTATTTTATAAGATAAGACATCATCGTCATTGTCCGTGTGGAAAAACATACTTACTATCCACAATCATGAGAAAGGAGAATTTGCATCTTCTCAAAGTGGAGGATATGGCTTAGATTTTAAAATCAACAATGCCTCACTCAACACCCAAGTGGAAAATATCTCTCTTCACTATATATTATAGAAGTATAGTTGTTTGCATCACTACAAAGATTTACAAGAGTCTAATCTTTTGAGAAAGGTTTTAAAATAAAAAGCTAAAGTGGCAAAATGGTTTGAAATGAGATTGATCTACTTTTAGTCTTTTCACAAAAAATGTCAAGGTATTATTAAGTTGATTAAAGTTTATTTATGAAAAGGTTTTGAAAAATGCATGGACCTAAGTCCACGTTTATTATGATAGTGGTTCAAGTTTAAAAGAAACAAGAAGAGTTTTCAAAAGGAGAGAGAAGATTTTTTGAAAATAAAGAAGATGGGAGGAGAAGGAGAGACTATCCTAAAGCATAAGGTAAAAGCTAGGGATAAGAACCATCTAACCAACAAGAAGCCAATACTTGACATTATGAGCCAAAATAGAATTCCCATTCTTTGGATTGAAACCAAGCAAGTAAAGATACTAGACCTCTTGAGAGAACCAAACTTCAAGTGTATTAAGTCTTCACAAAAATTAGGCAGAGTAACGGCTGTATAGAGGTGAATTCCAGATTACAAACAAAGTATGTAATCACAATAACCTGCATACAAAATAAACAAACAACCAATGTCTTGAGGTAAACCTCAAGAACTCCAGACAAAATATCAATTAAGATCACAAGGTCTCCAACATAGGCCAATGTTTATAATCCTAAGTCCAAGAAGTCCAATGCTCCATAATGCCAAGGATAGTACCCAAATAGTCCAAGTATTATTAAAGGTTTTTATGGTTCATGTTGATTATTAGGTGTTTTAGAAGAGAAAAGAAAAGTATCAAGTGAGCAAAATAAAAATGACATGAAATGTAATGCCTAAAGTAAATGGTACATAAAGCATAAAAAATAAAAGGCATAAAGTAAAAATAATTTAATAATTAGTGGTTAGTTGGATGACCATCTTGAAAATTTCATTTGGAACTCATTAGAAGATTGGTAGAACCAAAGCCTCCACACAACAAGTTGCATTTGCTTTTTGTCAAGTATATCATCCATTTGGAATCTTCAAAAGTACCATTTAATGATCAATGATGTTTAAGTGATCCGCGTTAACCAAAAGTGTTGTAGATCCATAAGAGGATTGGTAGAACCAAAGCCTCCACACAATGAATCTCAAGGTTATTTGATCAAAGAGATCAAATTAACATACTTGGGCTTGCAAACATAGGTTTGGGCCACGAATGATCATTTATTCGAATCCAGACAAAATTTAGCACTATCTTAAGCAATCGTAAGTGGACTTATGTAGAAGTCGCACCTATTTTGAGGTTGGTCAATATCAATCTATGCACCATTTGTTTTGAGACATAATATAGAGATCATGCTCCAATAACACTTAGTGCAATAAGAAAGGGATAAGATGAAGAAGGGTGGGAAAGAATATACAAACCACATTTGAATTAAAATTTAATGAAACTATTATTAAAATCATTCATCCATTTTTGCAGAGTTAGACTCAAAACCATGGATCCAATGATGTTAATAAAGTTCATGATCAAAAATTCAACCCAAGATCAGCCAGAAAATATATTAAAAAAAATTGTATTTTTTAAAATAAAAGAATTAGGGTTTAAAAATGATCAAAAAATGAAAATAATAGAGAAAAAAAGAAAACTATGTTCAAATTAATCAAGAAATATTAGGTAAGACCCTAGAAAAATCAGAAATGAACTAATATAATTTTATAAAATTTTTGGTAATTTTTTTAAAGTCAGAAACTATATTTTAAATTAAAAGAAATGAGTAAAATGAACCAAAAATGATAAAAAAATACCAAAGTCAGAAATAAAAAATGAATGAGGTCACCAATATTTGTCATAATATTATTGGACCATTCCATAGCTTTTTTAGAATTTAAAAATGCATAAAAGTATTTTTAAATATTTAAAACAAATCAAATAAAGTGAAAATTTATAAAAAATATCAAAACACAATAAAATTGTGAAAAAATAAAAATCAGAAAGAGAAAAATCAAAAATATTTTTCATATTTTTTGGACTAAAAATAATTTCTATGATTTTTTGAAATTTAAAATAATTAAATTTAAATATCAGAAAATAAAAATAAAGTCAAAAATACGTGGACCATTGGATGAGAGTCAAAACGCGTTAGTAATCAAATCCAAGGGATCTGGCACGCTGTGCATATCATGGTCATTAGTGAATAAAGCACTGAATCAAATGTAAATCAGAAATTCAAAAAATACAAATGGCACTGTTTCATTGGTTGAAGGATGACATGTTGGTCATCTTCAACCTCCAGCCACTCCCAAAACCAGGTTGCTCAATTTGTAAAATTAGAGCACGAGACCAATGCCATTCGCTTTGTCTCTTCAAGACGAAGACAAATACATCTTCGCGATAAATTTACATAAATTGTAGCTCAAGCAATTTGGAAGGAAACTTTTAAAAAGGGATTTGAAATTTCATGGTCAAAACATGTTTCCAGATAAAATTAAGTGTTGCGACTAGAACAAGGGCAATGAGAGCTCTGAAGCTGGACTTCTATGGAGCAATATAAGGAACGATTCTTGAAGGTAATTATATGGTTAGCTTCAGGGAAGATCAAGGGAGGTAAATTGATTGAAAAATTGGATTGAAAAAGGCTTGAACACAGATTTCGAAGTTGCAGAAATTTGAGTTATGGAACAAGTTTGGCAGGGTGATTCTGGCTATCCAAGCTGAAGAAAATGAATGAGGGATGACCCTCTATTTATAGGGAATCAAATGGAATGTCCAAGCGTGTGAAATGATGAAGTTTGGAGGGAAATCGTGTGAAGTTGCAAACAAGAAAAGTGTGACTTCTAATTTAATCAAAACTCATCCAAAACGCGCGTTTTGGTGTGCTAATCACTTTGGGAAGTTCACTAAACATGTTTAGAGGAAAAAAAGCGCAGAAACAAAGTGTTTAGAAGCTAAATTAATGATTTCAAATCTTGACTTTTGAAGAAACTTTAGTTCCAAGTTACCAAGTTCAAATCAATGGCATTCTCAGCTCAAGGGGTCTTAGGGCATGATTCTTAATGCTTTAGAAAGACGAGGTTACTAGCTTTCCAATGGGAAAAGAATGGAGTCAAATGGATGTTTGAGATGAAAGTTTCATTGAGTCAAAGTTAGAGAAAAAGGGTTGACTTTCCATACTTAGAAATATTTCAAATTTTTCTTCAAAAGTGACTTATAATATTTTGCATCCAAACATGGCCTTCCACTTGGAATTTGATCTTGACCTAAAAAGATGGCATGAAATAGACCTCTTAAATGACACTTTGAAACTTGAACCATTCAAAATATCCAAAAAATTGAGGGAGTTATGAATTGTTGAAGTTGGCAAAATAACATGAAATGACCTATAATCTTTTGTATCCTTAGGGTATCTTACATCCATTTTATCACTTTGCATATAAAAGAAGGGATAAAGTTCACATCCTAAAGATCATTATGGAAAAATAGTGGGACCAAGGTGATAAATATTTACCAAGTTATGATCATTTGAAGTCACACATTAGAAATTAGGGGTTCATCTGGAGGACTTGTAATCTTTCTTCATCATCAAGTTTCTTCCACATGAAAACTCCTTGAAACTTTTGAAGTTATTTGTTAATAACCATTTTAAGAGAAGGATGTCTTTGGAATCACTCAAAAATACCAAAATATGAACAAGATATACTTCTTTGAAGTTCAAAACCCTAGCTCTTAGATCAAGAAAATGCTTTGAGGAACCTTGACAATTTTGAACCACCTTCTTGTACCAACACCCTTGCTTTGTAAACAAAAGTTGTTGAGGATGAAAATGAGAATTCATAGCCACCAAAACCACTTACATATCTTGATAATTGAGAGAAATATGCACTTGTGATCAATGGGAACAAGACTTTGTCCAACCATGACAACTTCTTCAATCAATCCCTTGCACTTTTGAAACAATCTTGATATCTTGGAAATGTAGTGAACCAAAATAATATTGCCATGCCATCCCTTCCAAAATAACTTCAATGGTGAGTTTTGGGCTTCTCAAGACTTATTTCCTAGGGCATGGAAATAAACTTATGAACTCATGGAGCAACTTGCTAAACCTCATTTCCTTTACCTACATTAGTAACAAGTAAGACAAACCAACGTTGCATTTTATTAATTAAAAGGAAAATCAAGACAAAATATTCATGATCACAAAAGAAAACAAGTCAATATGCTTGGTGATTCTTCAAAGAGCAGAGCTAAAGATAGGGAGGAGAACCAAAATAACCTAATATGGTCTTGTTGTGATTGAATCAACATGGTATGATGAGGGGATCTTAGGGGGGGAAATTGGGGTACAACAACTGCCCTTATTTAAGTTTCTTCTATCCGGAGATGTGAAGGTTACAAATCTTCGTGTCGACGCGATCAAAGATACTTAAATATAAAACAAATCTTATTTTTGGCCCTAAGATGCCATGCAATGCTTATGAGCATGAATGCGCATGAACAAAATCAAAGAGACACAAAACACCGATGGGGATGTAATAAAGGAAATAAAGAAACAAAAGAGAAACCCGACCAGGAAAATAAATCACTGATGGGTCAAAAGACCTAACTTATAGAGGATGATAAAAAGTCAAAGGATACACCAACTTTTACTGAAAGCGAAACTACCAACGTTCACTGTAGGTAGAAAGAGGAAAATAACAACACGGCGTTTACTAACGGTGAGCTACCAACATTTACTGAAGGTAGAGAGAAAGAATCATCGACGTTCACTGACGATGAACCACCAACTTCCACTGAAGGTAGAGAGAGAATATCATAGCATCGTCGTTCACTGACGATGAACTACCAACGTTCACTGAAGGTAGAGAGAGATAAAAATCACTAACTTTCTCTGAAGGTGACCTAGCAACTTTCACCGAGGGTAGAGAGAAAATATCATAGCATCGTCGTTCATGACGATGAACTACCAATGTTCACTGAAGGTAGAAAAAAGATAACAAGCACCAACTTTCTCTGAAGGTGACCTACCAAATTTCATTGAGGATAGAGAGAAAATATATCATAGCACCTCCGTTCATTGATGATAAACTACCAACATTCAGTGAAGGTATCAAAAAGATAACAAGCACCAACTTTCACTGAAGGTGACCTACCAACTTTCACTGAGGGTAGAGATAAAATATATCATAGCACCGCCGTTCACTGACGATAAACTACCAACGTTCACTAAAGGTATCAAAAAGATAACAAGCACCAACTTTCACTAAAGGCGAACTGCCAAATTTCACTGAAGGTAGAAAGAGAATATATCATAGCATCGTCGTTCACTGACAATGAACTACCAACATTCACTGAAGGTAGCAAAAAGATAACAAGCACCAACTTTCACTGAAGGTAGAAAGAGAATATATCATAGAACCGCCGTTCACTCTCGATGAACTACCAACGTTCACTGAAGGTAGCAAAAAGATAACAAGTTTTTTTAAAAATCCTGGCGTTTCACCTAGAACTGGTCTCAACTTCTTCTTTAACCAAGGCATTCTTCTTGGAAAGGGTAATATATAAGTTGTCTCAAATAAAGAGAATACCACTTCCAAATATTTTACAATGAACTGTCTCTGCGATATTTAAAGTCTTGCCATCCACTGGTGTAATCTGACAACAGACTGTAAACTATCCACTCATAGAGAAGATAGCAAAAAAGGTACGTCGACTTTTACAGGGAAGTACATGTTGATCAATCAAAGAGACCTGTTACTTATTGTTATAGGAAGGATTATAAAAAAATGATTTCCGGGGAACGCAATATGACTTCATGGGGAAATGCCAATATATTCCTATTGAGGAGATAAAGGTCTTCTCGTGCAAAATAAATGCACATTCTCAAACCAAAACTCGAAGCTTTCAGATGTCCAAAGTAATAATATTGCTGGGAAACAAAGATTCGATCCAGAAATAAACTGGAGTAAAATAGTCTACCAAAATACATTCTCTGAGAAATGAACTCAAAAGGGAAACCCAAATCATCCAGTTGAGGAGCTGTGTAGGAAGGCTAAAGCAAAAATCTTCCACGAGGGATAATTCAATAGGGAAATTGAAAGAACATACACCTTCTGCTTATGACTGACACTCTATTGGAGAGAGGACAACACAACTCTGCAAAACAGGGCAATACGTCCACAAAATAATAACGAATGTGAATGAGCAATGATTTGCCAAATTTTAACTATGCATGATGTATGTATGAATGTGTGAGTGCTATCATGCATATTCTGACAAAACAGACATATAACACTGGGAGTAACCAGGCAAAACCAACTCGGGCACAAACAACCCTCAGCCAAATCACATCCAAGACGAAAATTCCAAGAAAAAATAAGCGCCAACTGAGGAAACAAAATCCTACTGCATGGCTTAACTTCACTAGGGAGAAACGTAATCTGGAAGTAAACAAAACATAGCGAAAAAATAGTACAGATACAAAGATATAACATCTTTCTCCAGGCTTCACTAGGGAATAGTACTCAGGCTTCAACGGGGAAACAAATGTTTTCAAATGTAAGGCTTCTACTAGGGATTGCAAAATAAATTTCAAGTAAAGCAGATGGACAAAAAATCATCAAAACATTCACTGGGGAATTCAGGCCCATTTTGAAGGAGGAAAAACATACAAACTTCGCTAAAGCATATAATGCCCCATCGTCGAGACATTAACTGGGGATTTCGTGTTGACTTTATTGGGGAGGTCAACACCACATTCTCAAAGGGAAAACCAATATACGTTCTATGATACGGTGGCAGAACCGATTGTTAATACTGGTTTGCGTTTTTTGTTCGCAAATGTCGCGGTAAGCAAGAGACGCCACCGACTTTTATTTTATCCAATCATGGAAAAGGAAAAAGAACAGAAAAAACCTTTTTTCGAAATTTCTGAGTACGGGGGGTAGATTATAGAAAGGGAAGGTGTTAGTACCCTTTCTATCCATGGTTTTCCATGGGCTCTTAGGTACTTGCTCATCTTTTTAAAATTGCTTGTGTGTGTGCTTGTTTTGAAAAGTTTTGTTTTACTTCGTTTTAACCCTTGTTTCTGTCCTCAAGAGTGTTACGAAGTTGTTTTTGAAAACTATTTTGAAAGTGTTTGTGTAAAAGAGTTTTATTGTTTTGAGCAAGTACTTAAGATTTTCTACCTACTCGAAAAAGGCTGTTTGTTTTCTCGTTTCCTTTAGACAACACTATCCTACTATTAAGGAGTAGGAAGCTCTATCGTTGGAATTTGAGGGACTATCAAAAGGGACAAAATGGTCATTGAAGGCAACATATAAGGATACCTTAACATTTCAAATGGACTGTCATCATATATTCGTAGGCAACATCGAGGGACAAGATCATTTCTTGTAGGCAACTCGAGGGACATTGAGGGACTATAATCTTTATGATGACTTTAACCGATGGTCTTTGCTAAGATACCCCTACATTCGAGGGACATGACCATTATTTCCGAGGCAACCAAGTGAGGTATACCCTAGAGGTGCAAGTGTGCAGCAGTGTTTGTTTTCAGATATATTATCTTTGAATTAGGTTATGCTATGTTCAATTAGTTTACCGGTCTTTCTATACAATCCTATTAGTCTAAGCATTGCATAAAATATAGTAGCAGAAGGTAAAGGCGGAAATGTAAACCTAGGCTATTATAGAGTTTCGGGGCAGTTACATAATAATGAAGAGTGCGGAAAAGAAATCCTAAAACTATTACATCCCGAAAGCAATTACATAATTAGAAATAAATGCGAGAAAAGATAAATCTACACTATTACATTGATAATGCGACCTATACAATTTTCCTAGAAATTAAAATGTAAAAGAAT
Organism: Vicia faba; assembly: GCA_948472305.1. Classification (NCBI taxonomy): domain Eukaryota; kingdom Viridiplantae; phylum Streptophyta; class Magnoliopsida; order Fabales; family Fabaceae; genus Vicia; species Vicia faba. The sequence continues at coordinate 307,807 of CATIWC010000644.1, read as the reverse complement.
ACATAAAAAGAAATTAAGGAAAAATTAAAACCTAAAATTCTAAGTTAATGTTTTTGGTGTTTTTTGTAGAAAATAATTTTAAGTTAATTAAAAAACCTAATTCTAACTAATTTTAATAAATAAAAAAGTTAATTAACTTAATTTATTAATAAATGAAAAAAATCCAAAAATTCAGTTACTAACTAAAACAAAAACCTAATCCTAATTTGTTAAAAAATGGTTAATTAAAGGATTAATTACAAAGAAAACCTAAAACCTAATTGTTTTCCTAGTTTGCAGAAAAAAGTTAATTAATTAAATTAAAGAGTTAATAAAAAAAGAGTTAATAATAATAAAAAAAACTTAAAACCTAAATTAATTAGGGTTTGTAAAAAAAAGTTAAGTTTACCAATTAATAGAGTTTTTGATTTAAATAAAATTAGAGTTTATATGAATTTAGGATTTTTAAGGAAGATATTAAAGAGAAAGAAATGAGGCAAAAAGGGTTAAAAATAAGCAAAATTATACATATTGCCAAGGGTGGGTGTTGAACCAAAAATTAATTTAAAACCTAAAATTAAAAAAACCTTAAAATTAATTATTCGAGTTTATTATGAAAAATCAAAGGTTTGTGAAAAATATTAAGTTTTATGAAAAAGATTTTAAACAGAAAGAATGAAAATAGGTAAAAGAATAAATAGAAAGGAAGAAAACCAAAACCAATAGGGGTGAGTGTTGAACTCACGCCCTTAGCCTCCTCAGGATGCCTGCCTTACCATGAGTCATGTATTATTGGTTGTTCTGTTTTAGTGTTTTGACTTCAGCGTTCTGTAATGAACCTGCATGGGACCCTGTCTAAATCTGCAGTGTTGAATTTCATGAACACATTAAATAAATTACTATATCATGAAATACAAATAAAACAAATATATGAAAAAAAATTAATGTTAAAACCGATATGACATGTATGAATGTTTCTCCACCCTTTTGATCATGGAGATCAAATCAGCCTTACCCTTACTAGAGAAGTAGTGATATGTGAGTTTGTAACAAGGATGACTTGTTTGTAGTGAGATAGGGGTTTGTAACAAGGATTTTAAGGTTTTTAGGATTCTTGAAAGAATTTGATATTTTGACAGGGTTGTGGCAAAGGTCTTTTTTCGTTTGTCGTTTGTGTGAAAAGAATGAGATTATATAATGGAAATTAGAGAAAAAAATGGGCTTTGAATGTGCAATTGGGCCTCCAATAACCACAAGCAATAGTGCAGATTTTTATTCACTTGAGTCTGTCACGTTCTAGGCTAAATCGCAGGTGCTTAAGTGCAATTTTTGAAGTTGAAATTTGAAATTAAAATGTAGCCTACATTGAGAACTAACTCCTGTCCAAAAATGGGCTCAATCGGATAAACGATGAATTAGTTATGAATTTTTGAAGTTTTGGCTCAGACAAACTTATTTTGGGCTCTAGTGTCAACTCTGACATGTTCTTCAATAAAAGACTGGTATTGAATGATGCATAACGTGGTCTCATCTTTAGAAGAAAAGTTGTAGATATCTGAGTCAGTGACCTTGTGTAAAAAGATGGTCCCAATCCAATAAAAATTGACCGAGTTATGAATTTTCGAAATTTCGACCCAGATGAAATAATATTCAGCATTCAGGATTTTCGGCGCCTCACACACACTCTGAGCAAAAAACGAAGGCCTTTTGGATACCGTTCGAACTCGAAACCTCCTGTGAAAACTTAGCCAACTCAATTTGTGAAATGTTGGCGCCAGAAACCAGCTTGATACAATGAAAATCGTCCAAGTTATGATTTTCTGAATATGATACAAATAAACTTCTGTCACAAATTTTCTGTACGAAAATACTTGATAAATCCGCATTTTTGAAGACCTTCTGTTCGAAATTGGCTTCCAACTATGAGAGATGAAAACATAGATGACTTCAAGACGGAATTTTGGCCACCGGAACGGGTTCAAAACAAGCCACGATCTTCAAGTTATGAATTTTTTAGTGCGTAAAAACTACCCTTTCAACACACTTTTTCACCACATTTCTTCGAGAAAACTCACACATTCAGAGACCTTCTTTACAGAATTGGCTCTTGAGCTGAAACTTAATTTGAGAATACATTATCATAGATATCTTAGCGAAATAACACCTGAATATGATGCGACGGGTTGGACTTGTGAATCTTTGAACCCTGAATCATTGCAAAACGACGAACCGATCTTTAGCACGGAAAATACTCTGAGAACATCCGTTGGCGAAATAAACGTCACTTGTAACCTGATGAAGCTTGCTAAATATACCTTGATTCCATAACCATAAAACCAATGATATGCATGTATGTAATAATGAAATGTAAGCAAAAAATGTCAAAATAAAGAGGGTAAATTTTGGGGTACAATAGCTGCCCCTGTTCAATCTTCTTAAACCTGAAGATTTAGATTGACTTGTCTGCCTTTCGTGATCTGAAGGTGGAAGATGATTTAACATTAGAGTGCCCATAAATTTGCACTCGTCTGTAATGATGCTTGACTATGTAGATAATTTTGGGAATGGGCTTATAGATGCCATTTGGAGAAGATGACTGAAAGTCGTCGGAGATGGGCTTAAAGATGCCATCCGGAAGATATGACGGAGAATCGTCGGAGATGGGCTTAAAGATTCCATCTAGAGGATGTTGATTTCCCGAGATATTCCTTTGATGATAATTCATGTTCCTGTCGTTGAGGAGGAACCTGCTGAGGAATGTTGGTCTCTGTCTTGGGAGAAATAGAATTTTAGGAGCTCTAGTTGTCTGTTACTCTACTGGGGAATCATCTCTTAGTTGAGGAGATGAAGATAAACTGCTATCTGGTCGTGCTCCAGGCCTTACAGTGATTTGCTGAGGATAATAAGATTGACTGCTATCTGGTCGTGCTCCAGGTTTTACAGTGACTTACTGGGGAGATGAGATTAAACTTGCTATCTGGTCGTGCTCCAGGCTTTACAATTTCTCAATTCTTATCTGGTCGTATTCCAGGCTTCAGAAGGAATTAAGTGGTTATCCGGTTACATCCGGGTTTTAACTTGAATTTAAGGCATACTAACATCCGGTCGTTTCCAGGCTTCATAGTAATTGGCCGAGTAAACTGCTATCTGGTTGAATTCCAAGCTTCGCAGTACCTCATACTGTTATCTGGTCGTGCTCCAGGTTTCATAGTGTCTCTTGCCGCTATATGGTTGTGCTCTAGTCTTCACAGTGTCTTATACCATTATTTGGTCGTGCGCCAGGCTTCAAGGTGTCTTATACCACTATTTGGTCGATTCCAGGCTTCATAGTATCTTGTACTATTATCCGGTCGATTTCCAGGCTTCACAGTATGATGGGGATATTAAGTTGTTATCCGGTCGATTTCCAGGCTTCATAGCTTGAATTTGAGATATACCACTATCTGGTCGATTCTAGGTGTTGTACTCCAAAATTTGCCCTCCCATATTTCTCAAGACATGTCAAGAATCACCTCTAAGTTGTTCAAGATGGCTCAAGAGTTGGACAGTCAAATCACCTCCTAAAGCAATCAATTCAAAATTAGGGTTTTGTGTTGCATCAAGGTCCTTACATCCAAATTACCTCAAGTTCTCCCCAATGTCCTAATATGTTCTCAAGTTCATCCATGTCAAATTTCAAGCCTTACAGAGAAAGTTTGGTCAGTCAATTTCTCAAGAAGTCCAAAAATCAACTGTGCTAGGGAAAAAGTCAACTGTGGCCTACAAATAGTCAAACCTCAAGATTTTTTGCCAACATTCTCATTTTGAAGGATAATTCATCATTTGATCAAGGGTTGATCATGATTCATCAAGGATTGCTCAAGATTCATCAAGATTCAAAAGTTGTTAAATTAGGGTTTTGCAGGAAGAGTCAACTCAACTTTGACCAAGCATAAATTTCTCATACTTTATGAGAAATGACCCATCCAAAGCTCATTTTTAAGAGGATGCAATTTCCTACAATCCATCTTCACACCCCAAGATCAATAAATGCTCTCACAAGAAGTTACAAATTTGGACATTATAGGTCATTTTTGAAAGTCAACAAAAACACCTTTTTTACCAAAGCTTATAACTTGATAATGGAATATCAAAATAATATTATACCAAAAGGGTTGATTAGAGGACATCTCAAGGTTTCTAAAAAGTCCAAGAACACTTCCAAAAGTTCAAAATTGAAGAAGTTATGCATGGAAGAAGTTGGGCATTTTTACAAAATTGCCAAAACTCAACTATCCTCAAAACTCCAATTTTTGACAAAAGAGCCCACTTTTTTCCACTTGATTTGGTCTTATCACACCACAAACGTGTCCCATCTTTAATTTCATGACCAAACATTTATTTTTCTATTTTATTTAATTTTTATTGATTTAATTCATTTTAAATCAATATTAATTCAAATAAAATCCAAAAACTAATGGAATGAGATTCTTGTGATCATTACAGCTTACAAATATCATGAGACACTCAACCAAACTCGTGCCAAGTCAAAACATGCACAAAATCTCATATTTGATACAAATATGGAAACTTGATAATGGTGATCAAATCTCCAATCTTCAATTCCTATGGATTCAAGCCCAAATTTTAACCTAAACTCATTCCCTTATACACACACAAGTGAGGCATAGCAAGAACACGATCAACACATTGCAGAAACGGCCAGACAAAGTTTGAGAAAAAGCTTGAAAACTTGGAATCTGAAATCCACCTTAGAGCTCGATTCAAAGCAAAATCTTGACACTAGTCTCTTGCTGGCAATCCCCTGAAGCGATATCAATCAAAACCAGGCCTTGAGACCCCCTGAATAGCGATGTAAATACCCGATGCCTTGTAATAGCTTAGATTTAATTTCCCGCAATTTAATTTTCGCACAATATTAACTGTTAGATGTTTGATAAATAGGCAATGCATGACAAGATCAATCTTTAACTTAAAATCAACAATAGCTCACCCATGACATGTACAGATAAAAATTAAACGAATTGACACACTTGTACATGCAACTCTTAGGGTACGCCTCACTTGGTTGCCTTCGAATATGATCATTGAGTATATGAAATTTTAGAGGTTGCCCTCTTGTCCAAAGATCATAGTTGCCTCGAAACGGTTGCCTCGGAAAAATGATCTAGGATATTAGGGTTACCGCTAAGGCGTCCTAACATTGCTTTAGTGACCACACGTCCCTTAATCGAATTGACCCGAAAACTCCAACGACGATGTTGCCTACTCCTCAATAATGGGATAGCATTGTCTAAAGGACACTTGTACAGTTTAATTCCTTTTTCGAGTAGGTAGATGGTTCTTAAGTACTTGCTCCTTTTAAAAAAAACAAAACTTTTCGCACTTACACTCTCTTCAAAACAAAATCTCTTTTCAAACCCACAAACACAAAGAAAAGAAAATTTTGAAAACACAATGAGCAAGTACCTAAGAGCCCATGGATAACCACGGATAGAAAGGGTGCTAACATCTTCCCTTTCTATAATCTACCTCCCGAACCCGAGAAATATCTCAAAAAGGATTTTTTCTGTGCTTTTGTCCTTTCCTTGTTGGATAAAATAAAAGACGGTGGCGACTCTTGCTTACCGCGACATTTTGCAAAAACAAACGCAAACGCGAACCAGCATTCCAAAACATTCAGTTCTCATTCCCAGCGATCACACCAGGCTTCATAGTATTTTGGATAAATCAAGATATTATTCGGTCGATTTCCGGGCTTCATAGCTTGAATGTGAGATATACCACTATCTGGTCGATTCCAGGCTTCGTAGTATTGAACTGGAATAGAAATCTTAGTATCAATTTGACTAAACCAGGGAAAGGTCTCGAGTTGTCTTCAACTGGGAGAGAAATCTTAGTATTGATTTGACTGAACCCTGGAGAGGTCTCGGATTAACTTTGACTGGCATAGAAATCAGGGGAATCTTAGCGGCGATTCGGCTGACCCAGACGAAAGTCTTAGAACATCTTCAACTAGAATAGAAACCTTAGTGTCGGTTTGATTGAACCAGAGAAAATCTTGAAGACTGTTGGAATATCTTCAACTAGAATATAAACCTTGGTGTCGGTTTGACTGAACCAAAGAGAACTCGTGAGAGCTTGATTGCATATTTCCCGTAATGTCATGATGTATGAAATACATTGAATGATGATGTTCTCAAAATAAATGAGATTCTGCTGTATAATATGTATGCACATGCCATGATGTATGAAATGTATTGAGTAATGATGTTCTCAAAATAAATGAGATTGTGCTATATAATATGTATGCGCATGCCATGATGTATGGATATGCAATGCTATTGTGATATTCTCTAGTTGGGGAAAATAAATCCGGGACTGCTGCTGGAGAGTATAAGGAGTTGAGTTCTTTGTTTCGGCTGGGGATAGTGACCGAAGATGATTAGCTAGAGATTTACACCCATTCTGCTTGAGAATATTCTGACGGGAGAGATTATGTCTGAGAATAATCCTGCGGGGGATGACTCTATGGGGAAGAGAGATACTCTATTGGAAGATCTACTGATTTGGAGAAATAAACTCAGCTGGGGATGAACTTCCATTGCTTGAGAGAAGAGCTCTGTTGGAGATTGAGCTTCCGCCGTCAGAGAAATAAACTCTGCTCGGGAGATGGCTTTATAAACTACTCATGGTTATAAAACTCGACTGAGGAATGTAGATATCAGATTTCTGAAAGAGCCTGTTGGGGAAGTGATTCCTGCTTGGGGACCTGGAGATTGGAATTTGGTTGTCCTTACTCCGTGGGGAATATAAATATCACGGGCGTGTATGTGATAATGACTTTGCTTCCAATTATCTATGTCCCTTGTACCATGCTGGAAAAAGTACATGCAGAGATTTTGTGGATGGATATATGTCGTGATTGTACTTGAACATGTGTTTAATGAGTGTTAGGATGACATCCGTCTCTGGATCTTATTTGGAATGTACTTGAAACACGTGTTGAATGAGTGTCAGAATGACATCCGTCTCTGGATCGTATCTGACCTGTATCTGAAACATGTGTGGAATGAGTGTCAGAATGACATCGGTCTCTGGATCGTATCTAAACTGTATCTGAAACATGTGTTGAATGAGTGTCAGAATGGCATCCATATCTGGAGCGTATCTGAATTGTATCTGAAACATGTGTTGAATGAGTGTCAGAATGACATCCGTATCTAAACTGTATCTGAAAGTTGAATCTGAATGAGTATCAAAATGGCATCCGTATCTGGAGCGTATCTGAACTGTATCTGAAAGATGAATCTGAATGAGTATCAGAATGGCATATGTATCTAGAGCGTATCTGAAATGTATCTGAAAGCTAAGTCTGAATGAGTATCAGAATGGCATCCGTATCTGGAGCGTATCTGAACTATATCTGAAAGCTGAGTCTGAATGAGCATCAGAATGGCATCTGTATCTGGAGCGTATCTGAACTGTATCTGAAAGCTGAGTCTGAATGAGCATCAGAATGGCATCCATATCTGGAGCGTATCTGAACTGTATCTGAAAGCTGAGTCTGAATGAGCATCAGAATGACATCCGTATCTGAAGCGTATCTGAACTGTATCTGAAATCTAAATTTGAATGAGTATCAGAATGGCATCCATATCTGGAGCATATCAAAACTGTATCTAAATTCTGGGTCTAAATGAGTATCAGAATGGAATCCGTATCTGGAGCGTATCTGAACTGTATCTGAAAGTTGAGTCTGAATGAGTATCAGAATGGCATCCGTATCTGGAGCGTATCTAAATTGTATCGGAAAGTTGAATCTGAATGAGTATTAGAATGGCATTCGTATTTGGAGCGTATCTGAACTGTATCTAAAAGCTGAATACGAATGAGTATCAGAATGACATTCGTATCTAGAGCGTATCTGAACTGTATCTGAAAGCTGAATCTGAATGAGTATCAGAATGGCATCTGTATCTGGATCGTATCTGAATTGTATCTGAAAGCTGAATCTGAATGAGTTTCAGAATGACATTCGTATCTGGATCGTATCTGAACTGTATCTGAAAGATGAATCTGAATGAGTATCAGAATGGCATCCGTATCTGGAGCATAATTGAACTATATCTGAAAGCTGAGTCTGAATGAGTATCAGAATGGCATCTGTATCTGGAGCGTATCTGAAAGCTGAGTCTGAATGAGTATCAGAATGGCATCCGTATATGGAGCGTATCTGAACTGTTTCTCAATTCTGGTGTTCTTGATGAATGCTGATCAAGGTATAAGTCTTCCATTGATAGATAGGTGACGGGACATAGTCGTATATTTTAAATCCCTAACTTTTTCCTGGACCGCCCTTTCGGGTTTTCAGTCCACCGGGATACCCTTTTTTGCCCAAGCCGTCTTTTCGGGTTTTCGACTTGCCGGGTATACATATTTTTTTCATTTTTTATCCCTAATTTTTGCCCGAACCCTTTTGGTTCTCCGAGATTCCCTTATTTTTGCCTAGGTGTGTCAACCTAACGGGTCTTTTTTCATGCGTAGTATTTTCCAACTATGTCCATGCCTTCAGGATATAGAGAGTTGTCACTGTCCATTGTGTTGTAGTACTGTCAAAAATGTTTTCTTAATGGCACATGATCCGTTGCTGGAATGCGTGCGTAATTCCCCAAGCGATTCAGATGGAGATCTGCCCCTAGTTATTTGGCACTTTTGGAGAGACTTCCCCAGGTGTGTTTAGACATCATGTCATGCCCCTTGCTTATGGAAGACCTGTTATTGGAAGTGTCTTTCCCATTGAGGTGATTCTGTCCATTGAGAGGATGTCTGTTCATTGAATATCCATTGTGCGGATTTCTCTGCTGTCAAACAATTAGTCATATGCAAACAATGTCATTTATAGAATGCAAAACTCATGTCTGTCTTGAAATGTTTTTTTGAAAATGTGTTTTGTATAGTAAAAAAAATTGCAAGAATGTGATATCAACTCAGGATTCGTAACAAAGCCTACAGGAGTCAGGATACCTTTGTAACATTATGCTCTCAAACTAACCCATGCTTCAGCTAGGACTTTTAAGGGTTATAACATGGCTTGGTTCACGGTTCAAGAAACAAAGGATAAAGGCTCAAATTTTATTTGTACCCAACCCGCTCTTCGTGATGTTCTTCAGTCCTATTCTCAGTTAATTGCGCGTTTAGATCCCGATTGAGTCTGGAATCTTTGATCTGATACTTGGTGATGATTCAGAACTTGAACATTTGTTTTGAAAAGGCAGTCATTTTTGTAATCTTCTTTTTGTCAAGGATTTATAGTAACCTCTTATTTTTTGTTTTCGTTATCCCTTCTTTTTGCCTGAACTGTTTCTTTTGTGATTACAGTCAACGGGATGCCCCAATTTTTCTCTTAAGTCTCCTTCATAGGTTTTGACTTAATGGGCTCTTATTTCGAGAGATAATGACTGCCTGTCTTGACGATTATACGGAACCATCACCGTCTTTTGTTTTGGAAGGATGTCTTCGATGCCATTCATTGTGTACGAAGCAGTAGATTGTGACTGAATGCGTCTCTGAATTAACTGAGAAAACTAACCATGCCCCAGGTTATGATTAAGGGTTTTAATTTGTGCGAAAAGAAAAACTCCTACTTCTTTGGCTCGAAGGGGTTGACTAGGGATTATCTTCCTTATAACTCCACTGTTTAGGATTTGAAACAACGCATGTACATCGTCAGTAGGGTCTATTCAAAAGCATACTATAGAGATTGTGGTATCATTTTCGTCATCCTCCCTATAAGGCTTAGAGTTTTTAATCAAGAGTTGAATATCACAAAAGGAAATAAGAACGCATTTTTGAAACAGTGAATACGAATGAATTGGTTCAATACAAACACGTGCAATGCATTGATGAAATAACGAGGTTTGATATGAATAAATGTTCAAACAAATAAAAAGAAAATTACACATTGAAAATTCTAATGAACGAAAAGTCTTCTTGTGAGAACTTATCACTTCAGATGGTATGCCTTGGAGGGATGGTAGAAGAACTCAACCTAACCATCTTGTGTGAATTCTAGCGCTTCTTCATCGATCAGGTCTTGAATTTTATTTCTCAACACCCAACAGTTGTTGGTGTCATGTCTAGGATTGTTGGAGTGGTACACACATCTTGCATTTGGATTGTACCTTGGGGAGGCTATGTTGGGATTCTGAGGAGGGTCCCTTTACATAACCAACTTGTCCTTCAACAGGCGTTGCAATGCTTGAGCCAATGACATGTTGATTTCGGTGAAGGGTCTTTCGAATGTATTCTTCTTATGCCGATTGCCCCGTTGTTGTTGGCGAGGTTGTGGTTGGGCTTGTGTTGTAGTAGCAATCTGGAAAGGTCTGTTCCCAACCTCTTCTCTCATTAGGGACTGATTAATGCCTTAATCCATAATTTTAACTGTTTATTTCATGGATCTGCATCCATATTGGTGAAGCTTGTTGAGGAAGGCTCTTATCCCCTCTTGTCCTCGTGCTAAGTTTTAGATAAGAGCCATCTTCCCCAGCATCTGGATTCTCATTGCTTCTACCTCAGCTTACAGTTGTTCCAATTGTTCATCCTTGTTGTTTTCAAGACCTTCCTTGGTCAGATTCCCAACGAAGAGTGTTTTCAGGTCTTCTTGCCCCTTGGATAGATTCAAGAGAAATTCCTTGAACTGGGCATCTTGAGCTTGGAGATCTCTGTTGTCTTGTTGGAGAGCCATTGCTGAAATAAACAGCGAGAACATGACAGACCTACTTTGAAACCTGCTTATGCAATGATATGTATTATATATGTATGCAATGTTTTCAAGGATCTCGCGGGGTAAACAAGAAAATGTCAGAAGTTGAATTTTGCAGCTTTGATTTAAGAACTTTGTATCATTGAGAGTCCTTCTACAAGAGTCAAGCTCACCATATCAAGTGGGTCATAGCCCCTTACTCAAGTTGTTTAGTTTTGATCTTCTGACGACATTGGCTAGAGGAAAATAAATCCCCTTGCCCCTTGCTAGACATCTGATTTATCATAACCTGCATCACAGGCCCTCGAGATCCTTGAAATGGTTAAAGAAATGTTAAGGCATGATGTTATGATGTGTATGCTATGCTTTTAAGAAAAGGTGCGAAGTGATGTAAGCAAGTAAACCCTGCAAGAAATCCAAGTTATTGGATAATAACTGTAAACAAAACCTGCAAGGAACTCATGATGTCAGGTAATAAAACTATGCAAGTAGTTCAAGTTGAAAGAACACAAGTCACACAAAATACCTTAGGTTTAGGCTTGCATGGGTTTTAAGGTCATACCCTCTTGAAGTTTAGTTGGTTTCAAACCTGTCTTAGAAAAGTAACCGGGTTATAAATATTCTCAATATCACTGACCATCCTTTATCGGGCATTGTTTCAGCTCAAGCAATCTTTTCTTGCGGCCGAAATATCCCAAAAGTCTGATCTCAATAAGTGTAGCATCGAGTATCAACTAATCCTCATCTTTATACCAAGGCCAGCTATCTCATAACTTTCTAATGGCCAAGTTTGTTTAACTAAGGTTCTAAGGTCCGTTAGTGCTTCACGACACCACGTGACGGCCCCGTATTCTCCTCGTTTTCACACGAAGGATACCGGTACCAACCAAAGTGTCACACCAACACAGCCATCGCTTAAACCATATCGGTCTATGCCATACAGTCTCCACGATCTATTGCTGTTTACCTAAAAAGTGTCCCCAGATCCGGGTGTAGGATCTTTAATAATGCCCAACCAAAACCCTTTAAGAATAAAGCATACAAAACAAACAAGAAGGAAATTAAAAAAATGACTTAGATCCTAAGGTAAACCCCACTTATATTCTCCAGAAGAGTCGCCAGTTCTATGATACGGTGGCAGAACCGAATGTTAATACTGGTTTGCGTTTTTTGTTCACAAATGTCGCGGTAAGCAAGAGTCGCCACCGACTTTTATTTTATCCAATCATGGAAAAGGAAAAAGAACAAAAAAACCTTTTTTCGAGATTTCTGAGTACGGGGGGTAGATTATAGAAAGGGAAGGTGTTAGCACCCTTTCTATCCATGGTTTTCCATGGGCTCTTAGGTACTTGCTCATCTTTTTAAAATTGCTTGTGTGTGTGCTTGTTTTGAAAAGTTTTGTTTTACTTCGTTTTAACCCTTGCTTCTATCCTCAAGAGTGTTACGAAGTTGTTTTTGAAAACTATTTTGAAAGTGTTTGTGTAAAAGAGTTTTTATTGTTTTGAGCAAGTACTTAAGATTTTCTACCTACTCGAAAAAGGCTGTTCGTTTTCTCGTTTCCTTTAGACAATACTATCCTACTATTAAGGAGTAGGTAGCTCTATCATTGGAATTTGAGGGACTATCGAAAGGGACGAAATGGTTATTGAAGGCAACATGTAAGGATACCTTAGCATTTCAAATGGACTGTCATCATATATTCGTAGGCAACATCGAGGCACAAGATCATTTCTCGTAGGCAACTCGAGGGACATTGAGGGACTATGATCTTTATGATGACTTTAACCGAGGGTCTTTGCTAAGATACCCCTACATTTGAGGGACATGACCATTATTTCCGAGGTAACCAAGTGAGGTATACCCTAGGGGTGCAAGTGTGCAGTAATGTTTGTTTTCAGATATATTATCTTTGAATTAGGTTATGCTATGTTCAATTAGTTTACCGATCTTTCCGTACAATCCTATTAGTCTAGCATTGCATAAAATATAGTAACAGAAGGTAAAGGCGGAAATGTAAACCTAGGCTATTACAGAGCTTTGGGGCAGTTACATAATAATGAAGAGTGCGGAAAAGAAATTCTAAAACTATTACATCCCGGAAGCAATTACATAATTAGAAAAAAATGCGAGAAAAGATAAATCTACGTTATTACATTGATAATGCGACCTATACAATTTTCCTAGAAATTAAAATGTAAAAGAATAAATAAAAAGAAATAAAGGAAAAATTAAAACCTAAAATTCTAAGTTAATGTTTTTGATGTTTTTTGTAGAAAATAATTTTAAGTTAATTAAAAAACCTAATTCTAACTAATTTTAATAAAAAAAATTTTAATTAACTTAATTTATTAATAAATAAAAAAAATCCAAAAATTCAGTTACTAACTAAAATAAAAACCTAATCCTAATTTGTTAAAAAAATAGTTAATTAAAGGGTTAATTACAAAGAAAACCTAAAACCTAATTGTTTTCCTAATTTGCAGAAAAAAAGTTAATTAATTAAATTAAAGAGTTAATAAAAAAAAGAGTTAATAATAATAATAAAAAACTTAAAACCTAAATTAATTAGGGTTTATAAAAATAAGTTAAGTTTGCCAATTAATAGAGTTTTTGATTCAAATAAAATTAGAGTTTATATGAATTTAGGGTTTTTAAGGAAGATATTAAAGAGAAAGAAATGAGGCAAAAAAGGTTAGCAAAATTATACATATTGCTAGGGGTGGGTGTTGAACCAAAAATTAATTTAAAACCTAAAATTAAAAAAACCTTAAAATTAATTATTCGAGTTTATTATGAAAAATCAAAGGTTTGTGAAAAATGTTAAGTTTTATGAAAAAGGTTTTAAACATAAAGAATGAAAATAGATAAAATGATAAATAGAAAAGAAGAACACCAAAACCAATAGGGGTGAATGTTGAACTCACGCCCTTAGCCTCCTCAGGATGTCTGCCTTGCCATGAGTCATGTATTGGTGGTTGTTCTGTTTTAGTGTTTTGGCTTCAGCGTTCTGTAATGAACCTACATGGGACTCTGTCTAAATCTGCAGTGTTGAATCTCATTAACACATTAAATAAATTACTATATCATAAAATACAAATAAAGCAAATATATGAAAAAATTTAATGTTAAAATCGATATGGCATGTATGAATGCTTCTACACCCTTTTGATCATGGAGATCAAACCAGCCTTACCCTTACTAGAGAAGTAGTGAGATGTGGGTTTGTAACAAGGATGACTTGTTTTTAGTGAGATGGGGGGTTTATAACAAGGATTTTAAGGTTTTTAGGGTTCTTGAAAGAATTTGATATTTTGACAGGGTTGTGGCAAAGGTCTTTTTTCATTTGTCGTTTGTGTGAAAAGAATGAGATTATATAATCGAAATTAGAGAAAAAATGGGCTTTGAATGTGCAATTGGGCCTCCAATAACCACAAGCAATAGTGCATATTTTTATTCACTTGAATCCGTCACGTTCTAGGCTAAATCGCAGGGGCTTAAGTGCAATTTTTGAAGTTGAAATTTGAATGTAAAATGTAGCCTACAATGAGAACTATCCCATGTACAAAATGGGCTCAATCGGATAAACGGTGAATTAGTTATGAATTTTTAAAGTTTTGGCTCACACAAACTTATTTTGGGCTCCAGTGTCAACTCTGGCACGTTCTTCAATAAAAAACTGGTATTGATCGGAGCATAACCCGGTCTCGACTTTGGAAGAAAAGTTGTAGATCTCTGAGTCAGTAACTTTGTGTAAAAAGATGGAATAATATTTGAAATTTCGACCCAGATGAAATAATATTCAACATTCAGGATTTTCGGCATATCACGCGCACTCTGAGCAAAAAACGAAGGCCTTTTGGATACCTTTCGAACTCGAAACCTCCTGTGAAAACTTAGCCAACTAAATTTGTGAAATGTTGGCTCCGGAACCAGCTCGATACAATGAAAATCGACCAAGTTATGATTTTCTGAACATGATAAATCCTTTTGTCACAAATTTTCTGTACAAAAATACTTGATAAATCCGTATTTTTGAAGATCTTCTGATCGAAATTGGCTTCCAGCCGTGAGAGATGAAAACATAGATGACGTCAGGACGGAATTTTGGCCACTGGAACGGGTTCAAAACAAGCCACGATCTTCAAGTTATGAATTTTTTAGTGCGTAAAAACTGCACTTTCAACACACTTTTTCACCATATTTCTTCGAGAAAACTCACACATTCGGAGACCTTCTTTACAGAATTGAATCTTGAACCGAACCTGAATTTAAGAATACATTATCATAGATATCTTAGCGAAAGAACACCTGGATATGACGCGCCGGGTTAGACTTGTGAATCTTTGAACCCCGAATCATTGCATAACGGCGAACCGATCTTCAGCACGGAAAATACTCTGAGAACATCCGTTGGCGAAATAAACGTCACTTGTAACCTGACGAAGCTTGATAAATATACCTTGATTCCATAACCACAAAACCAATGATATGCATGTATGTAATAATGAAATGTAAGCCAAAAAAGTCAAAATAAAGAGGGTAAATTTTGGGATACAACACATTCTTCACTGAAGAAACCGGCGACATGTGTTCTTCGAGAGTAATTATTGTACCATCTTCTCTGGGAAGAAAGAACTTCTATCAAACAAGCGAAACCTTCACTGGAGAAATCTTGGATTGAGTCTTCATATTATGCAAACTCAGAAAAGAAGAAAAATGAACCAAGACTTGACTGGGGACACTGGAGTCACAAACCCAATACAGCGAAAACAACTTGAGAAAATCTTCCCCGGGAAACAAAAATTCTCAAAACAACTGGAGTTCGTCTATGCCTGGGATCACCACTTTTGTTTTTCTCTTGCATCACAAATTCTAAAGTAAAAGCAAATTGTAAATTCTTTTTGAAGATCAATTTTTTATTTAATCTTTTCGCTTTGAAAATTATTATCAATAATAAATGGAGCCTTTGCAAGCTAAATAAAATAAGAAACACAAAGAATTGGGTAAAAGCTCAAATTTCATTAATAGAATGGTAGTCTGCGAATGGCGAGACTCCATGGATGAGTACAAAGTTCAGAAAATGGTAATATATAATGGAAAAGATACATTGAGATACAATGACCACTATCCCCTCTAACAACTTTTGAAATCCTGAGCAACAGCTTCCGTTGAAGTATGGTAAGGATTCAAGAAGATTATTGCTTCAACGATCAAGGCTTGTCTGACGTAGTTACTTGCCAAGAAAGTTCCTAATTTTTGCCTAAGCTGCCTCAATTTGGAGTACCGCTTCCATTCCATACATAAGGGAGAACGAAGTTTCTCCTGTTGAAGTGCAGACAGGTGTCCGATAGACATGCAAAGAAAAAGGGAGCATTTCATGCCAATCCTTATAAGTGACAACCATCTTCTTTTTTTGCCTAAGCTGCCCTTGTGGGTTTTCAACTTAACGGGAAATTTTATTCTGTTTATGTCTCTAATTTTTTCCTAGACCGCCCTTTCGGGTTTTCGGTCTACTGAGACGCTCTTTTTTTGCCTAAGCCGCCCTTGTGGGTTTTCAACTTAGCGAGCTGTTCTTTTATTTCTTTAGACGAAGTATTTCTTGACTGCATCAGCATTCATGGGACGTGGGAACTCCTCGCCATCCATAGTTTCAATAATTAATACACCACCAGAGAAGGCTTTCTTGACAACATATGAGCCTTCAAAATTGGGAGTCCACTTGCCCCTAGAATCAGCATTAAAAGACATGATCTTCCTAAGCACGAGGTCGCCTTCTCTGAATTCACGAGGTTTGACCTTCTTATCAAAAGCTTTCTTCATTCTCTTCTGATATAACTGCCCATGACACAAAGCCGTCATTCTCTTCTCTTCAATCAAATTCAATTGGTCAAACCTGTTATGGACCCATTCAGCCTCTGACGACTTGGTTCCCATTATCACACGAAAAGAGGGAATCTCAACCTCAATTGGGAGTACCGCTTCCATTCCATACATAAGGGAGAACGGGGTTTCTCCTGTTGAAGTGCAGACAGATGTCTGATAGCCATGCAAAACAAAAGGGAGCATTTAATGCCAATCCTTATAAGTAACAACCATCTTCTAGATAATCTTCTTGATATTCTTATTAGCAACTTCAACAACCCCATTCATCTTTGGCCTATACGGAGATGAATTGTGATGCACAATCTTGAATTCCTCACAAAGTTTTGTCATCATCTTATTGTTCATATTCGAGCCATTGTCAGTGATAATTCGGCTCGGCACACCATACCGACATATAAGACTATTCTTAATGAAGCGCACAACCACCTGCTTGGTAACATTAGCATATGAAGCAGCTTCCACCCATTTGGTGAAGTAATCAATTGCTACCAAGATGAAACAATGTCCATTCGAAGCTTTGGGTTATATCATCCCAATCATGTCAATACCCCACATAGAGAAAGGCCATGGGGAAGAGATCACATTGAGAAGTGTCGGAGGCACATGAACCTTGTCCGCATAAATCTGGCATTTATGACACTTCTTTGAAAATTTGTAATAGTCAAATTCCATGGTCAGCCAATAGTAACCTGCCCTTAGCGTCTTTTTAGCCATCGAATGTCCATTGGCATGTGTGCCAAATGAGCTTTCATGAGCCTCATGCATCAACATGTCTGCTTCGTGTCTATCCATGCATATGAGCAAGACCATGTCATAATTTCTCTTGTATAACACATTTTCACTGAGGAAGAAGCCGCCAGCCAATATTCTCAATGTCTTTCTATCTTTATTCGATGCACCAATCGGGTATTCCTGAGTTTGGAGAAAATGCTTGATATCATAATACCAAGGTTTCTCATCTGCTACCTTTTCTAATGTAAACATATGAGCGGGCCTATCCAGTCGCCAAACCATAATTCGAGGTATATCATTCCAAGTATTCACTTGATATATAGAAGCCAGAGTTTCCAGAGCATCCGCCATTTGATTTTCATCTCTAGGAATGCGATGGAATTCAACTTTATTAAAGAAGGGTAACAATCTTCTAGCATAATCTTTATAAGGGATCAAGCCGGGTGACGAGTATCCCTCTCTCCTTTAATTTGATTTATTACCAAAGCTGAATCGCCATACACATCTAGAATTTTTATTCTGAGATCAATATCTTCTTCAAGACCCATGATGAAAGCCTCATATTGTGCCATATTATTAGTACAATCAAATGTCAACCTTGCAATAAAGGAATGTGCGATCCATGTGGAGTGATAATCACATCACCAATTCCTTTACCATAGGCATTCACAGCTCCATCAAATATCATACTCCATCGAGATTCAGGATCAGGACCTTCCTCATGGAATGGTTCATCACAGTCGTTCACTTTCAAAAACATCACATTCTCCTCAGGAAAATCATACTTCACAGACTGATGATCATCAACTGGTTGGTGAGCAAGATAATCTGCCAACACGCTGCTCTTAATAGCTTTTTGAGTGCGGTATTCAATGTCATATTCAGATAACAGCATCTGCCAGCGGGCAATTCTCCCAGTAAGAGCAGACTTTTAAAAAATGTACTTGATTGGATCCATTTTGGAGATCAACCAAGTAGTGTGATTCAACATATACTGCCACAAACATTTTGCCGCCCAGGCCAGTGCACAACATGTCTTTTCCAGCATGGAATACTGCGACTCACAATCAATAAACTTTTTACTGAGATAACAAATGGCATACTCTTTCTTCCCCGTTTCATCTTGTTGTCCCAGAATACAACCCATGGAATTATCTAACACTGTCAGATACATAATCAACGGTCTTCCTGCAATAGGAGGGAGCAAGATAGGAGGTTCAAGAAGATATTATTTAATACTTTCAAATTCTCTTTGGCAGTCATCTGTCCACACACAATCTTGATCTTTCTTTAACAACTTAATGATTGGTTCACACGTTGCAGTCATGTGAGAAATGAATATGGAAATATAATTCAAACGCCCGAGGAACCCTCTGACTTGCTTTTCAGTTCTTGGTGCTAGCATCTCTTGAATTGCTTTGACTTTGCCAGGGTCAACTTCAATTCCTTTCTGGCTAACAATGAAACCCAACAATTTCCCTTATCGAACACCGAAGGTACATTTATTTGGATTCAAGCGGAGACGATACTTCCTCAAATGATGAAAAAAATTCAACAAATCTTCTACATGCCCTTCTTCAGTCTGGGATTTAGCAATAATATCATCAACATATACCTCGATTTCCTTGTGCATCAGATCATGGAATAGGGTTGTCATAGCCATCTGGTACGTTGCACCAGCGTTCTTCAACCCGAAGGGCATCACTCTGTAACATAATGTTCCCCAGGGTGTGATAAACGTTGTTTTTTCCATGTCCTCTGGAACCATTCTTATTTGATTATACCCGGAAAATCCATCCATGAACGAGAAAACATTGAATTTTGTTGTGCTATCCACTAACATGTCAATGTGTGGTAATAGAAAATCATCTTTTGGACTAGCTTTATTTAGATCTTTGTAATCTACGCACATGTGAACTTTTCTGTCTTTCTTCAATACTGGGACAATATTGGTAATCCATTGAAGGTACACTGATGCCACAAGAAAATCGACATTAATCTACTTTAGAACTTCCTCTTTGATCTTCACTGCCATATCCGGGTGAGTTCTTCTCAACTTCTGTTTGATTGGCGGACACTCTGGCTTCAACGAAAAATGGTGCTCTATAATATTTGTATCTAGACCAGGCATATCTTGATAAGACCAAGCAAAAATATCAACATACTCTTTCAACAACTCGATCAACCTTCTCTTCACATCAGGATGCAACAATGCTCCAATCTTGACTTCTTTCGTATCTTCTTCTGAACCCAAATTGATTACTTCCAATGGCTCTTTATATGGTTGAATGGAATTTTCCTCGCGCTCAAGCAACCGTGAGACCTCTTCTAGAATCTTATCATAGTCTTCTTCTTCGGCCCCATACACAGGACATTCAAAGTTGGAAGAGGGTGCAGGATCATTGTATTCAACGAGTTTTTTTAATTAATCTGCACATATGATTTATGAATGTTTTTAGAAACTGACACATATAACAAGTGATCATGCAGATTGAATTTCAGTTATTATTTATTTTGAAAGGTTTTTTCTGATTACCATTTTCCAAGAAAAAGTAGAAAATAAAGACACAATTTGGGGATCAAAGACAACTTTTATTATTGATTTTAAAAGTCACAATAAACAGATAAGCCCATAGAATATTAATACTTCCACCTTGGGCGGCGTGAAAGCTTTTCAAAAAGATTAACAAGACAAATTACTTTGAAATACGTATGCAAGAGGGAACGTCAATGATGATCCAGTTCTAAACCCTAACTCCATGTGTCACGTATTTTGGCATTTCTAGCTCTGCTTCATCTTCCACAATGGCATTAATCCCGGAAGCAGTTGGATGAATATAACCCCCGCTACAGAAGATGTCTTGATACTTGCCTACAACAGACTTCTGCTTCATGCTCTTACCTTTTTCATTCTCCAAAGAGAACCCTAGGCCAGCTTTGTTCTTGTTTACAAGTGGATCCATAATCTGTCCCCATACCTCACTATGACCCTTACGTACAACTTGTTGCGCATCCTTAAGCGAAACCATGGAATTCTCATTTCCCCTTATATTATCAATGGATAAAGCTTAGAACTGGGTTCCGACATCAGCTTCGTCCGCCTCCATAATACTGAAAGAGGACAAATGAGATATCAATAATGCCTATTCTCCATTTATAATTACCACTTTTCCTTCACGTACAAACTTTAGCTTCTAGTGTAAAGTCGAAGTGACAGTCCCTGCCTCATGTATCCACGACCTTCCTAGCAAACAGCTATAAGCGGGTACAATATCCATGACCTGGAAAGTAATATGAAACAAATGTGGGCCTATATGAATAGGCAAGTCCACTTCACTAATAACAGATTTCCTTGATCCATCAAACACTTTCACAATAATGTCACTTGGGCGCATGGGCGTTCCTTGATATTTCAATTTCATAAGCGTGCTCCTTGGTATAACGTTCATAGCGGACCCATTATCAATCAGCAAATTGGACAGTGAATCATTTTTGCAGTTCATAGAGATGTAGAGGGCCAGGTTGTGATTCCTTCCTTCATCTGGCAATTCATCGTCGTAGAAACTTAGGTTATTACATGACATAATGTTACCTACTACACTACTGAGTTGGTCTATAGGCATGTCACTTTCCACAAAAGCTTGGTCCAATACCCTCATCATAGATTCTCTGTAAGCAGATGAGTTCATCAATCAAGCCAAGATAGATATTTTTGAAGGAGTCTGTAGTAGTTGATCTACAATTCTGTAGTCTCTCATCTTGATTATCTTCAAAATATAATCCACTTATTTCTCTAACGTAGCTCCACTAGATTCACTCGTAACCTTCTTGGGTTCAACATTCTCAGCAATTTTCTTTCCAGTGCTAACATCTCCACGAAAAACTGGTGCAAATACACAACCACTACAGGTCACTCTGCTAGTCTCAACAATATTTCCAACATCAGGCATTGGCTGGATGGGATCTTCCACACCATCCTCTAAGATTGTAGCGTTATATTTGTAGGGTACAACCTTATCTGACTTGTAGGGGACAGGACCCGGCAAAATAATCACCAATAGAGTAATAGCCGACTCGCTATGATACTCGACTTCAAAATGGGAGGGTGCACCAAAACAAGGCACAATGACGTTTACCCCTTCTTCAACACAATCAATCATTATGGAGTCATCTCTGGAAAACAAATCTTCATCCGAGGAGAAGAACTCATCTACAGAGGCATACTCATCATCCGACTCTTCTTCAGCCAAACAAAACTCAATCATATCAACTTCATGGTAATCATCCCTTTAACATGTAACCTTGATAGTTCCATTATCCAACAACAACTGAACACCTTTTCTCATGATTGAACATCCTCGGGAGTCCAGGCACCAAATTCGGTAAGATCCATATTGATGTTCCACTTGACCAGGCATATGGCAGAAAGTAGCATGCAGTTGTACAAGATCCTCATTCATGTGCTCCACATCAAAAATTCTGAACTCTCCAGGACATCCAGAAACCATGTTCACCTCCTCTTCATACTCTGCCCTAGGTCTGATTATGTGGATGAGGCCTTCATCCATCATCTCCTACAAATCAGCCTTTATCTTATCGCAACCATGTATGTCTGTACTGCAAATAGCACAACTGGAATGGTCACACATATAGTAGCTAAATTCACAGAGGTCTGCATGCATTTTCACCAAATCTCCTCTAACCAGATGAATATAAAAAATCTGGAAGTCGCCTGGACAACCGGCCACCATGTTCAGAGAATTCGCTCCTCCATACTTGGGTAATGGATTGTCTTTCACATTAGGGCCCACATCCTTGAAAGATAGAATACCAAACTTCACCAATTTCTACACCTCAGTCTTCAAAGGATAGCAATTCTCAACATTATTCCCTGGTGCTCCCTGATGAAAAGCACATGTTTGGTCTGCTTTGTAATACCAAGGTGTTGCACCCCAAAATTTGCCCTCTCATTTCTCAAGGAATCACACTGGATCCTCAATTTTCCTCTCATCCAATTCCAAGCCTTGAGTTATCAATTTTTATAAGCAAACCATTCATAAGGGAAAAATGTTCATTTGCACACTGAGAAGTCTAAACTTTGACTTTTGGATCAAAATCAAAACTCAAAAACATATTTCATCAAGACATGTTGGAATATGAAATTTATTTCATTCAGAATTTCAAAAGTCAAATTTTGCTTTGGAAAAGCCAAATTCTAAATACTTAGAAATTTTTCTAAGTATTTAAGAAATATGACAATGTCATAACTTCTGGGCCAGTGTTCACACTCAGCAAATTCTGGATATTCTCAAGACAAAGTGTGGTCAGAACTTCTGGACCAATTTCCACGAAGGTTCAGTCAGAGTTTGCAAAGGGTAAATCAAAGAAGATTATAAAGCATGCTGTAAGTATACTGAAAGTTCTGAAGGATCCTTCAGAACATGCTGGAGTCAGAAGATATGAGGATCAGAAGATGGTATGCTACACTGAAGCAGAACTTCTAATCCAGAGTTAAGCAAAGGTGCAGAGTTTCACATGGGAACCCATTTAATACTCACAACCGCCTCTGAGTCTTTATCCAAGGGATTCACACAACATGTACCCCTACTTCCTGGGGAAGACAAATTTCTGTGCAAAAGTATGCTAGACCCACGCGCTGTATCTACTTTCCATTAATTCACGCTGCCAGATCCAGCTGAGGCGCTGTTAACCATCCAACTTGAATACGTTGAACCCCACTTGTTTAAGATTACTTCAAGAGTAAGTCAGCATCTAGCACATGTTGTTGGCACCACTTGACCGCCCTAACTACACAAATTTGCCTATAAATAGAACACCATTGGCCATTGAGAAAAGCCCAGAAAAATTTGTAAAAGGGAGCTAGAGAAAAAATTTGTGAAAGAAGCGAGAGAATTGAGAAAGAAAGCTTTGAATCACTGCAAAAAATTCCAAGAACCCAGGAACTATAAACACAAGAATACCAAAAATCTTAGCATTGATTCCTTCCATTCAAACTCCATTTCTTCCTCAATTGTTCTTGACTAAAGCCACCCACGTAGCTGCTGATTCATGCATCAGAAGTTACCTTAACTTCTGTATTCCTATCGCCATTCAAACTCCATTCACTTCCACCTCCAAGGAGTCAGAATATCACCCTTTGGACTGTTCCAGAAATTACAAATTCCCCTCCTGCTGAGTACGTGAAGAAGCTACTCAGAACGTCACCAGAATTCAAGAACACCCTCCAGTTCACAGAATCCTTTCCAGCAACAAGGTAAGTTTTCTGCTGAATCTCGTCATACTGATTAAGCATTGTCAGATTTTGCATACTTAGCACAATGTAGATATTCTGGTCCTGATGATGTACATATTCTGAAAATTTATGCATCTGCCTGCTTAAGTAAGAAGGGATCCCAGTTCAGAGTTTCATAAGGAAATTAGGGCTCAGGATTAGAATTAGCCAATACACGTTGCTTCTGATTCATGCTTTTGATATTTCATGAAATTTGTCATAACTATTATGTGTGCAATTTCTGTTCTATAAATGACTAAGCTGCAGATGTCTGGCTGGCATGGAGAGAGGCAAAGTTCTAACAGTTGCATCAGAACTTCTGAAAACTTCTGAGTTCTCAGAAGATCCAGAACTTCTGAACTTCCATATTTTTGCTAACATGTTTCTGTTTGTGCAGCAAGTCAGAGTCAGAACTTCTGACCTCTTCTATTTTCAGTATTTTTGTGCTAATTATGTTTTCTTTCTTTCTTTTTTTACTTTTTTTTTCCATCATTTTATTATTAACCAAAAAATACCAAAAAAAATTTATATTTGCATTTTATATTTTCTTTTAACATAAAAACCCAAAAAAATATTTTCTTAAACAAAGGTTATTTTTCTAAACAGACAAACATTTTGTATTTTCTGTATATTCTTATCTATTTCAATGTGGTTGTAATAGTAACCTAGAATTTTAACTTGCAACCCCCATTCATAAATATGTATCCCCATCCCCCTAAAATATTGTAATAGCGTAGGTCTTTACATTTCTGCACTGTTATTGCTTTCAATATATGCTAGTAATTAGGGTGTATGACAAAATATAAAAATTGATAAATAGATCACCCTAATCAAGATAATTTGTAAGTGTTTGTTTGTTGGCATTTTTTTTGGTAAAACCAGATTTGTGAATGTCATGACTAATGTCATAACATTCTGGGATAAAGGTACATTCTGCAGAAAAAGAATGTCATACAGGAGCTACTCAATATGAGTGATGAGCATGATCATTAAGCAATGATCATATTGCATTCTACCAAAATCAATGAACATGATTCTTCTTGTCATAACCAATGTTAAGACATCCTGTACTGATCTAACATTTGTGCAGATTTGTTATTCCTGAGATTTTTCAGGAATCTGGTATGTAGTTGTATACAGTCCAGATCAGATGCTCACGTGGACATTAGGTTAACCTTGCTTAACCCTAATCTGGTTAATGAAAGCATAAGACCAAGTCTTGAGGATAACAGGAATTAACCCTAGTTATTTTCGTGGAAGCCCTAACTGAAGAATAGCCTGCCTATATATTCCTCATGAAGATTATTGGTGCAGAACACTTTTTGACAGAAGATCAATAAGGGACTGTATAGTTGTAACTACTGTGAGCCAAGCAATTATCATTGTGATAAGTGATTTGGAGTAGGATTTGATTGTAAGGGTTGTGTATCACTCAAAGCTTTGAAGCACGAGTGTTTGTGTCACTTGATTAAAGCTTTGAATCAAGGTCAAGTTAGGGTTGTGTATCACTCAAAGCTTTGAAGCACGAGTGATTGTCACTTGATTAAAGCTGTGAAGCAAAATCAAGTGTATGTACTGAAGAGTGTCTTCATAATTTCATTAATCAATTGTTTAGTATCACTGCTGTGATTGAGGGGGAGTGAGTAGGAACTCAGGTTTAAGTTGAACTTAGATTGAAGTTGCATTGGGTAGGTCTTAAGTGAAGGAGATAAACTTGTTGGTTTATTCCTGAATTAATATCTCTTATAGTGAATTTCCTCCCTGGCTTGGTAGCCTCCAGAGTAGGTGTTGTTACACACTGAACTGGGTAAACAATTGAATATGTTCTTTACTGCTTTTAAATTTACTGTCTTGAAGTGTGTCAGATACGGTGTCATAAGATTCACTGTGACATTAAGTATCTGCTGCCAGAATTTCATAAATTATGCATGCAATCAAACACACTATTCACACATGCACCCTTGAGGTTAATTCCACTTGTTGCCTCATAAAAATGGCCATGTTATGCATGTGGGATGTCTTAGCACAAATAAATTGAAAAATATAAGATCATAGTCCCTCGATGACGCTATCAAAGTTACCTTTCAAAATGATCTTAGTCCCTAAAGAAAAAGTGCTAAGTTATCTCACAACATTGCTATCATGGTCATACGATGACCCAACGTTCGTCCCTTCACATCCAACGATGGGGCTTCTTACCAAATCAATGGTAAGATAGTAACATCTAAAGGAGGAGGAAAAACACATCTAAGACCTTTTGATAGGTAGATTACTTTTAGTTACTTTCTCAATTTCAAAACAAATATCCTTGCTATTTTCAAAAACAATCACATACACTTTCAAAACATCTTTCAAAAAACATCTTTCCAAAACTTGAAATATTTTTCAAAAGCTCAACATTTTGCATACATTCTTACGAACGGGAATCATTGCAAAGTTTGGCTAAACGATGACACCTTTTCAAAATACTTTCAAAACCACACAACAACACAATTTTCAAACAAAAAGCAAGTGATCTAGTAAGTAAGTAAGTAAGTAAGAACCCATGGAAAATCATGGATAAAAAGGGTGCTAATACCTTCCCTTTTTGTAATCTACCCCCCGGACTCAAGAAAACATCTCTAAAGGTCTTTCATGTGCTTTTTCACCTTTCCTTATTGGATAAAAGAAAATTCGGTGGCGACTCTTGCTAAAGTGCAACATTTGCGATAAAACGCAAAACTCCCAAGTCAGTTCTCCCACCGTATCACAGAACTGGCGACTCTGCTGGGGAATTTAAAAGTGGGGTTACCTTAGGGTTAGATCACCTTTACTTGATTACATTATTTGTTTTTGCATGCTTTACATTTTTGGTCCTTGTTTGGGTTTTTTTTTAAATCCTACACCCGGATTTGGGGATACCTTTTAGGTAAGTAGCAATAAACTGTGAGGGAACTGTGTGGGGTATACCGACATGGTTGAAGCAGTAGCTATGTTGATGTGGCACTTTGGTTGGTACCGGTAACCCTTGAGTCAGTCAAGGAGAGTACGGGGCCGCCGCGTCATGTCGTAAAGCATCAACTGACCTTAGAACCTTACTTGACCAACTTGGCCATTAGGACGTAGTGAGATGACCGGCTTTGGTGAAGTCCGAAGTTGGTTGATACTCGATGCTACACTCATTGAGGTTTGACTCTTGAGTTTTGTTTGGTTGTGAGTCAATCACTTACTGAACGAAGCTTGGGGGAAAGATCAGTGATATTGAGATCCTTTAGAACCCGGTTACTATTAACTAGGACAGGTTGAGCCAACTAAACTTCAAGAGGGTACTTACCTGAAACCCCATGCAAGCCTAAACCAAAGACTTGTTTACTTTGTATATACACTTGTACATAACATCATAAGCATCATAAACATCATATCATAAACATCACTAACCATTTCAAGGATTTTTGGATTTATCTTTGTTCTGTTTTGTAGGACATGGCTTTCGCTCGTAGGAGCACTATCCAAGTCAGCCTCGTGAGGATACCTCCACAACTCAAGGATTTAGTATCAAGGGTCCCCGAATATTCTCCGTTCACCAAAAGACATGGTTGACTCCTTAGTTTGGTCACCTCAAGTATTGAAGAAGATATGGTAAAGGTGCTTGTCCAATTCTTTGACCCTTTGCATCATTGCTTCACTTTTCCTGATTACCAACTTGTTCCCACTTTAGAAGAATTTTCTCAACTCATGGGGATCCCTATTCCTAATCAGTTACCTTTCAACGATATTGAAAGAGACCCTAAACCTGGGGAAATTGCTCGAGCTCTACATTTGCAACCATCTGACATAGTAGCAAATTGGGTAACAAGGAGTGGTGTTAAAGGGTTACTAGCAAAGTTTTTGTTAGAAAAGGCTCAAGAGTGTTGGAATACTTTGGATCTACAAACCTTCAAGGAAATTTTGGCTCTTCTCATCTATGGGTTGGTACTATTTCCAAATCCTGACCAATTTATAGATGTAAATGCGATCAAGGTTTTCATATCTCGTAATCCGGTGCCTACATTGTTGGGAGACATTTTGCATTCTCTTCACTCTCGCACTTTGAAGAAAAAGGAGGCTTTGATGTGTTGCACTCCTCTGTTGGGTAGGTGGTTTATTTCGCACCTACCTCGATCCGTGGTGAAGAATGAACAAGGTATGAGATGGTCTAAAATATTGATGTCACTTTCACATGCTGATATCCGTTGGTATTATCGCTCCTTAGAAGACATTACCATTATTGACCGCTGCGGGGAATTCTCTAATGTCCCTCTACTTGGCATTAGGGGAGGCATTACTTACAACCCTTGTTTAGCTCTACGAAAATTTGGATACGCTAATAGAGATGGCCCTCATGAGGTACTCATCCAAGGAATTGCATTTTACTACGAAAGCGATACCCAAGGTTACCGTCAAAGATTTATACGAGCTTGGGGTATGGTTAACAAAGTTAATAGCAAGACTTTGGGGCGTAAGAATTCCATTCCTTTGGAACATTATCTTAAATGGGTGAGGGCTCGCGCTCAAAGCCTCAAAATGCCTTATGAAGCCGTCTTACCTGTTATCATGGAGCCAGTAGTTGAGGGAGACGTTCCCCATACTATCCTCTATCCTGATATGCCTACTTCTCTTGAAGATTTGCAAAACGCTTGGATTTAGTTAAAAGGAGAACGAGACACCTTTGAAGCTAAGTTCTATGAGAGCGAGAGGAAGTTATTAGAGCTTACAATGGAGCTTCATGAAGAAAGGAGCTTAAACACCTACATTGCGCCAAAGAAGATGCGTCCAACTTTTATGTCTTAGGAGTTTACTTTATGCTTATTTATGTTGTTGTAAGCCCAAGAGGCATGCTTGTATTCAAATCAGAACTCTTTAATGCAAATTAACATTTGTTCACTCTTTGTCTATACAAAGTTAAATTCCTTAAATCCTTGAAATCATTTGCATATTTCATATTCATGCATCATGACATGACAGGCTCCCGCATAACAGGTTTCCTTATCTCTCCGCTGTTTATTTCAGCAAGATGGATCTAGAGAAAACTGTAACAGAACTTCAAGCCCAGAACTCTCAATTTCAGGAAGCTTTACTCGCCCTGGCCAAGGGATAATAGGATATGATGGCCTTGTTGGCCGCTAAGAAAAAGGCAAAGAAGAAAGTTATACTCAACATGGGTAAAAGGTTCAAGGAGACAATCTGTCAAATACCAATAGAGGAAGATTCATCCGAAGAGGATGAGAACCAAATTGGTGAGATTAAGAGTACTCAGGCTGACTGTATCAATGACCAAGAATCTGATGATGATTATTTCAATGAACAATATCCCCCCGCAGACATCAAATACAAGCAACTAGAAGACAAGTTGAAAGCGGTTGAAATCCAAGCTATTCCCGGTTTGAATTTTGACGATTTGGGCTTAATCTCTGGGGTGGTCATTCCCCACAAGTTCAAAATACCAACCTTTTCAAAATACGATGGGGTTTCTTGCCCAAACTCCATTTGAAGTCCTATGTGCGCAAGATACAATCGCACACTGCAGATAAAAAACTCTGGATTCACTTTTTCCAAGAGAGTCTGGCTGGAACATAACTTGAATGGTTTTATCAGTTGGATGGCTCTCGCATCAATACTTGGGAGGGTCTAGCTACTTTATTCTACCATCAATATCAGTACAATGCCGACTTGGCACCGACAAGGGTTCAATTGCAAGGTATGACTATGGGGAAGGATGAGGGATTTAAGGAATATGCACAGAAGTAGAGAGACCTTTCTAGTAGGGTCCAACCTCCCTTGACTAATAGGGAACACATTGACATGTTCATGAGCACATCATCTAGTCCTTTCTTTAATCTGTTGGTTGGGTGCTCTTCTTCTGGTTTCACTGAATTAATCCTAACCGGTGAAAGAGTTGAAAGTGGCATTAAAAGTGGAAAGATCTCTGTGGCATCCACTTCCACTCCCAATCATGACAAGAAACCTTTTGCTGCGAAGAAAGAAGTTAATGCTGTGTATAGAGCAAATGCCCATACCAAAGTGAATAATCATCCGTCTGTCAATGTTGTCCGAATCTCCAATCCGACTGCTACTCAAAGACCATCTACCAATCATAAACGGGTTGAAGCTCCAAGAAGATAGTTTACAAGGTTAGGAATGTCATTATCTCAAGCCCTTCAACATCTGCTCAGGGCCAATTTAGTGACATTGAGGGATCCTCCCGCCAACCCTGACACCTCGTCACCCAGATATAGTCCAAATGCAAAGTGCACTTACCATTCAAACAGCCCTGGGCATGAGACTAATCAGTGCTGGGCTTTGAAGAACAAAATCCAGGATTTAATTGACAACAAGACTATTTAATTTGATCCTCCTCCGACACCAAATGTAATTACCGCTCCAATACCGAAACACGACAAAGGTGTTAATGCCTTCGAAGATACAATTTTCATTGCCTCTGTTGAAGAGTTAACTACTCCGGTGAATGTAATTAAGAACAATCTGTTGAAAACTAGAACTTTCCCTGGCCGTGAAAAAGGCTGTGTGGGTTGTATGAGACAATCTGGTGGGTGTGAAGAACTGAAGAAGGGTATACAACGCCTGATGGATAGTCGCGAAATTCTGTTCGAAAAGATCCCCGCCATCAAAAATTCAATCGACAAAACTGAAGATTTGGCCATCATAACAATTTCAAACAAACCTCTTAGGATCTCATCCAAAGGTCCTATCAGGATTTCGATCGAACCAATCATTGCTCCTCTCATAATCACTGATGTCAGACCTGTTCCATACACCTCTGATAAAGCGGTACCGTGGAATTATGGTGCCGAGGTTTACTACCATGGGGTAAAACAAGATTCTCGGATTGATGATAATGAAGCTGGTGTTACTAATATTACTGGTTCTAGTAAGGTCACAAGAACATGAAGGGTCTTTTCCCCTGTTATCTCACCACCAACCACTACCATAGTTCCAATCCGCATAACCAATGGCAATGCTGGTGCCAATACTAGAGGGAAAGAGAAAGAAAGTGAGCCTTCCAGGGAAGAGGCACCTGTTGAAAAGTTTGTTATGGAAGAACCATCCACTCAAGAAATGGAAGAGATCCTGAAGATCATCAAGAAAAGCGACTTCAAGATAGTAGAGCAGTTGGGGCAAACCCCTTCTAAAATATCAATGTTGTCCTTATTGCTATGTTCCGACGCCCATGCACAAGCTTTGATTAAGTTCTTGAAAAAGGCTCATGTGCCTCAAGAAACCACAGCCAACTAATTTGAGAACTGCGTAGCAAGTCTGACAGCCGACAATGGTCTGGGTTCTCTGACGCAGATTTAACTCCCATGGGAAAGAATCATAATAAAGCCTTGCATGTTTCTGTTAAATGTAAGGGGACCTCTCTGGCACATGTTTTGGTGGACACAGGCTCATCTTTAAACGTGTTACCTAAAGGCGCTTTAGATCAACTAGACTATGAAGGTTTGGTTTTGAAGCCAAGTGATATTGTTGTAAGGGCATTCAACGGATAAAAAATAATGGTTCATGGAGAGGTGAATCTCCCAATTAAGGTTGGTTCGCAGATTTTCAACTCCACATTCTACATAATGGACATACGGTCTGTGTATTCTTGCTTGCTTGGACGCCCATGGATCCATGGGGCAGGTGCGGTCACTTATACTCTCCACCAGAAGTTAAAATACCCAGTTCAAGGGAAGGTTGTCATTGTTTGCGGTGAAGAAGAATTTATGGTAAGCCATCTCAATTCTTTCAAGTACGTAGAAATGGATGGCGAATTCATAGAGACTCCTTGCCAGACTTTTGAAGTTGTGGCCACCACTAAAATCTCCTCCGACACTCCAAGAGCTGATAAAGTTATCCCCAAGATGGTTTCTCTTAAGGATGTCTGTGCTATGGTAGAAGAAGGAAACAATGAGATGTGGGGTCAACTCCCTGATATCCCGTTCAAAGCAGACAATTTTGGGTTAGGTTTCACCTCCAATGCTCAGAAATAAATTAGAGGTGCTCGTACTAGAAAGCCGCCTATCCACCTCAAAAGTCACGAAGTGAACGCTATGGAGGACTCCGATGATGAGTGTGCTTTTGGAGACTGGATCTACCCAACAACCAAAGGGAAGCCCAACAATTGGCATACGAAGGACTTTGTGCCCATCTCCTTCATTGAGGAGTAATCTACTTGTTTTTGCTTTTAATCAATTCAAGAGCTCGTTGTCTATAATATTTTAATATTGACTTTTAAGCCATGCGCCTAGCCTGGGGCACTTTGGTCCTTTTGTCAAAGGCTTTATATTTTGTTCATCTAATTATATGATCATTCAGTACATTGGACTCTTTTGCATTCAAATATTTATGTTCATTGTCTTTATTTTCTTTCAAATACATTGTCAAAAATAGCCATGTATCTTACATGCACACACACACACTCTTGCAGGTCTACACCCACTCTGGATCCTATTGCCGATAACTCTACTATTGCCGATTATAACTTTGAATGTCCTATCAACCAAGCCGAAGACGAAAGAGAGGAATATTGTGACATACCAGGAGAACTAGCCAGACTTCTGTTACAAGAGGAAAAGGCTATTCAACCACATGAAGAGTCAATTGAGGTTGTCAACTTGGGTACTGAGTCAGATAAGAAAGAAATCAGAATCTGTGCTAATTTGGAAAGTAGTGTCAAGAGCCGTTTGATTCAGATGTTGTGCGATTATGTAGAAGTATTTGCTTGGTCTTATGAAGATATGCCTGGGTTATATACCGACATCGTGGTTCATCGTCTGCCAACTAAAGAAGACTGCCCCCCAGTTAAACAAAAAGTTCGCCGCATGAGGCCTAATATGTCTGAAAAGATCAAAGCCGAAGTAATGAAATAGTTTGATGCAGGGTTCCTAGCTGTAACATCCTATCCTCAATGGGTAGCCAACATAGTGCCAGTGCTAAAGAAAGACGGAAAAGTTCGTATGTGTGTAGACTATAGGGATCTGAATAGGGCAAGCCCCAAGGATGATTTCCCTCTACCACACATTGACGTCTTAGTCGATAACACTGCTCAGCATAAAGTCTTCTCATTCATGGATGGCTTCTCAGGCTATAATCAAATAAAGATGGCTCCCGAAGATATGGAAAAAACTACTTTCGTTACACAATGGGGCACCTTCTGCTACAAGGTCATGCCATTCGGATTAAAGAATGCAGGGGCAACATACCAAAGGGCTATGGTTGCTTTATTTCATGACATGATTCATCATGAGATAGAAGTATATGTGGATGATATGATCTCCAGATCATAAACTGAAGAAGAACATCTCGGTCACCTTCACAAGCTATTCGAAAGACTAAAGAAGTACAAGCCGAGGTTAAACCCTAATAAGTGCACGTTTGGAGTACGCTCTGGGAAGCTTCTAGGTTTTGTTATCAACAATAAAGGCATTGAAGTTGATCCTGCCAAGATAAAAGCCATCCAAGAAATTCCAGTCCCTCAGTCTAAAAAAGAAGTTAGAGGATTCTTGGGTCGTCTCAATTACATTGCCTGTTTCATATCACACTTAACTGCTACCTGTGAGCCACTTTTCAAACTCTTGAAGAAAGATCAGGTAGACAAATGGAACGATGAATGCCAGATTGCTTTTGACAAAATCAAAGAATACCTACAAGAACCTCATATTCTCATGCCTCCAGTTGAGGGAAGACCCTTGGTCATGTACTTGGCAGTACTAGAGAATTCTATGGGGTGTGTTTTGGGCCAACATGATGAGTCTGGCCGAAAAGAGCATGCAATTTACTACCTAAGCAAAAAGTTTACCGACTGTGAAACCAGATATTCACTGCTCGAGAAAACTTGTTGTGCTTTAGCGTGGGCTGCTCGCCGGCTAAGGCAGTACATGTTGACTCATACCACTTTGTTGATTTCTAAGATGGATCTGATTAAGTACATCTTTGAAAAACCTGCCCTTTCCGGACGAAAAGCCAGGTGGCAAATGATCTTGACTGAGTACGACATTCAATACACAAACCAAAAAGCCATCAAAGGAAGTGTACTAGAAGATCATTTGGCCCATCAAGATGTGGATGATTATCAGTCAATGAACTTCTACTTCCCTGGCGAGAATATTATGCTGGTAACCAAATATGCGAAACCTGGACCGTATGACGGACCTGAACAAGGATCCCGATGGACTATGGTATTCGATGGGGCTTCCAACGCCTTGGGTAACGGAATTGGTGATGTGATCATCTCCCATGAAGGTTGCCACACTCCTTTCACTTCCATACTATGCTTCGATTTCACAAATAATATGGCTGAGTATGAATCATGCATCTTAGGTCTAAAGGCTGCCATTGACTTAAGGATCAAGCATTTGGATGTGTTTGGAGATTCTGCCTTAGTAATCAGCCAAGTAAAAGGAGATTGGGACACTAAACACCCTAATCTTATCCCTTACAAGGAACTTGCGCTATCCCTGGTTCCTCACTTCGAAGAAATCAATTTTGAACATTTCCCTAGGGAAGAAAACCAGTTGGCCGATGCTTTGGCAACCATGTCCTTAATGTTCAAAGTCAGATGGGATAACGAAGCCCCTATGATTACAATTGAAAGATTCGATGAACCTACACATTGCTATGAGCTTGACATCGATGTGGAAAAGCCATGGTACCATGAGGTATTGAGATACCTTGAAGCACAAGAGTATCCAGAGGGAGCATCTATCAATGACAGAAAGTTCTTACGAAGATTTGCAGCCAAATTTTTCCTAAGTAATGGGATATTGTACAAGCGCAACCATGATTCAACTCTACTCCTATGTGTGGATAAGAAGGAGGCAGAGGAAATCATGGAGGACATATATGATGGCCTTTTCGGTACTCACTCAAGTGGACATACGATGGCTAAGAAAATCTTAAGAGCAGGTTACTATTGGTCAACGATGGAGACCAATTGTCATCAACATTCAAGAACTTGTCACAAATGCCAAATCTACGCTGACAAAGTCCATGTACCTCCAATCCCTCTGAATGTCATGACTGCTCCATAGCCATTTACTATGTGGGGTATTGACATGATCAGAGAGATCAAGCCCACAGCTTCCAACGGACATCATTTCATCCTTGTCGCCATCGACTATTTTACCAAATGGGTCGAAGCTGCCTCCTATGCCTTAGTAACCAAGAATGTGGTAGCCAGGTTTATCAAACATAACCTCATCTGCCGTTATGGTATCCCCGAAAGGATCATTACAAACAATGGGATTAACCTCAATAATGCCATGATCAGGGAATTGTGCACTCAATTTAGGATCAAGCATCACAATTCATCTCCGTATAGACCGAAAATGAATGGCACAGTCGAGGTGGCCAACAAAAATATCAAGAAGATTGTGCAGAAAAAGGTAGTGACCTATAAGGATTGGCATGAGATGTTACCATTTGCTCTACATGGCTACCGTACTTCAGCTAGAACATCAACCGGGGAAACTCCCTTCTCTCTAGTTTATGGCATGGAAGTTGTTTTGCCAGTAGAAGTTCAAATTCCCTCGCTGAGGATTATGATTGAAGCAGGCCTAGGCGAAGATGAGTGGATTCAAACGAGATTGGATCAGCTAAACTTGATCGATGAAAAATGATTAGCTGCTATTTGCCATGGTCAAATGTATCAAAAACGGATGGTCAAAGCTTTCAACAAAAAGGTCAAGCCTCGAGTGTGTCAAGTTGGTGACCTGGTGATAAAACGCATCATTTTACCACAAGGTGACCCCAGAGGAAAATGGACTCCCACCTATGAAGGGCCGTTTGTTGTCAAGAAATTTTTTTCTGGCGGCGCCATGATGATAACTACCATGGACGGAGAAGATTTCCACCATCCTATAAACGCGGACATAGTTAAAAAATACTACGCATAAGAGACTCGTTAGGTTGACACACCTAAGCAAAAAGGGGCATCCCAGCAAACCAAAAGGTTTGGGAAAAAATTAGGGATATATGCAAAAGATTGTACACCCGGCAAGTTGAAAACCCGAAAGGGCGACTTGGGCAAAAAAGGACATCCCGATGGACCAAAAACCCGAAAGGGCGGTTCAGGCAAAAATTAAGGATTAAAAGCGTACGTCTATGTCCTGTGAAATCAACGCAGTCAATTCTATCACCAAGGTCCAAGTTCAAATGGTCCAGGATCGATCCAATCACTTTCAATCAACGACAAAGGATATTCGAAGACATTGGGGCAATAGTAGAGCTGGAAGGAAATGAGATTATTTCACATGGCTATTTGTTTTCATTTCTCAATTTTGTTTTTCCTTTTAGAGATTTTCTCTTACTAGGATCTCCATCTCTATGTACAAAAAACTCTTATTCATGGGCAAAGTATCAATACAAATACACTTTGAGTTGCAAAATTTTCTATCTCTGTTTTGAATACAAATTGTCCAATGACTAAAATTGAATAAACATTTGCATATGAACATAATTAAAGCTATTTGGCACAAGTGTCTTGCTAAGCAGCAACATCAACAACAGAACATCAGTGCACAGAAGCAGTAAGAAACTCTTTTAATGTATGTGAAATAGCCCCACAGAGTTATCTCATCATCATTATCCCCACCAGGGCGGTGACAATAAACTTTTTCCTCAACGGAGTTGCCCATAAAATCTCCTTACACGGGATAATCCCCGGCCCGAGTCTCAACCTCTTGACAACTTTCTCCCCAGCTAAAGCCTAGGAGATCTCTCCCTAAAGGGAATTCACCTCCTCAGCAGGGTTTATTTCCCCAACAGAGTTATTTCCCCAGCCAAGTGCAAATTTCTCAATATACAACGATCAAGACGCCACAAGTTGCCCAACAGAGTTAGTTCCCTAACTGAGTATATCTTCCCCAGCTGAATATATACTCCCCAACGAGTCCATCTTGCCCAGCCGAGCCCATCTTCCCCAACTGAGTATATCTTCAAACCAAGATTTTATTCCCCAACAGAGTATATCTTCCAAACATGATTTTATTCCCCAGCGGAGTACAAACTCCCCAGTGAGTCCAAAATCCCCAAGCGAAGTCCATCATCCCTAGCTGAGTACATCTTCTCCGACCAAGGCTATTTTCTCTAAACAAAATCTATCCTCCCTGGCTGAGTCCATCATCCCCAGTGGGTGTATCCTCCCCAAGCCAAGTCTGCCTTACCCGACTGAGCCTATACTCCCCAGTTCGAATTCCCCTTTCAAAACGACTGCAAACCACATGGCCATAACCCCTAATCCCCAGTAAAGCCTTCCAAAGCCTTTACCAAGAAATTCTATGAAGCCTGGATCCGGCCAGATATTAGCACAATTTTCAAAGTAATTACTGAAGCCTGGACCCGACCAGATAACAATTTGACTTCTTGAGTTACTAAAACCCGGACCCGACCGGATAACAGATGATCTCAAAATGCTATGAACCCTGGACCCGACCAGATAATAGCCCAACTCTTCAAATATATAGAAGAACCTAAACTCAAACCCGACCAAAGTTGAACTACCTTTCCCCAATAGAGTTGCCTCTCTATCCCCAACAAAGGACTGAGAAACCTGGACCCGACCGAATATCGATCCTCATTTACATCCTTTTAAGAAAGACGTTGTGAAGCCTGGATTCGACCAGATAGCAATCACCCTCAGAGATTCGTTGTGAAACCTGGAAACCGACCAGATAACAACTAAATCCCCAAGCAGTTTATTGTAAAGCCTGGACCCGACCAGATAACAATTAACTTCATCAAAGAAATATGCAAAGCTTGGACCCGACCAGATAACAGTTTTCAAGCAGTCCATTATGAAGCCTGGACCCGACCAGATAACAATTGACCTCATCAACCTCAGAAATCTACAAAGCCTGGACCCGACCAGATAACAGTTTTCAAATAGTATATTGTGAAACCTGGACCCGACCATATAGCAATTAACCATGATTCCCGGAAAGACACTATGAAGCCTGGGTTCGACCAGATAATAATACAGCTTTCCAAAAGACCACAAAGCCTGGACCCGACCAGATAACAGTTTTCAACCAGTTTATTGTAAAGCCTGGACCCGACCAGATAACAATTAACTTCATCAAAGAAATATGCAAAGCCTAAACCCGACCAGATAACAGTTTTCAAGCAGTCTATCGTGAAGCCTGGACCCGACCAGATAACAATTGACCT
Source organism: Vicia faba (assembly GCA_948472305.1). Lineage (NCBI taxonomy): Eukaryota > Viridiplantae > Streptophyta > Magnoliopsida > Fabales > Fabaceae > Vicia > Vicia faba. The sequence continues at coordinate 269,972 of CATIWC010000644.1, read as the reverse complement.
CATCAAACCTCAGAAATATGCAAAGCCTGGACCCGACCAGATAACGGTTTTAAAAGAGTTTTCTGTGAAGCCTGGACCTGACCATATGACAGTTAATCCATCCTTTCCTCCAGTAAGTTACTGTGAAGCCTGGATCCGACTAGATAACAGTTAATCACCGCATCCCCAGTAAGTTGTAGTAAGACCTGGACCCGACCAGATAACTATTCAATCTCAAGGAATTTTTCTGCAAAAACCTGGATCCAACCAGATAACAGTTAATTCATCTACTCTTCCAGTAAATCGCCACGAAGTTCGGATCCGGTCGAATGGCAGCCAACTACTTTATCCTCAGCAACTGCGAAGCCTGGATTCGACCAGATAACATGTGACATCTGAGCGACATTATCCAGAAAAGCACCCTTTCAACAAATTTGAAGACATGCATATTTTGCATTTCCAACAGACAATCAGGGATTCAACCTCCCTGGATTTCCTCAGCAGCAGTCAGGGATTTATTTTCTCAGACGAAAGCACCATTTCACATTCATACATTATAACATGTACATACCATATGCATTTAACGTGATACCACATCTGGAGAACATCATGCAAGCATATGCATTTCATTAACCACTTTTCTCCCAGGTAAAACGTCAAGTTTAGTATAAATCAACAAGAGATTTATGCTGTTACTTCTTCCAGCATTTACCAACATTCCTCCAAATGGCATCTATAATCCCATTCACCATCCATCTTCGAGTGCAAATTTCTGGGCACTCTAGTGTTCAATCATCTTTCACCTTCAAGTCACGAATGGCGGATCCGCCAATCTAACTCTTCAGGTTCAAGAAGTTTGAACAGGGACAGTTGTTGCACCCCAAAGTTTTCCCTCTCATTTCTCAAGGAATCACCCTGGATCCTCAAATTTCCTCTCATCTAATTCCAAGCCTTGAGTTATCAATTTTTCTAAGCAAACCATTCACAAGGGAAAAATGGTCATTTGCACACTGAGAAGTCTAAACTTTGACTTTAGGATCAAAATCAAAACTCAAAAATCATATTTCATCAAGACATGTTGGAATATGAAATTTATTTCATCCATAATTTCAAAAGTCAAATTTTTCTTTGGAAAAGCCAAATTCTAAATACTTAGAAATTTTTCTAAGTATTTAAGAAATATGACAATGTCGGAACTTCTGGGCCAGTGTTCACACTCAGCAAATTCTGGATATTCTCAAGACAAAGTGTGGTCAGAACTTCTGGACCAGTTTCCACGAAGGTTCAATCAGAGTTTGCAAAGGGTAAATCAAAGAAGATTACAAAGTGTGTTGTAAGTATACTGAAAGTTCTGAAGGATCCTTCAGAACATGCTGAAGTCAAAAGATACGAGTATCAAATGATGATATACTACGCTGAAGTAGAACTTCTAATCCAGAGTTAAGCAAAGGTGCAGAGTTTCACATGGGAACCCATTTAATGCTCACAACCGCCTCTGAGTCTTTATCCAAGGGATTCACACCACGTGTACCCCTACTGCCTTGGGAAGACAAATTTCTGTGCAAAAGTATGCTAGACCCACGTGCTGTCTCTACTTTTCATTAATTCACGCTGCCAGATCCAGCTGAGGCGCTGTTAACCATCCAACTTGAATACGTTGAACCCCACTTGTTTAAGATTACTTCAAGAGTAAGTCAGCATCTAGCACATGTTTTGGCACCACTTGACCGCCCCAACTGTAAAACTTTGCCTATAAATAGAACACCATTGGCCATTGAGAAAAGCCCAGAAAAATTTGTAAAAGGGAGCTAGAGAAAAAATTTGTGAAAGAAGCGAGAGAATTGAGAAAGAAAGCTTTGAATCACTGCAAAAAATTCCAAGAACCCATGAACTATAAACATAAGAATACCAAAAATCTTAGCATTGATTCCTTCCATTCAAACTCCATTTCTTCCTCAATTGTTCTTGACTAAAGCCACCCACGTAGCTGCTGATTCATGCATCAGAAGTTACCTTAACTTCTGTATTCCTATCGCCATTCAAACTCCATTCACTTCCACCTCCAAGGAGTCAGAATATCACCCTTTGGACTGTTCCAGAAATTACAAATTCCCCTCCTGCTGAGTACGTGAAGAAGCTACTCAGAACGTCACCAGAATTCAGGAACACCCTCCAGTTCACAGAATCCTTCCCAGCAGCAAGGTAAGTTTTCTGCTGACTCTCATCATACTGATTAAGCATTGTCAGATTTTGCATATTTAGCACAATGTAGATATTCTGGTCCTGATGATGTACATATTCTGAAAATTTATGCATCTTCCTGCTTAAGTAAGAAGGGATCCCAGTTCAGAGTTTCATAAGGAAATTAGGGCTCAGAATTAGAATTAGCCAATACACGTTGCTTCTGATTCATGCTTCTGATATTTCATGAAATTTATCATAACTATTATGTGTGCAATTTCTGTTTTGTAAAAGACTAAGCTGCAGATGTTCTGACTGGCATGGAGAGAGGCAAAGTTCTGAAAGTTGCATGAAAACTTTTGAAAACTTCTGAGTTCTCAGAAGATCCAGAACTTCTGAACTTCCATATTTTTGCTAACATGTTTCTGTTTGTGCAGCAAGTCAGAGTCAGAACTTCTGACCTCTTCTATTTTCAGTATTTTGCGCTGATTATGTTTTCGTTCTTTCTTTTTTTACTTTTTTTTGCCATCATTTTATTATTAACCAAAAAATACCAAAAAAAATTTATATTTGCATGTTATATTTTCTTTTAACATAAAAACCCAAAAAAATATTTTCTTAAACAAAGGTTATTTTTCTAAACAGACAAACATTTTGTATTTTCTGTATATTCTTATCTATTTCAATGTGGTTGTAATAGTAACCTAGAATTTTAACTTGCAACCCCCATTCATAAATATGTATCCCCATCCCCCTAAAATATTGTAATAGCGTAGGTCTTTACATTTCCGCACTGTTATTGCTTTCAATATATGCTAGTAATTAGGGTGTATGACAAAATATAAAAATTGATAAATAGATCACCCTAATCAAGATAAATTATGCATGCAATCAAACACACTATTCACACATGCACCCTTGAGGTTAATTCCACTTGTTTCCTTATAAAAATGGCCATGTTATGTATGTGGGATGTCTTAGCACAAACAAATCGAAAAATACAAGATCATAGTCCCTCGATGACGCTATCAAATTTTCCTTTCAAAATAATCTTAGTCCCTAAAGAAAAAGTGCTAAGTTATCTCACAACATTGCTATCATGGTCATACGATGACCCAACGTTCGTCCCTTCACATCCAACGATGGGGCTTCTTACCAAATCAATGGTAAGATAGCAACATCTAAAGGAGGAGGAAAAACACATCTAAGACCTTTTGAGTAGGTAGATTACTTTTAGTTACTTGCTCAATTTCAAAACAAATATCCTTGCTATTTTCGAAAACAATCACATACACTTTCAAAACATCTTTCAAAAAACATCTTTCCAAAACTTGAAATATTTTTCAAAAGCTCAACACTTTGCATACATTCTTACAAACGGGAATCATTGCAATGTTTGCCTAAACGATGGCACCTTTTCAAAATAATTTCAAAACCACACAACGGCATAATTTTCAAACAAAAAGCAAGTGATCTAGCAAGTAACTAAGAGCCCATGGAAAACCATGGATGAAAAGGGTGCTAATACCTTCCCTTTTTATAATCTACCCCCTGAACTCAAGAAAACATCTCTAAAGGTCTTTCCTGTGCTTTTTCACCTTTCCTTATTGGATAAAAGAAAATTCGGTGGTGACTCTTGGTAAACCACAACATTTGCGATAAAACTCAAAATTCCCAAGTCAGTTCTCTCACCGTATCACACAAGGCAATGGTGATGGTACAACGAGAGGTGGTCGGGTCTGAACCAACTTCTTTTGAATCAATGCCAGTAGTAACTCTATATAACTCATAGGAATAGGGTCATAATTCTCCCTTCTCTGATTATATCCTTGATTCCCCTACTGGGATGGTCTCTGATAAGCAACGGTGGTTGGAGCTACACCAACAACTGGAGTAACTGAGGCGACTTGCTGATGACGCTGATAATTTCTTCTAGGAGGATTAAACCTCCTCTCTTGCATAACAGCATTTGTATCCCCTTCTTTCTTCTTGGTAAACCCATAAGATGGCTTCTTTGCACCTCAAGATCCTTCACTCTTCGTTAAATGGCCCTCTCTTATAGCCTCTTCTAAACGGATACCCATGCCTACCATTTCAGTAAAGTCACTTGGCACACTTACTACCATCCTTTCATATTAGAAAGCACCCAGAGTTTTCAAGAAAATCTTAGTCATCTCCTTCTCTTCCATGGAAGGAATCACTTGGGCGGCTAACTCACGCCATCTCTGTGCATATTATTTGAATGATTCCCTGTCTTTCTGAACCATGGATCTGAGTTGATCACGGTCAGGCGCAATGTCCATGTTATATTTGTATTATCTGATAAATTATTCTCCCAAGTCATTGAAAGTATGGATATTGACGCTATCCAAACTCATATACCACTTCAGCGCCACACCGGTCAAACTATCCTGAAAAAAGTGAATCAGCAGACGCTGATCATCAGTATGGGTAGACATTCTTCTTACATACATCACTAGATGAGCACGAGGGAAAGTGTTGCCCTTGTACTTCTCGAACTCCGGGACTTTAAACTTTGCAAGTATCTTAACATTCGGGACCAAGCATAATTCATTCACATTCTGCCTAAATAAATCTTTCCCCTGAGGGCCTTTATCTCCCTCTGCATCTTGTCAAACTGCTCTTGAAAGTCATCCATTCTGTCATAAATACCCAAGTCTTCACTTGGTGGAGGAAAAGGACGACACACATCATCATTAACAAATGGAACCAAATTCACCGAAGGAGGTGCAGCAGGAGCAGCATGCACACATGAGGTGTAGGAGTAACAGTAGTCTGAACAACTGGAGCTTCTTAAGGACCAATATTGAAACCTTCAGGTGCAAAATTCTCTGGCATTCCCCATGGATAACCTTGAGGCATGCGATTCTGAACAACAGATGGGGTAGCAGACACAGGAACAGTCAGAGCTTCAGCAGTAGCCCTTGTCGATTGAGGTTGAACACTCGGTGGCTGATTCTAAGCAGCCACCAGAGATTCCATTAGAGCAGTAAGATTGTCCATTATGGCCTTCAAAGCAGAAACCTCCTCGCGCAGCTCGCGATTCTCTTGTTCTAAGTTGTCCATCTTCCTTCTGAAATTAGCCCGAGTGTTATAGTGGTGAGTCAGCATGCTGAACGAAGTAAAGAAGCTTGATAAGACACCTGGATATGCATAAAAAATGCAAGAAATATGTGTAATATGATGCATGATATGTGGTGCACATGATTTATTTTTATTATTAATATTTCGAGGGACTTAAAGATTTATAGACACATTGCAAATATCAAAATAATAACACATTTGAAATACTGAAAATTTTTATTATAATAATTTCAAAATAGGTTATAAGTCTCAACAATCCGAAGTACAAGATGAAAATAAAGTCTAAAACCTTGAGAAGTAAAGTTGTCGGAGATCACTCTATACGCTAGCGCTTTCCTGTAAGCCTGGCAATCTGAGCCTTCAACATTTGGTTTTCTTCCGCATACCTGGTGGCAACCTCCTTCCAATCTCCTGAATCATGTAGTGAGAAACTAGCATCTGACTGAGGCTTAGGAGAAAATAAATCCCCTTGCCTCTCCATAGTCTCTACCGCTCGACTCTCAAGGATCTCAATCAAGTCGTCTTTCTCCTTCAAGTCTGCTCTATAGGAAATATCTAAAGTTTTGCACTTATTCTTCCAAGCATCCTTTTCTTGCTGCATCCTGACCAAAGCAAGTTGTAGCTCTTCTATATCATCCAATAAGGGAGGAGTGGTTTTTACAAACAAATCAGGAATAGGTGTTTCCCGGGAATACGACATCTTCAACTGAATAACTCTTGCATTGACCCACTAAAGATATGGCTCCAAAGAAACAACCCCTAGGTCCCAAGTCTTTCATACTCTTCTTATGAATGTGATGCCAGGCCTTCGCAATCTGCTCCCTAGCTTCCTTATAGTATTCTCCCTCCTTCAGGAAGAAACTACTCAAATGAATACTATTTGGTTTATCCCTCATCAGATAACCGAGTTGTCTTCATGCAAGAACATGGTTATAATTAATTCCTCCCTTTGTACCAAGAAGAGGTACATTGGGGAAACTACCACAACTGTCAACAATCTATATATAACGGTAAGCTCGATGATAACAATAAATATCTGAGTGAGTAAGTGCCATGATCTTATGAGCCCAACAGGGTTCCTTCCTGACATCCCAGAAAGCATCGGAGTGAGGCATATGAGAGATAAACCACCGGTACAACAAAGGCGTGCAACAGATAATCACCCCCCATGACAAGAGTTCTGAAGATGAATAGAGTAATAAGCATCACCCAACAATGTAGGAACTGGGTTTCCAATCATGAAGATCCTGATAGAATTAACGTCAACAAACTTATCCATATTAGGAAATAAAAACAAGTCGTAAGCAAGTAGAGCAAAGATGGCCTCAAAAGCTACTGTACTCTTCATCTTGGCAAAGTAACGAGCTTTCTCCAATAAGAACTGGGCTGGTAATCCTCTAATCCCTCATTTAGTAGTCATATGGGCTTCCACCTCAGACTTCCCCAGATGGATCAAAGCAGCAATCTCATGTGGTTTTGGCTCACCCTCCAAACCAGTAAAAGGAACACGATCGGTAACAGGTAAATCCAGCAGATAAGAATACTCCTCTAGTGTAGGCATCAACTTATAGTAGGGGAAAGTAAATCAATGATACATCGGATCATAGAACTGGACCAAGGTCGAGAGAATACCGTCCTTCATCCTAAGCTTCATAAGAGGAATGATGGATCCATACTTCTTCCGAAAATCTGCAGAACACTCAATCTCGGGAATTAGACTGATCAACTCATCTATCTTGGGATCCTTGAAACTGTATCTCCCGGTCTTTCTTTTTCCAGAATCCATGGTCAAAAAGTACCTGAGATATTCACAAATGGTCGACTTTTAAGTCCCTCGAAATAAAATTTCTTCAAAAGATGCTTATGAGTGCATGGATGCATGATGCAACAATCACACATAAGATCACACATATAGGGTTCATAGGTTCAACGTCACGAGCATGAGGTCTAAGGTACTACCCATAAGGTGTTGGTCTAAAATTTATCACCTGTTAAACAAGGTTCTAGAGGTTCCCAGAATCTACATCCTTCCTTTAGATATTACCAACTTCCCGATTAACTCGGTAATTAGTAATATTCTCAAGAAAAACTCGTTCGAGCATAGTATCGCGTGACAAATATTTCCGGATTACTCTGTTATAGCTTCCGCACTACACCTAAAAGGCCAAGATGGGATAGGTATTCTACGATCCTCAGCTTCAGCAGGCTCCCAGGTCGAAAGCAGTATGTCTTCCCGATTAGTAGGTAAATGATACTATAGTCAAAGGGGCCTCCACTGAGTGGGGGATCTCATGCCTCCTTTTTTGGGATTACTCCCTCAAACTTAACATGACTATACTGCCCGTCCTATCTCAAAGTTTTCCCAAGTTCAGGTATAGGAGTTATAAGTAATCACCAAGCACGTTGAAAACCAGGAAAATCCAGATAAACATATATAGAATATATAACACATTAACAACAATAACACATATACGATATAAACAACGATAGGTTCAACCCACTTAGGGATGGAACAGCAAGAGGTCAATCTTTCCCCAGTGAAGTCTCCATTTTTTCTGTAGCCGTAGAAATGTTTAAGACTAAGCCATTGGATTGGCTAGACTTATACAGATCAAAATAAAAATCGCCACCGTGCTTTATTGTTTCCAAAGGAATGTGAAAAGAGCAAGTAACCCAAAAAAGAGGGGGAAAGCTTCAAGGTAAGGGGGTTGGTTATGCAAAGGGAAGGTATTAGCACCCTAAATATCTATGGTACTCCGCATGAACCTCTTTGTAAAATATGTATATTTAGGCTATAAAATGTTGTATAAAAATGGATGGTGGAGGGGAGAAAAGAAATATATTTTTATGGTTTTTGAACCAGACGCGGTTGTGAACCTTTAGTGCCTACATACCACAATTCGTGCAATAGGGGATCAGGGTACACGTAGTTCCTCTTTTAAAGTATTTTAAAACATAAGTATGTTAATTGATTTTATAAGATAAGACATCATCGTCACTGTCCGTGTGGAAAAACATACTTACTACCCACAATCATGAGAAAGGATAATTTGCATCATCTCAAAGTGGAGGATATGGCTTGGATTTTAAAATCAACAATGCCTCACTCAACATCCAAGTGGAAAATATCTCTCTTCACTACATATTATAGAAGTATAGTTGCTTGCATCACTACAAAGATTGACAAGAGTCTAATCTTTTGAAAAAGGTTTTAAAATAAAAAGCCAAAGTGGCAAAATGGTTTAAAATGAGATTGATCGACTTTTAGTCTTTTCATAAAAAATGTCAAGGTATTATTAAGTTGATTGAAGTTTATTTATGAAAAGGTTTTGAAAAATGCATGGACCTAAGTCCAAGTTTATTATGAAAGTGGTTCAACTTTAAAAGAAACAAGAAGAGTTTTCAAAAGAAGATAGAAGATTTTTGAAATTAAAGAAGGTGGGAGAAGAAGAAGAGACTATCCTAAAGCATAAGGTAAAATCTAGGGATAAGAACCATCTAACCAACAAGAAGCCAATACTTGACATTATGAGCCAAGATATAATTTCCGTTCTTTGGATTGAAACCAAGCAAGCAAAGATACTAGACCTCTTGGGAGAACCAAACTTCAAGTGTATTAAGTCTTCAAAAAAATTGGGCAGAGTAACGGCTGTATACGGGTGAATTCTAGATTACAAACAAAGTATGTAATCACAATAACCTGCATACAAAACAAACAAATAATCAATGTCTTGAGGTAAACCTCAAGAACTCCAAACAAAATATCAATTAAGATCACAAGGTCTCCAACATAGGCCAAGGTTTCTAATCCTAAGTCCAAGAAGTCCAATGCTCCATAATGCCAAGGATAGTACCCAAATAGTCCAAGTATTATTAAAGGTTTTTATGGTTCATGTTGATTATTAGGTGTCTTAGAAGAGAGAAAAAATGGCTCAAGTGAGCAAAATAAAAATGACATTAAATGTAATGCTTAAAGTAAATGGTACATAAAGCATAAAAAATAAAAGGCATAAAGTAAAAATAATTTAATAATTAGTGGTTAGTTGGAAGACCATCTTGAAACTTGCATTTGGAACTCATTAGAGGATTGGTAGAACCAAAGCCTTCACACAACAAGTTGCATTTACTTTTTGTCAAGTATATCATCCATTTGGAATCCTCAAAAGTACCATTTAATGATCAACGATGTTTAAGTGATCCGCGTTGACCAAAAGTGTTGTAGATCCATTAGAGGATTGGTAGAACCAAAGCCTCCACACAATGAATCTCAAGGTTATTGGATCAAAGAGATCAAATTAACATATTTGGGCTTGCAAACATAGGTTTGGGCCACGAATGATCATTTATTCGAATCAGGACAAAATTTAGCGCTATGTTAAGCAATCGTAAGTGAACTTATGTAGAAGTCGCACCTATTTTAAGGTCGGTCAATAGCAATCTATGCACCATTTGTTTTGAGACATGATATAGAGATCATACTCCAATAATACTTAATGCAATAAGAAAGGGATAAGATGAAGAAGGGTGGGGAAGAATATACAAACCATATTTGAATTAAAATTTAATCAAACTATTATTAAAATCATTCATCCATTTTTGCGGAGTTAGACTCAACACCATGAATCCAATGATGTTAATAAAGTTCATGATAAAAAATTCAACCCAAGATCAGCTAGAAAATATAAAGAAAATAATTTGTATTTTTAAAATAAAAGAATTAGGGTTTAAAAATGATCAAAAAATGAAAATAATAGAGAAAAAAGGAAACTATGTTCAAATTAATAAAGAAATATTAGGTAAGACCGTAGAAAAATCAGAAATGAACTAAAATAATTTTATAAAATTTTTGATAATTTTTCTTAAGTCAAACTATTTTTTAAATTGAAAGAAATGAGTAAAATGAACCAAAAATGATAAAAAAAACACCAAAGTCAGAAATAAAAAATGAATGAGGTCACCAATATTTGTCATAATATCATTGGATCATTCCATAATTTTTTTAGAATTTAAAAATGTATAAAAGTATTTTTAAACATTTAAAACAAATCAAATAAAGTGAAAATTTATAAAAAATATCAAAACACAAAATAAAATTGTGAAAAAATGAAAATCAGAAAGAGAAAAATCAAAAATATTTTTCATAATTTTTTCAGATTTTTTGGACTAAAAATGAATTTTCTATGATTTTTTGAAATTTAAAACAATTAAATATAAAAATCAGAAAATAAAAATAAAGTCAAAAATATGTGGACCATTGGATGAGAGTCAAAACGCATTAGTAATCAAATCCAAGGGATATGGCGCACTGTGCATATCATGGTCATTAGTGAATAAAGCACTGAATCAAATGTAAATAAGAAATTCAAAAAATACAAATGGCGTTGTTTCATTGGTTGAAGGATGGCACGTTGGTCATCTTCAACCTCCAGCCAGTCCCAAAACCAGATTGCTCAATCTGTAAAATTAGAGCACGACACCTATGCCATTTGTTTCGTCTCTTCAAGACGAAGACAAACACACCTTCGCGATAAATTTATATAAATTGTAGCTCAAGCAATTTGGAAGAAAAGTTTTGAAAAGGGATTTGAAATTTCATGGTCAAAACATATTTCCAGATAAAAGTAAGTGTTGCAACTAGAACCAGGGCAATGAGAGCATCACAATGATATCTAAGTTTTGAAGAATTGATGAAGAAATCTACCTATTGAAGTTGAGTTGCAGAGCTTTGAAACTGGACTTCTATGGAGCAATATAGGGCAAGATTCTTGAAGGTAATTATATGGTTAGCTTCATGGAAGATCAAGGGAGGTAAATTGATTGAAAAATTGGATTGAAGAAGGCTTGAACACAGATTTCGAAGTTGCAGAAATTTGAGTTATGGAACAAGTTTGGCAGGGTGATTCTGGCTATCCAAGCTTAAGAAAATGAATGAGGGATGGCCCTCTATTTATGGGGAATCAAATGGAATGTCCAAGCCTGTAAAATGATGAAGTTTGGAGGGAAATCGTGTGAATTTGCAAACAAGAAAAGTTTGACTTCTAATTTTATCAAAACTCATCCAAAATACGTGTTTTGTTGTGATAATCACTTCTGGAAGTTCACTAAACATGTTTAGAGGAAAAAACGCACCGAAACAAAGTGTTTAGAAGCTAAATCAATGATTTCAAATTCTGACTTTTGAAGAAACTTCAGTTCCAAGTTACCAAGTTCAAATCAATGGCATTTTCAGCTCAAGGGGTCTTAGGGAATGATTCTTGATGCTTTAGAAATATGAGGTTACAAGCTTTTCAATGGCAAAAGAATATAGTCAAATGGATGTTTGAGCTGAAATTTGCATTGAGTCAAAGTTAGAGAAAAAAGGTTGACTTTCCATACTTAGAAATATTTCAAATTTTTCTTCAAAAGTGACCTATAATGTTTTGCATCCAAAAATGGCCTTCCACTTGGAATTTTATCTTGACCAAAAAATATCGCATGAAATAGACCTCTTAAATGACACTTTGAAACTTGAACCATTCAAAATCTCCAAAAATTGAGGTAGTTATGAATTTATGAATTGTTGAAGTTGGCGAAAATCATGAAATGACCTATAATCCTTTGTATCCTTAGGGCATCTTCCATCCATTTTATCACTTTGCATATAAAATAAGGGATAAAGTTCACATCCTCAAGATCATTATGGAAAAAGAGTGGGCCTAAGGTGATAAAAATTGACCAAGTTATGATCATTTGAAGTCACACATGAGAAATTAGGGGTTCATCTGGAGGACTTGTAATCTTTCTTCATCATCAAGTTTCTTCCACATGAAAACTCCTTGAAACTTTTGAAGTGATTTGTTAATAACCCTTTTAAGAGAAGGATTTCTTTGGAATCACTCAAAAATACCAAAAGATGGGCAAGATATACTTCTTTGAAGTTCAAAACCCTAGCTCCTAGATCAAGAAAATGCTTTGAGGAACCTTGACAATTTTTAACCACCTTCTTGTACCAACACCATTGATTTATAAATAGAAGTTGTTGAGGATGAAAATTAGAACTCATAGCCACCAAAACCACTTCCATATCTTGAGAATTGAGAGAAATATGCACTTGTGATCAATGGGATCAAGACTTTGTCCAACCATGACAACTTCTTCAATCAATCCCTTGCACTTTTGAATCAATCTTGATATCTTGGAAATATAGTGATCCAAAATAACCTTGCCATTCCATCCCTTCCAGAACAACTTAAATGGTGAGGTTTGGGAAGCTTTATTGCCTAGGGCATGGAAATAAACTCATGAACCCATGGAGCAACTTGTTAAACCTCATTACCTTTACCTACATTAGTAACAAGTAAGACAAACCAACATTGCATTTTATTAATTAAAATGAAAATCAAGACAAAATATTCATGATCACAAAAGAAAACAAGTCAAGGTGCTTGGTGATTCCCCAAAGAGCAGAGCTAAAGATAGGGAGGAGAACCAAAATAACCTAATGTGGTCTTGTTGTGATTGAATCAACATGGTATGATGAGGGGATCTTAGGGGGAAAAATTGGGGTACAACAATCGAAAATTCAAATATTTTAGAGGTCACTTTCTGGTTCTGACCTAATTTCAGATAATTGTGGCCTTCCTTCCAAGAGTCATATTGTACTCAATTTTCAAGATCTAGAGACGATTATTTTTGCACATTGTCATGAGCGATGTCATCAACAAGTCCTCTTTAAGAATCGAAGGAAATTGTGTTTAAAATACCTTGGAGATTATCAATTTGTCATAGGTAATTTTCTTGATTTAGAATGTTTTCAACTTCTAATTGTTTTCTCAAAGGTTATGATTCTCATGTTGAGACTGCCCATGGAACGAGATGTTGAATTAGGAGATTCATATTGAGTTCGAACAAGATGTTGCTTATAATACAAGTTGCCATGTTGAAAATCGATTTATGATCTTGGTGAAAATTATTTGAGGACTAATTTGAATAATGTTATTGATTAGAGAAGAATTACACGATATCACAAGTTTCGTCCAAATCTTCTACAGTTCATTCGCGTGAGTTGTTTTGAATTTAAGGTATCAAAGAACGAGTTCGCTAAAGTTTGCTCAAATTCATTCGAACTTTGGAATGCAAACATGATTAAAGTTATGCTTTGATTCATGGTTTATCTAAGTCACAATTCTCGTGAACCAAATCAAATTGTCGAACCTAATTCAAAGTTCATGGCTATTCATATATTTTCAAGCGCGTCATTATTCAAATGCAAGACTTTTTCTTAAGTCGCTTTGGAATTCAATATTATTCAAGTTTATTCAAGAATTCAAGATTTACAACAAGGCGTCATTTTTATTTAAAAGTGAATTTGAATATATTTTACAAGTCTCCAAGTCTTAAAATTCAAATCACAAATGGATACCGCAATGTTACAAAAGTCACAATAATACAAAATTCCCAAAGAATTGATTTTTTGTCATCTTCAAGTCTTCATCAAGCACGTCAGGCTGCTCTTCATGAATTTTATCCATTGTCCAAATTGCTCGTACATGTAATAAAAGAAAGAAAAAGTTAGCTAACATGTGAAAATTCAAGAACTAATTGTTAAGAGTTTTTATCTCATCATTAGAATTTGCATTTTGGAATCAGAAATTAAAAGGGTTTTTTAATCATGGTTTATCTCCTCCTACTTTTGCAAATCACAAAAAAATGTGGATTTTTTGGGTTCACAAACAGGGAAAAGAAATGTGCAAAGCTACAAGCCAAACAATACTGCTAAACAGAAGGCGACAGCACAACCCAAGACAACACGAAAACAGAAAAGGCAAAACTCAAAAAAACACAAAACAGCAAGCAGTGCAAAAACGTGTAACAGCAGCAGTAACCAGTAGCGGATGCAAGTCAATAGTGCAGCAAGCAAAAACAAATAAGGCAGCAGCAATTCAAATACAGCAGGCTAACAAATAGCCAAAACCCCATGCCATCATTTTCCTAATCTATGCAAACCCTTCAGAAATTTTGAGAAAGCAAAATTGCTTTATATCATAGAAAGATGAAGAGGGAAAGAGATAGGGTCAAGAAGATATCACATAAGCATATAACAATCCCAAAACTGTCAAAAGTAGCCTGCATTAGCTGCTGAAAAGAAACTTGTACAAAACAGGTCAAAATTTTCCCCAAAATAGACATAACCTAACTCGTACTCAAAATGCCACAAAAAAGTTATCCAAAAATGTTCAAAACCTCAACTTCCCCCCCCCCCCCCCCAATTTCTACCCTTTATCTCACCATAAGAAGAGAATAATCAGAAATTATATGGAGATTGCAAAGAAAACATCCAAAAACCAACAGTGAGAATAATACACAAAAACACTCCAATAACTTTAAATCTATCTCCTCATCATATCAATCCAAAAAACTTAGAGAAAAAATCACTGAACACTCACATCTCACCCCCTGTCAAAACCGTGAAACCAATATCAAACCTCCAACCCTTCAAGACAGATTCAGTCTTCCATCCTCTACATTAAAACAACCTAGAATACAGACTGGACTTTTTCTCTCTCTCATTCATAAACACCATCAACCATAGAAGAAATCACAAAGTATTCAGAGAGAGAGAGAGAGAAATAAGGAAAAGCTCACCATACTCCATAACAACAATCAACAACCTCTGTAAGTCTCCCTCTCTTGCCTTATAAACATGATTTTTGTTTTTTTATTTTACTGTCATAAACACTATGTTAAAAAAAACATACAGAAAAATAATACAATAAACTATAGATTTACTCACCTATCATCCATAAAACTTCTTCATCGCCTCTCTCACTCTCTATTTCTGCTAACCTGTTGCGACCATAGCTACTAACCGCCGAACCCACTCACACCGTCGAACTCACTCACACCGTTGAACCCAGCCACACATTCTTTTCCATTCGTCATCCTAGAACTCACATAGTATTCACCACTGGAAAGAGGAAATTACATGAGACCGGACCGGAGTTGAAGTCTTCTTGGAATCTTCGAAGGGGCTTAATACGGAAAATCGAGGTGTAACGATGACGAAGTCTTTGAACATGCAGTGGTTTTTTCTTGGAGCAACGCTGTTGTTGTTATTGGTTCCTCTAGTGTTCAAATTGTAAGAGGAAGAGAGAGTGTTTCACAATAAAAAATAAAAAAAATGGAAGTCGTAACAGTTATTTTGTTTTGTTGGAATTGACAGCAATTGATTCATTTTCCTTTCTCAATGGTAACACAAGCATCAGTGGCGCCTTATGTTTCTTTAGGGTTTCAAAACCCTTTCCCTTTCCTTTCCAGAGCCGGGTTTGGGCCTGTTCTATTTTGCCCAACCCAATTTTTAAACTTTAAATTATATATTAGCAAAGGTAAATAAATAAAAAAATGAGTGAGTGGTGCAGTTGGTTAAGACGTGACGCTTTGGAGGAGAAGTCCCGGGTTCGAGACCCCCCTGGGACATTTTCCTTTTCTTTTCTGAGTTTAGTGTTTTCTTTTTGGAAAATAAAAAAAAACTATTGGGCTTTACAATTCTTTTCTAGCCCATCCAGATTTCTACCTCTTACCCCCATATTCAGTTTAACACCACCCTTCTACTTTGTTTTATTAGTTTGATTTTATTTGTTTTAATTTAATAACTCACGAAGTTTTGTTAGATTTTTTTTATAACTTAGTTCTAAATTTTAATTTAAGAAAAATTGTAAATAATTTTATTAATTAACTTTTTTTCTTTAGTCTTAAATTTTTTGTTTAATTTCTTTATAATAAAAAAATACTAAAAGACAAAAAAAATATGCATTTGATTTAATTTCTTTAGTTAATTATTTTCTTTAATAGAATAGAATTTTATTTTTCTTTCCAAACTTTTCAAGCAAAATACCAACAAATTTATTTCCATATTTTGTTAATTAAATGTTTACTTCATAGATCGTTGTAGTTTTAATTAAGTGTTTGATTCGATTTGGTTGTATTGAGTGCCTATTGGAATTTAAATCATATTGATCCATCCCCATTTGTAAATCTGTACCCCCATTCCTGAAAGCTTTGTAATAGCATAGAATTTTAATTTTCGCGATTTATTGTTTTCCTTATACTGTATAGTAATTAGGCGTGCATGGCAAGATTTAAAACCAATCGCTAGATAACCCTAATCAAAGAACAAATTAACTTGAATCAAACACACTTTCACACGCGCACCTCTAGGGTAACCTCGCTTGTTGCCTCGAAAAAATAGTCATGTACCTCGAATATGGGACGCTTTAGCAAAGACCCTTCTATAAAAAGATCATAGTCCCTCGATGTCCCTCAATGTTGCCTTCGGTAAAACGATCTAGCCCCTTACGAAAATTGCTAAAGGGTCTCACAAGTTGCCTTCTATAACTGTACGATTCACCCGCGCCCGTCCCTTCACATCCAACGATGGGGCTTCTTACCAAATCAATGGTAAGATAAAAACATCTAAAAGAGGAGGAAAAGAACATTTAAGGCCTTTTGAGTAGGTAGGTTGCTCCTAGTTGCTCTCTTGCTCACAACAAAAACATTTTATACACCAACACCTTCACTTGAAACATTTTCAAAAGACAAAGCTTTTTGTATGTATTCTTATAGAGACGAGAACCATTACAAAGACGTTTTCAAAATACTTTCAAAACCCACACCACAAGCACATTTTCAAATAAAAAAGCAAGTGGTATAGCAAGAAACTAAGAACCCGTAGATAACCATGGATGAAAAGGGTGCTAACACCTTCCATTTTCATAACCTACCCCCCGAACTCAAGAAATAATCTCGAAAGGTCTTTCCTGTTATTTTCAACCTTTCCTTTTGGATAAAAGAAAAGTCGGTGGAGACTCTTGCTATCCGCAACAATTGGGATCAAACACAAAACACCAAGTCAGTTACCCCATCGTGTTACAGAACTGGCGACTCTGCTAGGGAAGAATCTTAAAAGTGGGGTTACCTTAGGGCTAGATCACTTTTACTTGCTTTCATTGTCTGACTTGTTTGCTTTACATTATGGTTCTTTGTTTCGGTTTGCTTTGATCCTCTACCCGGATCTGGGACACCTTTTTAGGTAAGTAGAAATAGATTGTGGAAACTATACGGCGTAGACCGATATGGTTAAAGCAATGGATATGTTAGTGTGGCGCATTTGTTGGTACCAGTATCCCTTATGCTGAATCAAGGAGAATACGAGGCCGTTGAGTGGCGCCATGAAGAACTAACTGACTTTAGAACCGTAGTTGAACAACTTGTCCATTAGGACGTAGTGAGATAACCAATTTCGGTGGAAAGCTAAAAATTGGTTGATACTCGATACTACACTCATTGAGATTGGACTTTTGGGATATCTCGACCGCAATAAAAGATTGATTATGCTGAGACAATGCCTAAAAGAAAGGTCGGTGATATTGAGATCCTTTAGAACCCGGTTACTATTACTAGGATAGGTTGAGCCAACTAAACTTCAAGAGGGTACTTACCTATAAGACTCCATGCAAGCCTAAAACATAATGACTTTTTTGCCTTGTGTGTATATGCTTACTTGTACATAACATTATAAACATCATAATATCATACACATTCTCACTAACCATTTCAAGGATTTAGGAATTTATCTTTGTTTTTGTTTTGTAGGCCATGAGCTTCGTCTGAAGGAACACCATCCGAATCAGCTTCGTAAAAGCACACCCTCAGATCCAAGAGTTAGCATCAAGGGTGTCCAGAGATTCTCCTTTTACAAGGAAATATGGTCGACTCCTCAGTTTGGCTACCTCCAATTTCCAAGAGGAGATGATGTGTGTGCTCTTCCAATTCTTTGATCCCATACATGATTGCTTCAATTTTCCTGACTATCAGTTGGTACCTACACTAGAAGAGTTCTCTCTACTATTAGGGGTGCCTGTGCTTGATCAGATACCATTCACCGGTCTAGAAGGGATTCCGAAACCTGAGGTCATCGCCGAAGCTTTGCATCTAAAGAGAGTCAACATCATAGAAAATTGGGAGACAAGAAGCGGGGTCAAAGGGTTCCTAGCCAAGTTTCTATTAGAGAAGGCTCGTTCATTATGGGAAGATATGGATTTTCAAGCTTTTGAAGACGTCCTGGATCTTCTCATTTATGGTTTGGTTCTATTCCCTAACTCGGACCAATTCATAGATGTTAATACAATCAAAGTATTTCTCTCTCGTAATCCTATACCTACCTTGCTGGGAGACATCTTACATTGCTTCCATACCCACACCATGAAGAAAAGAGGTACACTCTTGTGTTGTATTCCCCTACTCGCCAAGTGGTTCACTTCACACCTACCTCGATCAACATTGAAGAACGAGCAAAGATTGACAAAGTCTCAAAGGATGATGTCTCTTACCCACTCTGATATTCATTGGTGTTCGAGATCCTTTGAAGATACTTCTATCATTGACCATTGTGGGGAACTCCCTAACGTCCCTCTGCTTGGTATTAGGGGAGGTATCACTTACAACCCTCGCTTAGCTTTACGACAGTTTGGGTATGCCCGAAGAGATAGTCCTCATGAGAAGCTCATCTAAGGTGTGGTGTTCGACTATGAAAGCGACGATCAAGGCTACCATCAGAGGTTTGTACGAGCTTGGAGGATGGTAAACAAAGTGGATAGTAAGACATTGGGACGCAAAAGCTCTATTCCCCTTGAGCCTTATCTTAGGTGGGTGCGAGCTCGTGCTCAGAGTATCGTAATGCCTTACCCCTCTATCCTCCCTATTATCATAGAGCCTGTTGTTGAAGGAGATGTCCCATACACTGTCCTTCATCCCAACATGTCTACCTCTCTCGAAGACTTACAAAGAGATTGGGTTCAGCTAAAGGAAGAGCGTGACACCTTCAAGGCCCGATTCTACGCCAGTGAGAAGAAGATTCTGGAACTCACCAAGCAGCTTCATGAAGAGTGGAGTCTGAACACCTACATTGCACCAAATAGGATGCGTTTAACCTTTTTATCTTAGGAGTTTTTGTATTTTATTTCTTCCATTGTAAGCCCAAAAAGGCATGATGTACTCGAACTTGGATTTATTAATATAACGTGTGTTTCCTTTTTGTCTAAACAAATTTAAATATCTAATTTCCTTGAAATCATTTGGATATGCATTTTCATTCATCATAACACAAACAGGTTTCTTACACCAAGTCTCCTTATATTTCTACTGTTTATTTCAATGAGATAGATATTGAACAGACAGTAAAAGATCTCCAAGCGCAGAACGCTCAATTCCAACAGATGTTCTTGACCTTGGAAAAAGGACAAGAGGATTTGAAAACTCTATTGATTAAAGAAAAGAAGAAGAAGAAAGCAAAGAGAACAACCAGTGTTTTGAATCTGGGAAGAAGGTTCAAAGGACCAGCCAGACGAACTCTAGACTTTGCAACATCATTGGGTGAAGGGGATAATCAAGAAGGGAAGAACAAGGAAGGAAATGACCACACAGCATCTGAAGAAGAGGAAGAAGCTGACTACTCTGAGGAGCAGTGTCCTCCTGATGATAATAAATACAAACAGTTATAGAATCGTCTAAATGCTATGGAGATCTAGAGGGTACTCATATTTGATTTTGAAGAGTTAGGACTTGTCTCAGGGGTTGTCATCCCGCATACATTCAAGGTCCCCACTTTCTCTAAATATGACAGTGTCTCTTGTCCGAAGTTGCATTTAAGGTCAAACATCAAAAAAATTCAACCCCATACTGCTGATAGGAACCTATGGGTGCATTTTTTCCAAGAAATCTTGTCAGGGACGCAGTTGGATTGGTTCTATCAGTTGGAAGGGACCAATATTCGTAATTGGGAAGATTTGGCTGCCGCTTTTTACAAGCAATACCAGTATAATGCTGACTTAGCTCCAACTCGGACACAATTGCAAGGCATGTCTATGGGTGCTGATGAAGGTTTCAAAACCTATGCTCAAAAATGGAGGGATCTCGCGGGAAGAGTCCAGCCCCCTGTATCTGACAGAGAATTGGTGGATATGTTCTTAGGCACGTTATCGGGTCCGTTCTTCAACTACCTGATTGGAATCTCCTTGGCTGGATTTACTGAATTAATCATGACTGGTGAACAGGTAGAAGCCGGTATTAAAAGTGGAAAAATTCAAAGAGATGTATCCTCGAGCACGATGAAGAAACACTTTACCAGAAAGAAGGAGGTCAAAGTTGCACATGACCATAGGAATCAAAACAAAACTGAACGTCGCCCGACAGTAGGGGCTGTTATGATTTCTAATCTTGTACCAAATCAACAGCGAAATTATCAGCGCATGCCACAAGGGCCCATGAGACGATTCACCCGAATCAACATGACCATGTCCCAAGTTTTGCCACATCTTTTGAAGTCCAATTTGGTAACCCTAAAGGAAGCTCCCAAGAACCCCCAATAATGCCTCTCCTCGCTACAACCCGAATGCCCGGTGTACCTATGATTCTGAAATCCCAGGGCATGATACGAATGATTGTTGGGCCTTGAAGGATAAGGTACAAAACCTTATCGAGGCGAAAGAGATTGAGTTTGATCCCCTAGAAACACCAAATGTAATAACGGAGCCAATTCCCAAACATGGTCAAGGTGTCAACATTGTTGATGATGGCTGTTTTGTTTCCTCCGTGGATGATTTAACTACTCCCCTTTTGACTATTAAAAGGAATCTATTGCAAGCTGTTTCAAGGTTGTGGTGAAAGTTGTCAATTATGCATGTCTCTACCAAATGGTTGTTTGTTACTGAAGATGGGTGTCTAGCGCCTGATGGCTAACAAAGAAATCTTGTTTGAAAAAGTTCCTCTTACCAGAAATTCATGTGAAGATGTCTTAATAATCACCATTTCCAACAATCCTCCCAGGGTCTCCACCAAAACACCCGCCAGGATTACATCTGTTCCAAAGTCTACTCCCCTAATCATCACCATGCCAGGGACAATACCATATTCTTCGGATAAATCAGTTCCCTGGAACTATGAGGCTGACGTCTATTACTATGGCATTAAGCAAGATCAGTTGGCTATCAAAGACAAAGTTGCAAAAGACACTGATCCTGACGTCGGCAATATCGTTGGGACTAGTAAGATAACAAGAAGTGGAAGAGTCTTCTCACCCGAGATCTCTCCAAGGACCATTGCTACTCCTATGATTATTCCTGCTGCCGCTCCTACCAGCATTCCCAGTGATACTCCCGTTGATAGTCCTATTGTTATCCCTTCTACCAAGACAAGGGGCAAAGAGGTATTGTGTGAGCCTTCCCATACGAAGGCGCATCTAGAGGTTATTCCTGAAGCTTCTAGAAAGGAGATAAAAGAGATACTAAAAATAATCAAGAAAAGTGAATACAACTTCATGAAATAGTTGGGGCAGACCCCCTCGAAAATATCAATGTTGGCCTTACTTTTGTGTTCTGAGGCCCGTGCCAAAGCCTTAGTAAATTTTCTCAAGACCGCCCACGTGCCCCAAGAGACCTCCATTGATCAATTTGAGAATTGTGTGGCCAGTCTAACTACTGATAATGGATTGGGCTTTTCCGATGTTGATTTAACTCCCAAAGGAAGGAGACACAATAATGCCTTGCATGTTTCCATTGAGTGCAGGGGCACTACGCTAGACCATGCTCTGGTGGATACCGGCTCATCATTGAATGTCTTGCCCAAAATTTCTCTTGACCGGTTAGACTGCGAGGGACTGACTTTAAAGCCTAGCAACATTATAGTGAGGGCCTTTGATGGTTCTAAGAGGATAGTGCATGGAGAGGTTGACATCCCTATAAAAGTTGGAACTCAGACTTTTGATTCAACTTTCTACATGGTGGATATCCACCCTTCCTATTCTTGTCTATTGGGCCGACCTTGGATCCATGGCGCTGGTGCCGTCACTTCCACCCTACATCAGATGCTGAAGTACCCAATCAAGGAAAAGATTATCACATTCCATGGGGATGAGGAATACATGGTTAGCCACCTGAACTCTTTCAGGTATGTGGAAGTGGATGGTGAGTTCATTGAGACCCCGTGCAAGAATTTTGAAGAGGTCCCATAAACAGTTGCAGTAACCAAGACTGCTTCCAAAGTCCCGAAGATTACCAGACCTCCACTGAAGATGGCTTCTCTGAAGGATGCAAAGGCAGTAGTCGAAGAAGGTGGGTGTACCATTTGGGGTCGACTTCCGGATATTCCCTACAAATCTGACAAATTTGGTTTGGGTTTTACTTCAGGAGCCCAGAGAGCTGTTAGTCGTGCTCGCATCGGGGGACCACCTTTGCGGATCAGTAACCATGGAGTAAATGCTTTGGAAGACCGTGATAGTGATTATAACCTGGACAAGTGGATCTTCCCAACCATCAGCGATGGACTCGGCAATTGGGAGGCTAAAGAATTTGTCCATATTACTTTTATTCAAGAGTAATTGTCTTTTAAATTTTTTGGACTTGTAATATTTAAACAATTTAGACTTTAAAACCTTGTGTCTTACCCGAGGCACAACGGTCCATTTGTGAGGGTTGTTACTTCATCTTCATATGTCATCAATAAATCATGGGCATTTTTGCATGAAAATTTTATGCTCTTTGTTTTTGTTTTTCTACCTTTTATTTTGTCAAAGATAGCTATGCTCTTACACACACTCACATATTGAAATGCAGATCCAAATCCACTCAGGATCCCATGGATAACGATTCTACTATGGCGTATTGTGACTTTGAAAATTTGATCTACCAAGCCAAAGATGAAGGTGAGGACGATTGTGAGGTACCAGGGGAACTAGCCAGGTTACTACAATAGGAAGAAAGGACCATACATCCCCATGAAGAGCCGGTTGAAATAGTTAACTTAGGTACTGAAGAGGACAAGAAAGAAGTCAAGGTAGGTGCCAACCCGGATCTTAGTGTCAAGAAGCTCTTAACTCAGTTACTACATAACTATGTTGAGGTCTTTTCCTGGTCATACAAAGACATACCAGGACTCGACACTGATATCGTGGTCCATCGTCTACCGACAAAAGAAGATTGCCCTCCGATAAAACAGAAAGTCTATCGCATGCGTCCAGAAATGTCAGAGAAAATCAAGATTGAAGTCATGAAGCAGTTCAATGCCGGATTCTTAGCCGTCACCTCCTATCCGCAATGGGTCGCCAATGTTGTTCCAGTGCCTAAAAAGGACGGTAAGGTACGTATGTGTATGGATTACAGGGACTTGAATAGGGCAAGCCATAAGGATGATTTCCCGCTTCCCCACATCGATATTTTGGTTGACAACATCGCACAACATAAAGTATTTTCCTTCACGGATGGTTTCTCCGGATACAACCAGATCAAAATGGCACCTGGGGACATGGAAAAAACGACCTTCGCCACACAATGGGCTATGTTCTTCTATAAAGTTATGCCATTTGGGTTGAAAAATCCTGGGGCAACCTATCAACGTGCCATGGTAGATCTGTTTCACGACATGGTCCATCACGAAATAGAGGTCTATGTGGATGACATGATAGCCATATCTCAAACTGAAGAGGAACACCTTGACCATCTACAGAAACTGTTTGAAAGACTGAAGAAATACAAATTAAGGTTGAATCTGAATAAATGCACTTTTGGAGTGAGGTCCGACAAACTCTTAGGCTTCATTGTCAGCGGAAAAGGTATCGAGGTGGACCCTGTAAAGGTAAAAGCAATACAAGAAATGCCTGCTCCTTGCACTGAGAAAGAAGTTAGAGGATTCTTAGGATGGCTAAACTACATCGCCAGATTAATTTCTCACCTAACTGCTACTTGTGAACCAATCTTCAAATTACCGAAGAAAGATCAAGTGGTGGAATGGAACAACGACTTCCAGGCTGCCTTCGACAAGATCAAAGAGTACCTTCAAGAGCCTCCCGTTTTGATGCCGCCAGTCAAGGGAAGACCTTTGATCATGTATCTAACCGTCTTAGAAAATTCAATGGGGTGTGTGTCGGGGCAGCATGACGAGTCTAGCCGAAAAGAGCATGCAATATACTACCTGAGCAAAAGTTTTACCGACTCTGAAACCAGATATTCACTGCTTGAGAAAACTTGATACGCTCTGGCATGGGCTGATCGCCAACTAAGACAGTATATGTTGACCCATACTACCTTATTGATATCCAAGATGGATCCAATTAAATACATATTCGAGAAGCCCGCTCTCTCTGGAAGAATAGCAAGATGGAAGATGATATTGACTGAATACGACATTCAATACACTACCCAAAAAGAAATAAAGGGCAGTGTGTTAGCCGATCACCTTGCTCATCAGGGTGTGGATGACTATCAATCCATCAAATTCGAGTTCTCAGATGAAGACATCATGTTGGTAAACAATTATGAAGAACTCAGACCATATGACGGACCTGAACAAGGATCCCGATGGACCTTGGTTTTTAACAGAGCTTCAAATGCACTCGGCAACGGCATAGGCGCTGTGATCATATCCCTTGAAGGATGTCATAATCCATTCACTGTTAGGATGTGTTTCAACTTTACCAATATTATGGCAGAATATGAAGCGTGTATTATGGGTCTCAAAGTTGCCATAGATTTGGGAATCAAGTCTTTAAGTGTATTTGGAGATTCATCCTTAGTCATCAGTTAGATCAAAGGAGAATGGGACACGAAGCATCCTAATCTCATCCCTTACAAAGAATATGTATTTACATTAATCCCAAATTTTTAGGAAATTACCTTTAAGCATTTTCCACGAGAGGAAAATCAACTAGCGGACGCGCTAGCTACTATGTCATCCATGTTCGAAGTCAGGTGGGATAACGAGGCTCCTCAGATTACCATTGAGAGGATGGACAAACTAGCTCACTGTCACGAGATTGATATTGAAGAAGTAGTGGACAAGCCTTGGTTCCATGAAATTAAGAGATATCTCGAGGCCCAAGAGTATCCGGAGGGAGCTTCAGTCAATGATAAGAAGTGCTTGAGAAGGTTTTCTGCTAAATTCTTCCTCAGTAATGAAATCCTCTATAAGCGCAACCACGACTCTACTTTGCTTTGGTGCGTGGACTAGAGTGAGGCAGAAAAGATCATAGCTGATTTACACGAAGGTACCTTTGATACTCGTTCTAGTGGACACACAACGGATAAAAAGATCATACGGGCAGGATACTACTGATCCATCATGAAAGTGGATTGTTATTAACATTCACGAACTTGTCATAAGTGCCAGATCTATGCTGACAAAGTACATGTGCCTCTGGTTCCTCTAAACATCCTGACTGCTCCTTGGCCCTTCACAATGTGGGGCATTGACATGATTGGAGAGATCAAACCCACAACTTCTAATGGACACCACTTCATCTTGGTTTCCATTGATTACTTCATG
The DNA here is from genome assembly GCA_948472305.1 of Vicia faba. Taxonomy (NCBI): domain Eukaryota; kingdom Viridiplantae; phylum Streptophyta; class Magnoliopsida; order Fabales; family Fabaceae; genus Vicia; species Vicia faba. The sequence goes on along the minus strand of CATIWC010000644.1, from coordinate 244,358 downwards.
AAGTGGGTCGAGGAAGCTTCATTCGCTTCTGTTACCAAGAACATTGTGGTCCGATTCATCAAACAGAACCTTATCTGTCGGTACGGTATCCCAGAGAGAATCATTACAGATAATGGTACCAATATCAACAATACTATAACTACCGCAATATGCGCACAATTCAAGATCATGCATCATAACTCTTCTCCTTACCGCCGAAGATAAATGGCGTTGTAGAAGCCTCTAATAAAAACATCAAGAAGATCATACAAAAAAAGACAGTGACCTACAAGGAATGGCATGAAATGTTACCATGTTCTCTTCATGGTTACTGTACCACGGCGCGCACGTCAACAGGGGCATCTCCTTTCTCTTTGGTATACGACATGGAATATGTATTTCCAATTAAAGTCCAAATACCTTCTTTGAGAATCATAAAGGATGCGGGATTGAACGAAGATGAATGGATTCAAACTCGACTTGACCAATTGAACTTGATTGATGAGAAGAGGATTATAGCTGTCTGTCATGGTCAGATGTACCAAAAACGTATGATCAAATCTTTTAACAAGAAGGTCAGACATCAGGTATATCGGGTTGGTGACTTGGTAATCAAGCGTATCATATTTCCACAAGGTGATCCCAGGGGAAAATGGACTCCTACATACGAAGGACCATTTGTGATTAAAAACATACTCTATGGTGGAGCAAAGATCTTAACCACTATGGATGGCGACGACCTTCCACACCCTGTAAACACGGACATAGTTAAAAGATAATACATATGAGTAAAGACCAGCTAGGTCGACTGACCTAGACAAAAATTAGGGCATCCCGGCGAACCAAAATGGTTCGGGAAAAAATTAGAGATAAAATACAAAAAAATCTGTACACTCGACAAGCTGAAAACCTGAAGAAGCGGCTTGGGCAAAAAAGGGTATCCCGGTGGACCGAAAACCCGAAAGGGCAGTCCAGGCAAAAGTTAGGATTTAAAGCGTATAACTATGTCCCGTTGGATCACCTTACAGACAACCTTCAGTATCGACTGACAAACTCAAACGGTTCTAATCAAACCAATCAGCTTCCGACAAAGTAGCAAGTGGATGAGACACTCAGAGACATGAAGGCTATATCAGAGTGGGAACCCTATAGGATTATTTCATATAGCTGTCTTTTATTTGTATCATTTTTCATTTTTACGATGACATTCTCTTACTAGGATGTTTGTCTCTTTGTACAAAAATACTTATTCAAGTTAATACAAAGATATTCCTTTAAAAATGCAAAACTATCTGTTTTTCTTTTATTTTCCTGTTTTGTTTGCAAAAATATCCAATGATTATTTTTGAACATATGAATTTGAACGTGATTACTGTTTACAAACAAGCGCAAGAAAGGAAGGAACAGAGAACAAAAAGACAATTACTAATGGCTTTAAGAAATAGAATAATATATATAGGCCTTTCCATAAAATCCCCACAGGTACTTTCTCTAACAGGAGTGGAAGCAAGGACATCCTACTACAGGATCACTAACCTATCTCTAGTATGCATCCTAATGGTATCAGGTGCTCTCACATCCCCAACAGAGAAAAACTTCCAGTTACCGCTCCAAAGATTCCCCAGTGAAAGTCGCCCAGCTTCTCAGGATTCCCCAGCAGGATTTCACGAAGTCCACAGGCAATGCACATCGTTTCCCTTCCTCAACTGAGTTTATTTCTATAATAATGGAAACTCATCCATCAACACTTCAACTTCAAAATATGAAGACTTACACTCCTCAGTCCCAGCGGCAGTCAGGGATTTATTTTCCCCAACCCAACAACATTGCGGCAGAACAATTAATATGTCCATACATTGCATTCATACGTCATAGCATCGACAACACAAATGCATATAGCGCAATCTCATTTATTTTTTAGAAACATCATTATGCCATGCATTTCATACATCATGGCATCGCATATAACTAACTCTTCACCTTTTCAGGAAAGATCAATCAACAGAAAATTATCATCAACAAATTTCCGACAAGACAAGACAACTATTTGTGGACAAATCAATTACAGATCAATTCCTGAGAATGGAATAATTTACCATCAACATAACAAATATTTCCTTCAGACCTCTGCCGGTTTAGTTTAAATCTCTCAACATTTTATCATGTTTCTTTTTCGCAGATACTTTCTCTGGTTCAGATAAGTCGCTCTAAGATTTATTCTGATTCTTTTCTAGACCCCTGCTGGTTCAGTTTAAATCTCTCAATGGTTTATTCAAATTCTTTCCCGCGGACATCTTCTCTGGTTCAGATAAGTCGCTTCAAGATTTATTCTGATTCTTCTCTAGACCCCTGCTGGTTCAGTTTAAATCTCTCAACGGTTTATCCCGATTCTTCCCCGCAGACATCTTCTCTGGTTCAGATAAGTCGCTTCAAGATTTATTCTGATTCTTCTATAGACCCCTGCTAGTTCAGTTTAAATCTCTCAACAATTTATCCTGATTCTTCCCCACAGACATCTTTTCTGGTTCAGATAAGTCGCTCTAAGATTTATTCTGATTCTTTTATAGACCCCTGCTGGTTCAGTTTAAATCTCTCAACGGTTTATCCTGATTCTTCCCTGCAGACATCTTTTCTGGTTCAGATAAGTCGCTCTAAGATTTATTCTGATTCTTTTCTAGACCCCTACTGGTTCAGTTTAAATCTCTCAACGGTTTATCCTGATTCTTTCCTAGTAGACATTTTCTATGGTTCAGATAAATCACTCAAAGATCTATTATGATTCTCTCCAGTTAAAGAATACCCAAGACCTCTTTTGGTTCAGTTTAAACCTCTCAACAGTTTATCCTGATACTTTCCAAATAAACATTTTCTCTGGTTCAGATAAATTGCTCCAAGATTTACTCTGATTTTTCCAGTCAAACAACATTCAAGACTTCTACTAGTTTCAGTTTAAATCGACCAAAGGTTTATTCTGATTCTTTTCCATTTGAAGTCAAGTTTAGACTTAGTGTAATTTCTGTCAACAATCACCTTTGGATGGCATCTATAAGCCCATCTCCGACAACTCTCCATCATTTCTCCAAATGGCATCTTTAAGCCCATTCCCTACACAATCAACCAACACATCACCGAGTGCAAATTTCTGGGCACTCTAGTGTTCAATCATCTTCCACTTTCAAGCTACGAACGACAAACATGCCTATCTCACTTTTCAAGTTTAAGAAGATTGAACAGGGGCAGCTATTGTACCCCAAAATTTTCCCTCCCATTTTTTATTCAAGATACTATCCTAGGGTTTCTCGAATACTCAATTTGGATCAAAAGTTGATCAGACAGATTCTCTTCCTAGGCAGTAAGTCAATAATTAGGGTTTGTTATTTCCCAAAGAAAATTGAGTCTCCAAGGTTTCAAATGGTCTTCATAGAACTTCATGTCTCCTCAAGGATTTTCGTGCCAAGTTTTAAACCTCGCATTGCAAGTTTGCTCAGTCAATGGTTCAGATGACTGAAAATGACTCTATTAACCCAAAAGTCGACCTTTTGCGAGATCAAGTTCAAACAATTGTAACTTCTTCATTATTCAATATTTTTGAGCGGTTCTGTTTGCATATGGCTCTCCTTAACGTCACCTCCAATTCCTCTTCACAAGTCAAGAGTTGATTATGTGTGAAAGATCATCGGAAATTCGAATATTTTAGAGGTCACTTTCCGGTTCTGACCTAATTTCAGATAATTGTGGCCTGCCTTCCAAGAGTCGCAATGTCCTCAATTTTTAAGATCTCGAGACGATTATTTTTGCATATTATCATGAGCGATGTCATCAACAAGTCCTCTTTAAGAATCGAAGGAAATTGTGTTTAAAAGACCTTGGAGATTATCAATTTGTCATAGGTCATTTTCTTGATTTAGAATGTTTTCAACTTCTAATTGTTTTCTCAAAGGCTATGATTCTCATGTTGAGACTGTCCATGGAACGAGATGTTGAATTCAGAGATTCATATTGAGTTCGAACAAGATGTTGCTTATAATACAAGTTGCCATGTTGAAAATAGATTTATGATCTTGGTGAAAATGATTTGAGGATTCATTTTAATAATGTTATTGATTAGCAAAGAATTACACGATATCACAAGTTCCGTCCAAATCTTCTACAGTTCATTCGTGTGAGTTGTTTTGAATTCAAGGTATCAAAGAACAAGTTCGCTAAAGTTTTCTCAAATTCATTCGAACTTTGGAATGCAAACATGATTAAAGTTATGCTTTGATTCATGGTTTATCTAAGTCGCAATTCTTATGAACCAAATCAAATTGTCGAACCTAATTCAAAGTTCATGGATATTCATATATTTTCAAGCGTGTCATTATTCAAATGCAAGACATTTTCTTAAGTCGCTTTGGAATTCAAGATTATTCAAGAATTCAAGATTTACAACAAGGCGTCATTTTTATTTAAAAGTGAATTTGAATATATTTTACAAGTCTCCAAGTCTTAAAATTCAAATCACAAATGGAAACCGCAATGTTACAAAAGCCACAATAATACAAAATTCCTAAAGAATTGATTTTTCATCATCTTCAAGTGTTCATCAAGCACGTATGGCTGCTCCTCATCAATTTTCTCCATTGTCCAAATTGCTCGTACATGTAACAAAAGAAAGAAAAATTAGCTAACATGTGAAAATTCAAGAACTAATTGTTAAGAGTTCTTATCTCATCATTAGAGTTTGCATTTTGGAATCAGAAATTAAAAGAGTTTTTTAATCATGGTTTATCTCCTCCTACTTTTTCAAATCACAAAAAAGTGTGGAATTTTTTGGTTCACAAATAGGGAAAAGAAATGTGCAAAGCTACAAGCCAAACAATACTACTAAACAGCAGGCAGCAGCACAGCCCAAGGCAGCATGAAAATAGCAAAGGCAAAAATCAAAATAACACAAAATAGCAAGCAGTGCAAAAACGTGTAACAACAGCAGCAACAACCAGTAGCGGCTGTAAGTCAACTGTGCAACAAGCAAAAACAAACAAGGCAACAATAATTTAAATATAGCAGGCTAACAGATAGCCAAAACCCCATGTCATCATTTTCCTAATCTATGTAAACCCTTCAGAAATTTTGACAAAGCAAAATTGCTTTATATCATAGAAAGATGAAGAGGGAAAGAGATAGGGTCAGGAAGATATCACATGAGCATATAACAATCCCAAAACAGCAAAAGCAGCCTGTATTAGCTGCTGGAAAAAAATCTGTACAAAACAGGTCAAAATTTGCACCAAAATAGACATAACCTAACCTGTACATAAAAGGCCACAAAACAGTTAACCAAAAATGTTCAAAACCTCAACTTCCCCCCCAATTTCTACCCTTTATATCACCATAAGAAGAGAATCATCATAAATTATATGGAGATTGCAAAGAAAACATCCAAAAACCAACAGTGAGAATAATACACAAAAACACTTCAATAACTTTAAATCTGTCTCCTCATCATCTCAATCCAAAAAAACTCAGAAAAAATCACTGAACACTCACATCTCACCCCCTGTCAAAATCGTGAAACCAATATCAAACCTCCAACCCTTCAAGACAGATTTAGTCTTTTATCCTCTACATCAAAACAACCTAGAATACACACTAAACTTTTTTCTCTCTCATTCATAAATACCATCAATCACAGAAGAAATCACAAAGTATTCAGAGAGAGAGAGAGAGAAATAAGGAAAAGATCACCATACTCTGTAACAACAATCAACAACCCATGTAAGTCTCCCTCTCTTTCCTCATAAACATGATTTTTGTTTTGTTATTTTACTGTCATAAACACTATGTTAAAAAAAACACAGAAAAATAATACAGTAAACTAAAGATTTACTCACCTCTCATCCACAAAACTTCTTCATCGCCTCTCTCACTCTCTATTTCTGCTAACATGTTGCGACCATAGATACTCACTGTCGAACCCACTCACACCGTCGAACCCACTCACACCGTTGAACCCAGTCACACATTTTTTTCTATTCGTAGGCCCAGAACTCACATAGTATTCACCACTGGAAAGAGGAAATTACCTGAGACCGGACCGAAGTTGAAGCCTTCTTGGAATCTTCGAAAGGGCTTAATACGGAAAATCGTGGTGTAACGATGACAGAGTCTTTGAACATGCAGTGGTTTTTTCTTGGAGTAACGTTGTTGTTGTTATTGGTTCCTCTATTTTTCAAATTGTAAGAGGAAGAGAGAGTGTTTCACGATAAAAAAAAAATTGGAAGTCGTAACAGTTATTTTATTTTGTTGGAATTGACAGCAATTGATTCATTTTCCTTTCCCAATGGTAACACAAGCACCAGCGGTGCCTTCTGTTTCTTTAGGGTTTCAAAGCCCTTTCCCTTTCCTTTCCAGAGTCGGGTTTGGGCCTGTTCTATTTGGCCCAACCCAATTTTTAAACTTTAAATTATATATTAGCAAAGGTAAATAAATAAACGAAGGAGTGAGTAGTGCAGTTGGTTAAGACGTGATGCTTTGGAGGAGAAGTCCTGAGTTCGAGACCCCCCTGGGACGTTTTCCTTTTCTTTTCTGAGTTTAGTGTTTTATTTTTGGCAAATAAAAAACTATTGGGATTTACAATTCTTTTCTAGCCCATCAAGATTTGTACCTCATACCCCCATATTCAGTTTAACACCACCCTTCTTCTTTGTTTTGTTAGTTTGATTTTATTTGTTTTAATTTAATAATCATGAAGTTTTGTTAGATTTTTTTTATAACTTAGTTCTAAATTTTAATTTAAGAAAATTGTAAATAATTTTATTAATTAACTTTTTTTCTTTAGTCTTAAATTGTTTGTTTAATTTCTTTATATAAAAAAATACTAAAAGACAAAAAAATATATGCATTTGATTTAATTTCTTTAGTTAATTATTTTCTTTAATAGAATAGAATTTTATTTTTCTTTCCAAACTTTTCAAGCAAAATACCAAAAGTTTTATTTCCATATTTTGTTAATTAAATTTTTACTTCATAGATCATTGTAGTTTTAATTAATTATTAGATTCGATTTGGTTGTATTGATTTCCTATTTGGAATTTTAATCATATTGATCCATCGCCATTTGTAAATCTGTACCCCCATTCCCGAAAGCTTTGTAATAGCATAGAATTTTAATTTTCCCAATTTATTGTTTTCCTTATACTATATAGTAATTAGGCGTGCATGACAAGATTTAAAATCAATTACTAGATAACCCTAATCAAAGAATAAATTAACTTGAATCAAACACACTTTCACACGCGTACCTCTAGGGTAACCTCGCTTGTTGCCTCGAAAAAAACAATCATGTCCCTCGAATATGGGACACTTTAGAAAAGACCCTTCAATAAAAAATACTGTAGTCCCTCTATGCCCCTCAATGTTGCCTTCGGTAAAACGATCTAGTCCCTTATGAAAATTGCTAAAGCGTCTCACAAGTTGCCTTCTATGACTGTACGATTGACCCGCGCCCATCCCTTCACATCCAACGTGGGGCTTCTTACCAAATCAATGGTAATATAACGACATCTAAAGGAGGAAGAAAAGAACATTTAAGGCCTTTTGAGTAGGTAGGTCGCTCCTAGTTGCTCGCTTGCTCACAACAAAAACATTTTACACACCAACACTCTCACTTGAAACATTTTCAAGAGATAAAGCTTTTTGTACACGTTCTTATAGAAACGAGAACCATTACAAAGACGTTTTCAAAACCCACACCACAAGCACATTTTCAAATAAAAAAGCAAGTGATCTAGCAAGCAACTAAGAGCCCGTAGATAACTACAGATGAAAAGGGTGCTAACACCTTCCCTTTTCATAACATACCCCCCGAACTCAAGAAATAATCTCGAAAGGTATTTCCTATTCTTTTCAACCTTTCCTTTTGGATAAAAGAAAAGTCGGTGGTGAATCTTGCTATCCGCAACCATTGCGATCAAACGCAAAACACCAAGTCAGTTCTCCCACCGTGTTACACTTGTGCATGAGCTTCAGAACACAGTAGCAGTGATAACATGGAGATTTTCGATGGCGTCTGCCCTAGAAGTTCAACAATTTTGTAGTCACTCTTGCAGATAATATTCAATACCTCTTCCAACTCTTGTCTAGAGGTATCTTTAACTGTATCTTCTTTAGGCACCTCCGTCTGGGCAGGCTCTGTTATGTTCTCTTTGCCCCGAGTCTAAACAGTTGACCCAGTAGCGGTAACTTTAACAGGCATAACAACAGTCTTTGGAGAGATTTATGGGGAGAAAAACCTTCCGCTTCTAGTAACCTTACTGGTCCCAACAGTATTGTCAATGTCGGGATCAATAACTTCAATAACTATATATTTGACAGTCATTAGTTCTTGCTTGATGCCATGGTAGTAGACGTCGGATCCATAGTTCCAAGGAATAACTTTGTCCGAAGAATATGGGATAGGTCCAGGTGTAGTGATGATCAGGGGAGAAGCTTTCAGATTGGAAGTAATCCTTACATGACCTTTAGAGGTGATCCTGACCGGAGGGAAAGAAATTACGGATAAGTCTTGACACAGATTCTCAGCAGATGGAATCTTCTCGATCAAAATTATATGATTATCTGTTAGGCGTTAAACTCCTTCATTCTGTAACTTGCAGCCATTGGGTTGGACTGTGTAGCAGTAACATTTTTCAACACATCCCAGAAATAGGCTGACCTACAATAAGTTCTTCTTGATAATTGGTAGGGGAGTAACCAATTCACTTACGGTAGTAACATAAAGAACATCGTCGATAGCACTTATGCCTTTGTCATGCTTTGGCATAGGTGCAGTAATCACATTAGGAGTTTCTGGAGGACCAAACTCAATCTCCTTATTGTCAATCATATCCTGAATTTTTCTTCACAGCACTCGAAGATGCAACCACTTGAATTTTTTCGCTCTTAATACCACTTTTAACTTGTTCCCCAATTAGAATCAACTCAGTAAAACTAGATGAGGAGCTTCCAATCAGATGGTTAAATAATGGACCTGATAGAGTGCCCATGAACATATCAAATTGCTCCCGGTTAAACAAGGGAGGTTGCACTCTTCCATCCAGATCTCTCCACTTCTGGCTATACTTTTTGGAACCTTCATTCGAACACATAATCATGTTTTGTAATTGCACACAAGTTAGTGTAAGGTCAGTGTTGTATTGATAGTGCTTGTGCAACCAAGTCTTTCCAAGTACGGATGTTGGTTCTTTCCAGCTGATAGAACCACTCGAGTTGTGTACCAGACAAACTTTTTTGAAAGAAGTGAACCCATAACTTTCTATCAGCAGTATGGGGTTGGATATTTCGAACATATGATTATAGATGAAGTTTCGGACATGACACACTATCATATTTAGCAAAAGCAGGGACTTTGAACTTGTGAGGGATAACCACCCCCGGAATAAGTCCCAACTCTCAAAATCCAATCCAGGCACTTTCTGGATTTCCATGGCCTTGAGGAGATCTTCCAGGTGCTTATATCTGTCGTCTGCAGAAGGATACTATTCATCAAAATAGTCTTCATCCTCAGAAATTTTACCAGAACCAAGGTTGCTTCCACCTTCAGCCCTGATGCTTCTACCATCCTCCTCTTGGTTGTCATCTTCATCAGAGGTGATATCAGCAGTTTGAACTGGTTTAGCAGGACCTTTGAATCTTCTTCCCATGCTAAGGATAACAATTGGTTTCCGAGTCTTCTTCCTTTTGGCGATGAGCACCATCATATCTTTCTATCCTTTAGCTAGGTTCAGAAGGGTCTCCTGGAATTTGGCATTCTGAGCTTAGAGTTCCTTAAAAGTTTGTTCAAGATCCATCTTTTACTGAAATAAACAAAAAGAAGATGAGAAAACCTGCCTAGAAAGTACCTGTTATGTGATGATATGCATGATATGCAAATGCAAGTGCAATTTTTTAAGGACCGTTGCGAGATTCAAATTTGTTTAAACAAAAGGAAACAAAAGAAATTTTAGTAACAAGCTCAAATTACAATTGCTTTTAATAAAAGAGTTACAAAATAGCAAAAATATGAATTCAAGTCTACGCTTTCTCTTTGTGTTGACATATGCATTAAGGCTTTGTTCTTCGTGGAATCGTTTCGTTAGCTCTAGTAGTTTCTTCTCACTAGCATAGAACTGAGCCTCGAAGGTATATTTTTCCTCCTTAAGCTGAATCTAAGACTTTTGTAGTTCTTCAAAGTCGTTAGGCATATCAGGATGAAGAACAATATGAGAAACATCCCCTTCAACAACAGGCTCTACGGTCACTGGTAAGATAGCAGGATATGACATTTTAAGATTCTGAGCACGAGACCGCACCCATCTGAGGTAAGGCTCTAGAGGAATGGAATTCTTGTGTCCCAAAGTCTTGCTATCAATCTTGTTGACCGTACCCCAAGCACGTATAAACCTTTGATGGTAATTTTGAGGATCATTCTCATAGTCGAACATAATACCCTGGATGAGCATATCATGAGGACCATCCCTTCGAGCATAACCAAACTAACGCAGAGCTAGACAAGGGTTGTAAGTGATTCCCCCTCTTATACCAAGGAGTGGTACATTAGGGAATTCCCCATAATGATCAACAATAGTGACATCTGCCTAAGATCGAGAACACCAATGGATATCTACATGAGTGAGTGACATCAACCTTTGAGACCACCTCAAACCTTGTTTGTTCTTTATCATTGATCGGGGAAGGTGCAAAATAAACCACCTGGATAATAGAGGTATGTAACACATGAGAGTTCCTCACTTCTTCATAGTACGATTGTGGAGGGAATGCAGGACATCTCCGAGCAAAGTAGGTACTGGGTTATGAGTGAGAAATATTTTGATGGCATTCACATCTATGAATTGGTCCAGATTAGGGAATAGTACCAACCCATAAATTAGCAAAGCCAACATATCCTCGAAAGCACGAAGGTTCATGACATATAGAAATACCCGAGCCTTCTCTATCAAAAATTTAGGAGAAAAACCATTGACTTCATTCCTTGTTTCCCAATTAGATACAATGTCCAATCATTTCAGATGTAGGGCTACTGCAACGTCTTCAGGTTTCAGAACTTGCTCTAAACTGGTGAAAGGTATCTGATCAAGAATAGGCACTTCGAGCAACTTAGAGAATTATTCCAATATGGGCACCAACTGATAATCAGGAATGTAAAATAATGATGCTTCGGATTAAAGAACTAAAAAAGAACGCTCATCATGTCTTCCTGAAAGCCATTAGTAACCAAACTGAGTAGGTGACCATGTCTCTTGGTGAACTGCGAATTATCGAGAACCTTTGAGACTAATTCCTTGAGCTTGGAAGGTATCCTTATGAAGATGATCCAGATAGTATTCCTACTACAGGAAGCCATGACCCTGCAACACATAACAAAGATAAATCCCCTAGATCCTTGAAATGGTTAGTCATGATGTTATGATGTTATGATGTCATGATATCATGTTCAAATAGATAATCAAACACAAGCAAAGCACGCAAAGGACTTAGGTTTAAGGCTTGCATGAGGTTTGTAGGTAAATACCCTCTTGAAATTTAGTTGGCTCAACCTATCTTAAAGAAGTAACCGGGTTCTAGGGATCTCAATATCACTGATTTTTCTCATAAGTTTCATCTAGCACGATAACTGACTTGCCACCAAACAAAAATAGAGAGTCGAATCTTAATGAGTGTAGTATCGAGTATCAACCAACTTTATACTGCACCAAAGCCAACTATCTCACTTCCTTCTAATGGCTAAGTTGGGTCAATTAAGGTTCTAAGGTCAGTTAGTGCTTATGACACCACGCGACAGCCTAGTATGCTCCCTGACTGACTCGAGGGATACCAGTACAAACCAATGTGTCGCACTAACATAGACATCACTTCAACCATATCGGTATACGCCGTATAGTTTCCATGATCTATTGCTACTTACCTAAAATGTTCCCCAGATCCGGGTATAGGATCTTTGCAAGAAATAAAACCCAAACACCCTTTACAAATAAAGCAGACAAATCGAACAAGGAAAACATTTAAAAGTGATCTAACTCTAAGGCAACCCCACTTTTAGTTCTCCCCAATAGAGTCTCCAGTTTTGTAATACGGTGGTAGAACTGACTTGTTTTGCGTTTTATCGCAAATGTTATGGATAGCAAGAGTCGCCACCAACTTTTATTTTATCCAATAAGGAAAGGGTGAAAAGAACAGGAAAGACCTTCGAGATTTTTTTTGAGTTCGGGGGGTAGGTTATGAAAATGGAAGGTGTTAGTACCCTTTTTATCCTTAGTTATCTACGGGCTCTTAATCGCTAGCTCACTTTGTTTGAAATGCTTTGTGTTCATGTGTTTGAAAATATTTTGAAAAAATGCCTAAGTGCGGTAACTTTGTAATGACTCTTGTATAAGTTAAGAGTGCATACAAAGTATTTGTTTTTGAAAATATTTCAGAAAAGTGTTTTGTGTGAAAAATATTGGTTTTGTTTGTGAGCAAGCGATTAAGAACTTATCTACCTACTCAAAAGTCTTTCATATTATTTTACTCCTCCTTTAAATAGTGTTATCCTACCATTAGTTAGTAGGAAACCCTATCGTTGGATGTGAAGGGACAGGCGAGGGTCATTGTACCGAGGGTCTTTGCTAAAGCGTACCCATGTTCGAGGGATATGACTGTTTTCTGAGGCAACGAGTGAGGTCACCCTAGAGGTGAGTGTGTGAAAAGTGATTCAATTCAGTTATTTGATCTTGATTAGGGTTAGATAGCATTTTGTTTTAGATATTGCCATACATGACCTAATTACTAGTAGTTATGAGGAAAGTGGTAGATTGTGTAAAGTAAAGGTACGAAAAGTAAACCTAAACTATTACATGGCTTCGGAAAAGGGGGTACAAAACCATAAAATCGGGAGAAAAAGTAAACCCTAATTAAAACTATCTCTCAAATGATGAATTTTTTGGACTTGAGCTTAGAGAGACAAAGTTGTAGAGAATTGAATTCCCTTCAAAATGAGCTCTGGTTGGGGACAAGCTGATGAAGCATGTGAAAGTTATGCTTGGTCAAAGTTTAGTTGACTTCTCCTAAGGAAACCGTAATTTGGCAACTTTTGACTTTTGATGATTTGAGAGCTTTTCTTGAGGAATCATGATCAACCCTTGATCAAATGATCAACGTGACTTTAAAATCTTGATATTAACCAAAAATATTGAAGTTTGACTGTATGTTGACCATAGTTGACTTTTTATCCAATACAGTTGATTTTCAGTCATTTGAGCCATTGACTGAGCAAACTTATGATGCAAGGCATGAAACTTAATAAGAGCGTTCTTGAATACATATGAGGAACCATGAAATCCACTTGGGACCTTAGAAACCCAATTTTCCTTAAGAAATACAAAACCCTAGTTGTGGACCCATTGCTTAGAAGGAGAATTTGTCTGATCAATTTTTGAGCAACCCTTGAGCATTTGAGAACCTTAGGAGAATGTCTTAAAGAAAAATGGGAGGGAAAATTTTGGGGTACAATATGTGGGTTTACCAGTCTCATATCAGATTCATTTCAGTGGTTTAGAGGAGATTCCTAAGCCACAAGTTATTACAGGAGCTATTCGTATGAGGAAAGCAAAGATAAAATCTAATTTTATTACTAAAGGTGGTATCCTTAGGTTGAATTCTAAGTTTCTGATGGGGAAAGCTTCTAATCTTTCTAGTGCGGGAAGCATGGTTGCTTTTGAAGCTATTTTTTCCTTGCTCATCTATGGCCTTGTTTTATTCCCTAACATTAACAATTTTGTTTATGTTAATTCTATTTGAATCTTCTTGATTGGAAATCCAGTTCCTACCTTGCTTAGAGATACTTAATACTATGTTCATCATAGAACCTTAAAGAGTGGTGGAACCATCATCTGTTGTGCAATTTTACTGTACAAGTTGTTTATTTCACACTTGTTGCAGTCTAGTTCTTTCAAAGATAACAACAAATGTTCAAGGTGGTCGTAGAGGATCATGCCCCTCAAAATGCAGATATTAATTGGTATTCTTAGGTATATTATTATGTGAATATCATTGATAGTTATGGAGAGCTCTCTAATGTGCCTCTTCTTGGTATACAAGGGGGAATTAACTACAATTTGATCATAACAAGATATCCTCTTGGATAACATAAGGATAAACCAAACAACATTTTGTTGTATTAGTTCCATGTTTTTATGATTTGATACATTTTAGCTAAGCATGGACATGCACATGGTTCTATGTTGTTGTTGATTAAGATGTTGCATCATCTTTATCAATTGTCATAACATTCTTACTGTTATGCATTTTCAATTAGATGTCAAAGGCACCTGTCATAACATATTGATCTGATACTGCAGTACAATAGGCACTGCTTGTTTAAATCTTGGCATATTTGATTTGATTCTGGAATATTTATTTTGGATATGTTTCAGTAAATTTCGCAGGTCAAGAAGATATTATCTGGAACAAGGTTTTGTATCTCTATATGTACATTGGCTACTAAATTGGGCTTTAAGAAAATTTAGGAAACTTTGTATTGTTTGTTCTAAGATTTAAGGAGATTTTGTTGCACAATAGATACAACTATCAACTTGTGGATCAAGAAATATCTGATGGAGATTTCAAAGCCCATGGATTGAAGAAGTGTATTTAAATAATACATAACCTAATGTAATTTAAGTTTTCAATGATCATAAAATTAGGGGAAGCATACGTCTTAGGTTTTGAGAGTTTCTTGTGTATTGTATGGTGTAAGTCACCCTTGTATCTTTTGATACTCGTGGTTGACATTATGTTCTCCTCGGAGTTGTGAACCAATAGTGAGTATTGTTCTTGGATGAAGCTTTTAAGTTAGACTCAGTACATTCAATAGAGTCTTGGCTAAGTTTGGTAATGGAAGTATGATCTTCTCATTAAGTTAGACTCAATACAGTCACTTAGATTGGGATTATTAGATATCACTGAGGTGATTTAGGAAGTGAGATGACGATTGCTCATATTTAGGGAGGACCTAGGTAGAAGTTGCATTGGGTAGAGATTATGTGAGGATTTGTAAACGAGGGAGTTTAGCTTTGAGCTAATACTACTGATAGTGGACTTTCTTCATGGCTTGGTAGCCCCCAGAGTAGGTGATGTTGCATCGAACTGGGTTAACAACTCATTATGTTATTTATCGTTCTGTAGTTTAAATTTTAGTATGTGTTATAACTTGATGAATTTGTTCAGGATGTCAAACTAGATGTTGTAACATTTATCTTGACATTGTTCTGATGTTTACAAAAATTAGTATTACCATGTGTTGCATGTACCAGAGAAATTTCAATTGGTATCAGAGTAGGCACCTTGGTCCATTGGGTGATCTTAAGGGAGTAATTTTTCTGGTACTACTATTCCTTATGGAAGAATGGGATGATTGTGTTCTAGTTATCAATGGACAACAAATTTTGAAGAATTATTAAGATAGGAGTATCCTGGTTCTGAAGAGATTGAAGAATAGAGCATGAGTTATCTCTATGTAAACTTGTAGTTATCTAGACCATAATCAAAGGAATTGATAAGTTTATTTTTCATACTCGTTATCACTTACGGCCAACGATACTTGGTAAATTCTCAAGTTCACTCATAACGGCACATCGTAGTGGTATGTGAGAAAAGAGATCAAATGAAAGGATGATCAAGAAGAAGATACTCAGGTCTCTATTCAAGAGATTTAACATGGAAGTTACAGGTATTAAAGAAGAAGAATAGCTTGGCTTTTGTTACCAACTTTGTTAAAACTTGTTTTCAGTTTTCTGATGAAGGGTTTCATATTATTGTTTTGTTCTTTGGAAGACAATCTAATTAAGAGTTGGATAAATTTAACAGTATGTTGTGACCATATGTTATAACATATGTGATGTTTTTAACAGGTATGTGATGATAAAAGAAAGGACGGATTTGGTGTATAGATCAGTGTCTAAACATTCACTGAATGTGTGAAGACCTTGGATATTTGTAGAGAAGAATGCCCTACTTATATCAAGATCTTATGTCTTAAGAGAATGAAGGAATATCTACAATCTATAACTTGCAAGGTGAAATGACTCTATCAATCCTGAAGCTTGATATCAAAGATCAAGTCTGGAAGGATATTTCAGTTTTGTTGCAGAAGGTTCCTCAAGTGGAGAGTTTATTGGAAGGATTTGAGTTTTCAAGCTTTGATTGGCAACGCTAAAAACTCAAAGTGGAAATAGGTTGTTTTTATCCAAAGGAAAGTTGAGTCAAGGATGTTGTAACATTATGCTGAACATTAGATTACTCATGCTACACTCATTTACTTGCACTGGAGATATCTCTTCTGTGATAAGTTGCCTTTCAACAGTTTTTGGTTACTTTTTAAAGGTCAAGTTCAATATTGGTTTAACCATGTAGTGGTTAATACTCATGGAAGGTATTTATTTCCTTATCTCTCATACCTTTCTTAGGTATTCAACTAAGATGATTGGTATTTTGACATTAACTATTCCAGACACTTAAAAGTGTTCATGTGGTTTAATTAAGTATGATTCTAATCAAATTTCACTTTGTTGATGTTACTAAAGAGAAATTTTAAGGATATTGGATAACTAAAGAATTCAGGATGGACTCTCTAAGTTTTGGTAATTGGTTTTCTTCTTACTCAAGGACTGGTGACTATTATAATAAACACAAGTCAGTTGTGTGATCAAAGTCTGAAGGTATATGTCATCAAGGATGAATTGTCTATCACTATTGAAGTGTATGAAGTTCCTCTAAGGATTTAAGAACAATTGATATTGTGGGTTGCACGAGTATTTAATTATTTATCCTTTTACTTGGTGTTCAAGAAAGAAAAGTCAAGATGTCACACCAGAAGATGCAACATCAAACAATTGCAAAAGCTCTAAAACCTATTCTACGGATCTGGTTGATTCAATGTAAAGTAAAAGTCCTGATTGATAGAAAGATACATATGATTTTCTTTTGTGTTCTTTCACAAAGCAAAATTTATTATATGTGAAGTCTATGAAGGGTCTTATCTACTCCTTGAATGAGAACAAGGTAGTTTCTGAGTTACTTTATTTAGAGAAGTACTTTTAGTGATGAGTAACTTCAGGATCAAGATTAGTGATATGTTCATTGAGAAAGGTACTGATGTTCAAACAAATATTAAAACATCATGATAGCAGTTTGTTACTCAAGTATATGGAAGATTCTAAAGGGCTAGTGTAACACCCCTTAACCCCACAAAAATAATATGGCATAATCAGAGTAAAATTAGCATGCATATCAAAAGAGTGTGTCACATGTATTTCAAAATCAACACAAATATACCGGTCATGCTCATAACACTCATTTAAAATCATGTCCCATACACATATTCATATCACAGTAGAATAATTCTTTTCATAATGACACTAATAATTGAAATTCCATAATAACAATTATATAATAAAACTTAGGCACTAAGGCCACTCATCACATAATCTCAATACATCATAAATAAAAATAGTATAACAATCATCTTCCAAAACAAACATGAGTTTAAACGTTCCTCGTGTTACATAGACTAGAGCATGACTCACTACCTAGATAAGCGGATAAACAAGAAACTATATCCTCCTACTATTCCTCGCAAGAAGCACCACCATTTTTGGTATCTGAGAGATGTCGTATAAAACATCATTTCAACTAAAGGGTGAGAATTCACATCATAATGGAAATATATAATAATAAGTAATGCTTCATGATGGTCACCATTTTCACTTTATTTATGTTTCTTGTCTGACGACAATCCAGGCATTATGTATTGCTTTGTGTCATATTTTGCTATCGTTTGAGTCGTTTTGATGTTTATTTAGTCTCTTTAGTATTTTAGTATTTCTATTTTATTTCGAGTATTTGTGCGTATTATGCTTTGGTTGGTTGTTGTGACTGTTTCAGATTCAGATGAAAGACCCAAGGTACTTAGTGCGATAAAGTCAAGAAATTGGAAGTTTCAAAAAATAAAAATTGAATTATCAGGAGGCCTCACATGGCCACCCATGTCACCTCACACGGGCCAAGTCAGGTGGGTAGCATTGGAAGAAGAAGAAGTCTAGGGGCTGACACGGCCACCCGTGTCACCTGACACGGGCTATGTCAACCAATTTAAAATAACAATTTCTCATGCACTTATAGGAGAGCCAACATGGCCACCATGTCAGCTAGCACGGGCCGTGTTAGCAAATGCATTGATTTTACATGTTTTGTGATTTTTTCCACCAAGTCTGACCCGGAAGGGCGTTTTTGACATTTTGGACCGAGGCAAATGAATTTTCACCATTTGAGAAAGTTTCCACGACAAACCTATGGAATTTTCGAAATACAAAGGATTGAGAAGATTGAAGATTGAAGTTTATGCAATTTTTGGAGAACGAGGACTTTTCATGAGCGGAAGCAATTGAGAATCAAAGTTCACCATAAAATTTTAATGTCTATATTTATTGTTTTTTATATTCTTTTAAACAAGATTATGAGTAGCTAAACCCCCCAATGCTTGAGGGTGTCTCTGTTTTGCAATTGTAATGAGTTTAAATTCTTGATTTTAATACAATAGTTTTTTTTTTCAATTTGATCGTTCAATGTTCTTATGCTTTTCCTATCGGACAAATAAAGATTTATTCACGGTTAACAATTAGGGTTGGACCATGATCGGTCACCATTTTCATCCTGTTTTTGTTACATGTTTGATGATAATCCAGGTATTCTGCATTATTTTGTGTCGTATTTTTCTTCTCTTTGAATGATTTCATATTTCTTGAGTTTCTCCACATTTTATGGTTTCTTAAGTTTATTTCAAGTTATTTCTTGTTTTATGCTTTGGTTGGTTGTTGTGACTGTTTCAGGTTCAAGGGAAGGATCTTAAGTACTTGGTACAAGAAAAGTCGAGGAATTCAGAGGTCTCAGAGAAGTTTCAGTAAGTTACAGTAAGCCTGACACGACCATCTGTGTCACCTGACACGGGCCGTGCCAGGCAGAGGAAAACATGGAGAGATAAAAGATAGAATTCCAACACGGCCACCTATGTCACACGACATGGGCCGTGTCAACCATGCTGGGACTTCAAGACTCATGGGGATGGGCAGATGACCAACACGGTTGGTTGTGTCGCCTGACACGACCCATGTTGGTCCAAATGCTGAGTTTTTTTTATTTTTGATTTTGACTAAAAGTGAGACCCATAAGGAAGTTTTGGACGTTTAAGACTAGGAACAATTGTTTTTGACTATTTGAGTTTAAGACTAAGATAAAAATTGGAGTTTTCAAGGGATTCGGTGCATGGAGATTTTTCAAGAGCAATTGCGATTGAAGATCTACGAAATCCAATTATCTTGTAATGTCTAACCTTCTTATTGTAATTTCTTTGAATATTATGTGCGGATAAACCCCTCAATGCTAGGGGTGACCCTGTTTTGCTATGTAATGACTATGAATTATTGATTTTCAATCCAGTAGTTTCCTTTCAATTTAATCATTCAAATTTTTTAATGCTTTCCTGATCAGACCAATTAGGATTGATCTACGATTAACAATTAGGGCTGGACCGCCGTTGTTAAGGTTTTTTATACGATTAAACCATATTAGATATCACCTGGACTAGAGATACCATATAGTTGTCGGTGCAATCTTGATAATATTGAAGGCTTGGTAGCATCATAATTTTCTAAGGACTTAGACATTTGGATGGTTAACCAAAGGTTTTCCCACTAAAGACTTAGGGGAAAATAACCTAAAGATCCGGTAGTTGCAGGTTATAAACTGGTTGACGAGATTAACAATCAGGGTCATTATAGGAAAAATCACACACTTACCCCTAGCATAATATTCGTACTAGTAAAAAAGTCATAATTTACATTCTTTTGTTTTCATTATTGTTAAGGTTAAATCTAACACAAAACCAAACGTTAAGATTTTGTTCAATTGAACCATGCATTAAACTTGGTACTATACGCAGTCCTCGAGATCGATATCCGGGAGAAATTACCTCTTCTTACTGCAAGGCAAAATAGTTCACTTACTATTTTCCCTATCAAGTTTTTGGCGTCGTTCCCGGGGACTTCCAAAATACAAAGTTAATTGTAGTTTAATTGAAAGTTTATTGCTCTGCAATTAAAATTTTATTTTTCTGTTATATATATTTTTAATTATTACTAATTTTTGTCCAATCTTTTATGAGAGGTAAGGCCTCAGCTGAATTTTCTTTTGATGTAGAAATCGAAAGGACTTTTCACTCAAGGTGAAGACCAGAGAGATTAGCTAAACTGGCCTCCGGGAAAGAACTTAATTTAGTTCATTCAGATTCCGAATTAGAACATTGTTCAGAGCATAAAGAGACGGATTCAAAATCAGAATCTAAGACTATGTTTGGAAATCCACCTGAGATACTACTTGGTGACTATGTTGGAATGAATGCACCGGCTGGTCGACTAACTATTGTGAACCAACCGATGAATGTACCAAAATTTCAGCTGCATCCTAGCCCTATCACTCAGCTTGAGAGGAGATCTTTTTCTAGAAGGGTTAATAAGGATGCCAACAAGCATTTACAAATGTTTCTAACAATGAGCACCACTTTGAAGATAGATGGGCATACTGAGGAACAAAAAAAGTTGCGGATGTTCCCGTTCACTTTAATTGATGAGGCTGAAGAGTAGTTTTATTCTCTTCTGGCTGGTAGCATTACTTCTTGGGAAGAGATAGAAAAAACATTTCTGAATGAGTACTTTCCAACATCAGTATTCATGAGAAAAAGATATGAGATCCTAAATTTCAAGCAAAAAGAGGGTGAGTCATTAGGGGATTCCTATAAAAGATTCAAAAGACTCCTAGTGGCTTATCCCACTCACAATTTGGATCAGACTGAGCAGATGCAAATGTTTGTAAATGGCCTTAGGATCAAAACCAAGCAGCTAAGTGACACAACAGCTAGTGGCTCATCTAGTTTTTCAACAACCACTAGTATCAAGAAGATAATTGAAATCATTACTGCAAATGAGCATCTGGAGTTGTATGACAGGGTTGCAAGCAACCCAGAGGGAGTAATTGATTTGAAGTTGGAAGCCAACAAGCAGATAAAAATGGAGGAAATAATTGCTGCAAAAATGGAGAAGAAGTTCAAGGCAATGAACATCAATACTCAACAAGTGGCTCAGATTCAACAGGGTTGAAATGCTATTTGTGAAATTTATGATGGACCACACTTGACTGTGAATTGTCTTGCCAATGCTCAACAAATTGAAGCTATCAAGTTCTTGAAACAAAATAATCCTTATTCTAACACCTACAATCCTGGGTGGAAGAATCATCCAAATTTTGCATGGAGAGATCGAAAAGGGAATGTTCAGCAGCAGGGGCAAGGCCAATATCAGAATCAATATCAACAGTAACAGCAGCAAGCTCCAAAGAAAGCATATTAGGAGTTAGCTATTGAAAATATGGCAGCTCATAATATTCAATTTTAAGAGGAGGCAAGAAACAATCAAAAGAACACTTATGCCTCCATTAAAAATTTAGAAGTTCAGATGGGACAAATAGCATAACAACTATTGAATGCTCATGCACCTGGCACTCTTCTTGGTGGAACCATTACAAATCCAAGATAAAATCACATTGTGAATTCAATTGTGACCAGAAGAGGTAAGTTAGTTAGAAATGTCGAAAAAGAGGAAATAGAAAAGGAAGGTTTATTAGAAGTGGATCTAGAAATCAGAGATGATCCAAAGCAAGCTAAGGAAGTGGTGATACAACCATTTATTGAGAAGGAAAAGAAGAAAGATCCTAAGTCAAAAATCATTCTCCCTTATCCTACAAGAACAAGGAAGAAAGATCTCAATGAGAATTTTTTTGAGAAATTCTTGGAATTGTTCAAGAAACTTGAGATTAACAATACTTTTGCCGAAGCTCTGGAACAGATGCCTATCTATGCTAAATTCATGAAAGACATCATATCCAAGAAGAATTTTATTGTACCCCAAAATTTTCCCTCCCATTTCTTCAATACATTCTCCCAGGGTTCTCAAGTGCTCAAGGATTGATTAGACAAATTCTTCTCCTAAGCAATTCCCCTACAATTAGGGTTTAATCTTTCTCAAGGAAGTTTAGGTTTCTAAGGCCTCAAGTGGTTTCCATGGTTCCTTACATGTCTCTAAGAATGATCATACTAAGTTGCATGCCTTGCATCACAAGTTTTCTCAAGCAACTACTCAGATACTGAAAATCAACTACATTGG
This sequence comes from Vicia faba, assembly GCA_948472305.1. Lineage (NCBI taxonomy): Eukaryota > Viridiplantae > Streptophyta > Magnoliopsida > Fabales > Fabaceae > Vicia > Vicia faba. Next base: position 222,093 of record CATIWC010000644.1, on the reverse strand, counting down.
GCAAAAAGTCAATTGTGGTCAACATACAGTCAAACCTCAATATTTTTGGTAAACATCAAGGTTTTGAAGTTATATTCATAACTTGATCAAGGATTGACCGTGATTCATCAAGAAAACTCAAGATTCATCAAAAGTCAAAAGTTATCAAATTAGGGTTTTCTTAAGGAGAAGTCAACTGAACTTTGACCAAGCATAACTTTCACATGCTTCATCATATTTCCATCAACCAAATCTCATTTTGAATGAAATTCAACTCTCTACAACTTTGTCTCTCTAAGCTCAAGTCCAAAAAATGCTTCATTTGAGAGAAATGAGCCAATACATCATATGTCATTTCAAAAGTCAACAAAAAGACACTTTTTGTCAAGGAAACTTACATCAAGATAAAGTCTTCAAATGCAAAAATGATCAAAACAGGGATTGTAGAGGACATCTCGAGGTTTCCAAAAAGTCAGAGATCACCTTGAAATGATGAAAATTGAGAGAGTTATGATTGGTACAAGTTGGGAAATTTTAAGAAAATGCATGAAACCTAAATTGAGCAAATTTGAATTTTTGGGATAATGGGCTTATCTTTTAAGGTCCAAACGTGTTCCTGACCTCATAATAGACTCCTAAGTGTTTTAATTTATTTTTATGGTTTTTATTTCTTTTTATTTTGATTTTTATTCATTTAAAAGCAAAATAAATCAAATAAAATATCAAATAAATGATACAAGGTGTGGGGATCTATTTTGAATCAAATCATGAGTCTAATATCACATAATCATGCAAAAAAATCGTGAGAGATCATGAAGAATGGATTTGGCACAAGATTAAGCTCAAAAAGATATGTTTCCATGCAAAAAAATCAAATCAAATATTTTGTCATGAAATACAAAGATTTGATTCATTTTTGTTGACCTAATTCATGACCTATAAATAGATAACACATTCATATAAGTGGATCACGAAATTTCCTCCAAAGAAAGTCTCAAGAAGAACCCTAAAAAATCTCAAAATCTCAACTTTTTTCAAAACTAGGGCAAACTTGAAATCAAAGATTCAACCATCTTCAAGGCCAAGAGACCATTCAAATAGATTCTTAATGTACCATAGAGTAAGTTGGGATCATTATTGATGATCAAAAGTGTCTGAAACCCACATTTCATGCATCATCGGTCTCATGTTTTTTTTTGTGAAATTCTTGTATTAATATTCATGATGCTTTGATTGAAACTACCAATTCTAATATGTTCCTGAGATGAATTAATGCAGGTTTCATATATATTATGCAACTCCTATTCTCAAACACCAACGAAGAGGGCGTGGGTTTAACATCCACCCATGCAGTTTTTTTTTCCTATTTTTGTCTTAACCTAATTTCTTTCCCTTTTCTCTTTTCTAATCCTATTTTTTTAATTAACCAATTATTAAACTAACCTAAATTTTTTACTAATAAATTAGGATTAGGTTTTTTTAACTAATATTTAATTTTCATGATATATTAAATTAATTAACATTTTTCTTATATTAAAATTAATTAGAATTAGGGTTCTTCTAATCAATAATCAATTTTTGACATTTTTTTATTTACTAATTAATTAGGCTAATTAATATTTTATTAAATATTAAAATCAATTATAATATAGGTTTAAATCATTATTATCATTTAAATTATTTTCTATAAAAATACAAAAATACAAACTTAGGTTTTATAACATTCAAACATTTTTCTAAACATTTTCTTATTTCTTTTTGCTATTTATTTTCTTAAAAAAGTGTATAGGTTACACTGTTTAATTGTAATAGCTTAGATTTATTTTCTCGCAATTTTTCTCTATTATGTATCTGCTCCTAGGGTGTAATAGTTTTAGGGTTTACTTTCCCGCATTTTTATACTTATGTACCTCTCCCAAAGCCATGTAATAGCTTAGGACTTTACATTTTGCACTTTATTTTTCTGTACATATTATTTAACTTCTAGTAATTAGGGTTTGTGTGGCAAGACTGAAAACAATCTTGAAAACCCTAATCTCAAGATAAAATAACTAAATCAATATATTTTTCACACTTGCACCTCTAGGATACCCTCTTTTGTTGCCTTACAAAATATTGGTCACGTCCCTCGAAAGTAGGGATACTTTAGCAAAAGACCCTCGATCAAATCATTATCATTCAAAAGATCATAGTCCATTAATGTCCCTCGAGTTGCCTACAGAAAAATGATCTAGTCCCTCGAGTTGCCTACGAATAATATGATGACAGTCTCTTACAAAATTGCTAAAGTATCCTTACATGTTTCCTCCGATGACTCTACGCATGTCCCTTCACATCCAATGGATAGAGCTACCTACCAATTAATGGTACCGATAACACTATCTCTAAAGGAGAAGGAAAAGCACAAGAACGACCTTGAGTGGGTAGAACTATTAATCGCTTGCTCACAAACTTCTCAAAAACAAAACATTTCATACTACACTTTCAAAAATATTTTTGAAACACTTTGTATACATTCTTGAGGACCGATACAAGAGTTATTACAAAGTTCGCCTTACATTGGCATCTTCAAAGTATTTTCAAATACACACACAACAATTTTCAAAGTGAGCTAAGCGATTAAGATCCTGTAGATAACTACGGATGAAAAGGGTGCTAACACATTACCTTTTCATAACCTACGCCCCGAACTCAAAACTTTCAAGGTCTTTTCTGTTCTTTTCACCCTTTCCTTCTTGGATAGAAGAAAAGTCGGTGGTGATTCTTGCTATCCATAACATTTGCGATAAAACACAAAACAAGTCAGTTCTCCCACCATATTACAGAACTAGAGACTCAACTGGGGAAAACTTAAAAAGAGAGGTTACCTTAGAGTCTAGATCACTTTATTTTTTTTATTTGTTTGCATTTCTTGCTTTATATTTAAGGGTTGCTTGGGTTTAAATTCTTGCAAATATCCTACACCCGAATCTAGGGATACCTTAGGTAAGTAGCAATAGATCATGGAAATTGTACGGCATAAACCGGTATGGTTGAAGTGATGGATATGTTAGTGTGACACTTTGGTTTGTACCATTGTTTCTTGAGTCAGTCAAGGATAACATTAGGCAGTCGTGTGGTGTCATAATAATCACTAACTGACTTATAGAACCTTAATTGACCCATCTTGGCCATTATAAGGTAGTGAGATAGTCGGCTCTGGTGCAGTCCAAAGTTGGTTGATACTCGATGCTACACTCATCGAGATTCGACTCGCAGGATGCTTTGGTGGCAAATCAATTGCTATACTAAAATAGAACCTTCAAGAAAGATCTGTGATATGAGATCCCTAGAACCCGGTTACAATTTTAGGACATGTTTGAGCCAACTTAACTTCAATAGAAAAGGGTACTTACCTATGGACCCCATGCAAGCCTTTAAACCTAAGGCTCTTGTGTGATTTTTTTGTGTTTTCTATTTGCTTAAACATAAACATAACATCATGACATCATAACATCTGACATGACATTTACTAACCATTTCAAGGATCTTAGGGATCTTTGTTGCATGATTTCAAGCCAGACTGCTAGCAAGGAAGCAAGGGGATTTATTTTCCTCTAATTAGACGCCATTAAAGATTAAAACGTGTTCTTTTGAGTCAGAGGCTAGGACCCACACGATATGGTGAGCTTGATTCTAATAGAGGGACGTCCAAAAATGAAGAAACGAAGTTCCATAAGTCAAATTTGCAACCATGATTCATTCTCTCTTTTACCCCGCAAAGTCCTTGAAAAAATTGCATTTGCATCTACATATCATGCATTTCATTACATAACAAGTATATTTTAGACAGGTTTTCTCATCTTCTTGCTGTTTATTTCAGTAAAAGATGGCTCTCAAACAAACAATCAAAGATCTCCAGGATCAGAATGCTCAATTCCAACAAATGTTCCTGTACTTAGCCAAGGGGCGGGAATAGTTGAAGACCCTCATCACCAAATAGAGGAAGAAAAAGACAAGGAAACCGATCGGAATTCTCAACATGGGAAGAATGTTCAGAGGTCCTCCCAAGCAAGCTTAAGACTGTCATATTCCATCAAATGAAGATGACAACCAGGGTGAAGATGGTAAGAGTGTGAAGGCTAAGAAAGGAAGCAACCTTGGTTCTGGCTAATATTTGATGAAGAAGAAGAAGACTATTCAGATGAACAATATCCTCATGCGGATGAAAAGTACAAACAGTTAAAGGATCGTCTAAATGTTATGGAGATCTAGAGAGTGCTTGGGTTGGATTTTTAAGAGTTGGGTTTAGTCTCAGGAGTTGTCATTCCCCACAAATTAAAGGTCCCTTATTTTGCAAAGTATGATGGTGTTTCTTTCCCTAAGCTTCATTTAAGGTCTTATGACCAGAAGATTCAACCACATACTATCGACAGGAAGTTATGGGTGCATTTCTTTCAAGAGAGTCTATTTGAGATACAACTAGAATGGTTCTATCAACTAGAAGGGACCAATATCCGTACTTGGGAAGACTAGGTTGCTGCTTTTACAAACAATACAAATACAATGTTGATCTGGCACCAACCCATGTGCAATTACAGAGTATAACCATGGGCTCAAACGAAGGCTTTAAAGAGTATGCCCAAAAATGGAGAGATCTAACGAGAAGAGTTTAACCTCCTTTGTCTGATAGGGAGATGGTTGACATGTTTATGGAAACTCTGACAGATCCTTTCTTCAATCATTTGATCAGAAGCTCTTCAGCCGGATTCACCAAGTTGATATTAATAGGGGAACATATTGAAGGTCGAATCAGAAGTGAAAAAATTCAGATGGCTGTGTGATATGGCGGGAAAACTGACTTTGAGTTGTTTTGCGTTTGTGTTTGCAAATGTTGCGGTTTAGCAAGAGTCGCCACCGACTTTTCTTTTATCCAAAAAGGAAAGGTGAAAAAGCACAGGAAAGACCTTTAGAGATGTTTTCTCGGGTTCAGGGGGTAGATTATGAAAAGGGAAGGTATTAGCACCCTTTTCATCCATGGTTTTCCATGGGCTCTTAGTTACTTGCTAGATCACTTGCTTTTGTTTGAATGTGCTTGTGGTGTGGGTTTTGAAAGTATTTTGAAAATGTGACTTTGTAATGATTCTCGTTTCTATTAGAATGAGTACAAAGTTTTGTTTTGAAAATAGTTTAAATAGGTGTTTGTGGGATGTGTTTTTGAAAGTGATTTTGAAAAGAGTTTTCTTTTTAATGGCTCTCGTTTCTATAAGAACGCGTACAAAGTGTTATCTTTTGAAAATGTTTAAAAGTGAGAGTGTTGGTGCATAAATTTTTTTTATTGTGAGCAAGCGAGTAACTAGGAGCGAATCTACCTACTCAAAAGGTATTAGATGTGCTTTTTATACTTTAGATGTTTCTATCTTACCATTGATTTGGTAAGAAGCCCCATTGTTGGATGTGACGGGACGGGCGTTGGGTCATCGTATGACCATGATAACAATGTTGTGAGATGACTTAGAATTTTTTTCTTTAGGGACTAAGATCATTTTGAAAGGAAACTTTGATAGCGTCATCGAGGGACTATGATCTTGTATTTCATGTTTTGTTTGTGCTAAGACATCCCACATGCATAACATGGCCATTTTTGTAAGGAAACAAGTAGGATAACCCTAGGGGTGGTAGCTCACTTTCAAAAATCTTGCTTTGTGTGTGTGATTTGTTTGAAAATATTTTGAAATCACCAATGTAAGGCTGACTTTGTAATGATTCTTGTATCAGTCCTGAAGAATATATATAAAGTGTTATTTTTTGAAAATATTTGTTTGAAAGTGGAGTGTGAAAAGATTTTGAGAAAAAGTTGTGAGCAAGCAATTAAGAGTTTCTTACCCATTAAATTCTTTCTTATTCTTTTCCTTCTCCTTTAAAGATAGTACTATCCATACCATTAGTTGGTAGGTAGCCCTATCTATTGGATGTGAAGGGACAAGCGTAAGATCATCGTATGGTCATCGAAGGCAACAAGTAAGGATACTTTAACAATTGTATTGAAAGGACTATCATTATATTATTCGTAGGTTCATTGAGGGACTAGATCATCTTTTCGTAGGCAACTTGAGGGACATCGAGGGACTATGATATTTTGTATCGTAGGGACTATGATGATTGTATTGAAGGACTTTTGCTAAAGTATCCCCACTTAAGAGGGACGTGGCCAATATTTCATAAGGCAACAAGAGAGGATACCCTAGAGGTGCAAGTGTGAAGAGTGTTTATTTTTAGTTCATTTATCTTGAGAATTAGGGTTTTATAGGTTGAATTATTAGTCTAGCCATACAAACTCTAGTTACTAACAGTTAAATATGTATAGAAAAATAAAATGCAGAATGTAAAGTGCGGAAAATTAAACCTAAGCTATTACATCCTGTGAGCAGTTACATAATAGAAAAAAATGCGGAAAGTAAATCTACGCTATTACAATAGAGAGTACATCCTATACATTTTATCTATGAATTTAAATAAGAAAAACAGATGAAAAGAAAATAGAAAAAAAGAATGTATTTGTTTTATGATTTTTTTTTTGTAGAAAATAATTTAAGTGACTTTGTGGAAAATAATTTAGGTGATTTTGTGGAAAATAATTTAGGTGATAATAATTAATAAAACCTAAATTATAATTGATTTTAATATTTAAGAAAAATGTTGATTAATTAATTTAGTAAATAAAAATCAAGAAAATTAAATATTAGTTAAAAACTTAATCCTAATTTATAGTGTTAAGGAAAAAAATTAGGTTAGTTTAATGAATAATTAAAAAACAATTAGGGTTAGAAAAGAAAAAGAAAATAAATTAGGTTAAACAAAAAATAGGAAAACAGATTTGCATGGGGTGGGTGTTGAACCCACGCCCTCTGGCTTCACAATTTAATCACTTGCCACTAGGCCAAGCGCCTGTTGGTGTTTGGAAACAGGGACTGAATAACATATTTGAAACATACACGTTAATTTGAAAAATAACAAAATATATTGCTAGACGCAGGGATCAAACCCACGCCCTTCACGTCACAAGCCTTAGCCTCAACCAACTTCTCCGCGCTTCCAATCTGTTATACAAACGAAACAAATAAATATATTATAAACAGGTGGACCGGGGAGACGCCAGAGCCCTAGCTTCGGTCGTCTTCTCTGGTGAGATCGTTTCTCAACTTGCAAAAACAACACACGTTAGAGAGTAAAAAGGACCCCATCCCCCTAAATCGACCCTTGTGAATCCATGGTGGTATTATTTTTGGCTAATTCGACCTGTACAAGGAGATACGATGAAAACAAAGAAAAGCGGTTCAATAATAGTGATGAATTATTCTAGCGTCATGGGCCTCATGCAAATGATCAAACCTGTACTATTTTGTCTTAGGAATATATTGAAATTATTAGTTTATGTCAAAGCCTCATAAAAATTAAAATATGAATTTCAAAAATATGTAAAATCAGTGATTATGGAATGCAAGTTTTAGGCCTCTTTGATCATCAAGAATGATCAAGACTTACTCTATGATAACTCAGGGATTGATTGGAATGGATGGCATGCCTTGAGGATGGATTTCAATTTCAACCTTACCTTGCAAATTTTGACCTCCAAATCTTTGTTTCTTGGGCATCTTTTTTGTGTCCTTTTGGTCTGAATATGAGAGTATATATAGTGGAAAAGATTTGGTTAAGAGGTGGGCTTGGACATCATGTAAAACATATCTTTTGATATTGTTTAAAAATAGATTGAAATATTACAAAACCATGAAGATTTGTTTCACAAATTATTCCACACGGTTTGTAGCATGATCTTGGGCCTCCAAAAAATTCAAATCTCAAGCCTTTTATGCCTCATTTATTTAATATTTATTTTATTTAATTTTGAATTTAAATGAATAAAAATCAAAATTAATGAAATAAAAATTAAAATGATTAATTAATGGACTTAGAGGTCCATTATGAGGTTAGGATCACGTTTGGACCTTAAAAGATAGGCCCGTTAGCCCAAAAATTCAAATTTGCTCAAATTGGATTTCATGCATTTTCTCAAAATTGTCCAACTTACAAAAAACATATCTCACTCAATTTTTATCATATGAAGATGATCTTGGACTTTTTGTAAACCTCTATATGTCCCCTACAATCTATATGTTGGTAATTTTATCATTTGAAGACTTTATCTTGATGTAAATTTCTTTGACAAAAAGTGTCTTTTTGTTGACTTTTAAAATGACATGTAATGTTTTGGCTCATATTTCTCAAATGAAGCATTTTTGGCCTTGAGCTTAGAGAGAAAAGTTATAGTAAATTTAATTTCCTTAAAAATTACCTTTGTTTAAGAAATTTATAATGAAGTATGTGAAAGTTATGCTTGGTCAAAGTTTAGTTGACTTCTCCTTAAGAAAACCCTAATTTAGTAACTTTTAACTTTTGATGAATCTTGAATTTTCTTGATGAATCATGATCAACCCTTGATCAAATGATGAATGTTACTTCAAAATGTTGATGTTGACCAAAAATCTTAAAGTTTGATTGTAAATTGGTCAAAGTTGACTTTTTGCCTAATATAGTTGATTTTTAATCATCTGACTAATTAACTGAGCAAACTTGTGCTGCAAGGCTTGGAATTTGGCATGAGGATTCTTTGAGACATATGAGAAACCATGAAATCCACTTGAGGCATTAAAATTCCAATTTTCCTTGAGAGAAGAAAAAACCTATTTGTAAGTCAACTGCTTAGGAGGAGAGTTTGTCTGATCAACCCGTGGGTAGTCTTGAGCAATTGAGAACCCTAGGAGCATGGGGAGACTTATTGAAATAATTTGTCTTGAATAATGGGAGGGAAAATTTTGGGTACAACAGTCACCTTCAAGAGAGGAGTGACAGCCAGAGCCATCAAGACCCAATTTCTGGTAGTAGATTGCCCGTCTCTCTACCAGTGCATCTTCGGGAGACCAACTCCTGCCAAACTAATCGCAGTGCCCTCAACAATGTACCTAAAGATGAAGTATTAAACTGATGAAGGTTTGGTCGCCATCCTCTATGGGGACATCCAGGAAGTGAGAAGATGTTTTGAAGCCTTAGCTAGAGGCCTCAATTCCATCAATGTTTAACCTCGAACAACCATCGGGGTTGCACTGCCCTCCAACTCCGAGGAAGCCAAGCCACTACCTATGATCGATGCCATCGACCTCGACAGTCGCTTCTCCGAAGAAGATCATGCAGAACAAAGAAAGAAGGGGAAAGAACCCATGGTCGAAGGCGAAGGTTCAAACTCATCTACATATAATGAGGAACTCTCAAATCCCATGCAAGATATCCCAGATGGAGACTTTGAACTCGTCTTCCTCGGTAACGACCCCACTAGAGGAGTGAAAATCGGAGTTGACCTCCCCGACTTGACGAAGAGGCAACTTAAGGCTTACCTGAGGAAGAATGTTGACCTATTCTCCTGGAGCACGGTCGAGATTTCTGGATTAGATCCAGAAATCGCATGCCATCACCTGACCATAGATCCTGCCCTCAAGGCGGTTGCACAGCGTAGGAGAAAATAGTCTCCGAAAAAACGGAGGCTGCCGAACTAGCTGTAAAAGACCTCCTTGAGGCACATTTTGATTCTGAAGCCCAGTACACAACCTGGCTCTCAAATGTAGTTCTTGTGAAAAATCTAATGGAAAATGGCACATGTGCATTGATTATACTAATCTCAATCGGGCTTGCCCGAAAGACGCTTATCCCCTCCCCAATATTGACAAACTGGTCAACAATTCGGCCTATTTTAAACTGCTATCATTTATGGATGCATATTCAGGTTATAACCAAATTCTAATGGTTAAAATGGACAAAAAATATACCGCTTTCATGACCGAGTTAGGAAACCATTACTACAACGTAACTCCCTTTGGCCTAAAAAATGCAGGTGCTACATATCAGTGTATGATGAACAAAGTTTTCTGCAACAAGATAGGCGACATGTTTGAAGTCTATATGAACGACATGATTGTCAAATCCACGGAATAGGTCGACCATGCCCTCCACTTGGAGAAAGTGTTCGAGTGGGCAAGAAAGTGTCAAATCTGATCTAACCCAAAAAAATGGACCTTTGATGTATGAGTGGGCAAGTTCATCGGATTCTACCTAACAGAACGAGGCATTGAGGCAAACCTCGAAAAATTCTGAGCATTTTCTGAATTTACAATGCCCACCTCAAAAAAGTCCATCCAAATCTTGAACGGCATGCTCACTTCTCTCTCTCTCTCAATTCATGGCAAAATCCTCCCAGCACGCGCTTTCCCTCTTTAAGCTCCTCTGCAAGGAAGTTTCCTTCGAGTGGACACCCGAATGAGAGCAAGCCCTCACCCACTTGAAACAAGTGTTGTAACAACCGCATGTCCTTTCTCGACCCTAGAATGATGAAATCCTCTACCTCTATCTGGTCGTCGCCTCTGAGGTGATAAGCGCGACACTGATCAGAGAAACCCCTAAAGGACAAAGACCAATCTATTTTACGAGCAAGGCCCTGCCAGGTCCAGAAATGAGATATCAACAAATTGAAAAGGTGACTCTAGCCCTTGTTAACACAGCGAGGAGGCTCAGGCACTACTTCCTGGTGCATACCATAGTCGTCCGAATGGATCAACCGATAAAGCTACTGCTCAGAAGACCTGACATGGCCTGCAAAATGTTGAAATGGTCCTTAGAACTCTCCGAATTCAATATCCAATACGAGGGCAGGAAATCCCTCAAGGCCCAGGAATTAGCCGACTTCTATCTGAAATGACTTCACCCGCATGCCCGGACGAATTAAGCTGCTGGACAATCTTCGTCGATGGCGGATCCATTTTGATAGGAAGCGACGCTGGCATCATATTAGAAAATGAAGAAGGAACCCTAATCGAAGTCTCCCTCGCATTGTCTTTCCCACCTCGAATAACCAGGCCGAATACGAGGTATTCCTAGCAGATTTATGCTTGGCCGAAGATCTGGGAGCCAAGGAGGTGAAAATATTCACTGACTCTTAGTTGGTTGCGTCCCAAGTCCGAGGGGAATATCAGGTGAAAAATGACCAACTCAGAGAATATTGGGCCCTAGTCCAGGAGAGGAAAAAGAAAATCAAATCCATGGATATGCAGCATGTTCCGCACAAGCATAACGCCTGCACAGACATCCTATCCAAATTGGCGAGCACGAAGAGGAAAGGGGGGAACAAGTCAGTGACACACGAAATCCTTCCTCAACTAAGCACCTAGAAACCCCCCTCTACCTTGGAAGTATTCGCCATAGGGGACAGCGACTGTTGGATGACCCCCATACACGACTACCTCACAAAAGGAAAGTCACCCTCAAAATCAAGAGAAGCAACCATTGTTAGATGGAGAGCTTGCTTGTACGTCTTGATTGAAGGTAAACTTTATAGGAGGGGATTTTCCATTCCCCTCCTCAAATGCATTGACCGAGGTAGCGCAGATCGTATCTTGCTCGAAATCCATGAGGGGATTAGCGGCCAACATATGGGCAGAAGATCCCTCGCCAGGAAAGCCCTACGAGCAGGATATTATTGGCCCACCATGCAGCACGACGCAAAAGAACATGTGAATAAATGCAACAAATGCCAGCGACACGGGGACATTCATTTAGCTCCCCCAAACAAGATCAGGTCCCTCTCCTCTCCCTGGCCCTTCGCCTGATGGGGATTGGATCTCCTCGGCCCATTTGTGGTAGGGACCAATCAAAACAAATATTTGATCGTGGTGGTCGACTACTTCACCAAATGGATATAAGCTGAAGCATTAACCAAAATTATCGCCCAAAACGTCCTTAGCTTCTATAAAAGAATCATCCTCTCCCGATTCGGCATCCCACGAGCGATAGTCATCGACAATGGGACCCAGTTCACAGATTACACCTTGCAGGAATTTGTCGCCAAGTTGGGCACCACCCAGTACTTCTCCTGTATTAAGCATCCCCAGAAGAACGGTCAGGATGAATTCGCAAACAAGGTAATACTCGGGGGCCTCAAGCGAAGATTAGACAAAACCAAGAAAAGGTGGGTCGAGGAGTTACACAACATACTTTGGGGATACCGAACAACGGTACATTCGTCAATAGGGAGACTCCTTTTCGACTAACTTATAGAACAAAATTTTTCATTCCCGAGGAGATCAAGGAACCCTCTAGACGAAATGAAGCTCCCCCGGATGAGGAGATGAACGATATCGCCCTGCAAGAGGAATTAGATTTGGTTTAAGAAACCAGAACAGGAGCGGTCCTATGGGAAGCCTATCTCAAACAAAGGAAAGCCATGCACTATGACGCCAAATTCATAAGACGAGAGTTCGAGGTCGCTAGCCTTGTCTTAAAAACAAATCGCAACTAATCTCACGAAGGCAAGCTCACAGCGAACTAGGAAGTCCCTTATCACATCTACGCAAAAATGGGGACCGAGGCGTATTACTTAGAAAACTTACAAGGGGAACAACTTGTTCGATCATGGAACACTGAAAATCTATAACAATATTATAGTTAAAACACTGAACAGTCGGCGAATCTCATCAACAAGAGAAACTCATCCATGCCTGGCCATACGTGCATGCCTAGATACAAGCATAACACCCAAATTATATTGAAGGGGCGAAACTCCTATCTTTAAATGAGTGTGTCTTCAGCCCGACATGGATAACTCAATCGTGCTCCATCGTCCCCGTACCAAGACGGTAGAACACCCAACTCGCGACAGGAAGTTCATACCGCCGAGCTCAGGTCCTCGAAACATAACCTGAGTTCCGGCCCACGCCCACCATTCTCCCTGGCCGTTTGTCCATCTAACCCACACCGCCGAACAAACAAACTTAAACGATCAGTTCCCCGCTACAAGCTCATAGAAAAATAGAATATATCTCGAGCATATAAGCATCACAACAAACATACAAACACAAATACTTAAAGTAGAAACAAACGACTGTTAAGGCCGCCATTATACGAATTTTTACAAAAAGAAGCCCCTGGCCCCACATCCAAAGCAAAATTGTGGTTGCAAGAACCACATCTATTAAAAAATTAATAAATGAGCACATTCCCGGAAACAAGATTACATAATAACGGCACACAAGTCGAAGCGTACTAAGAAAATTATCAAAACATCATTCTTCTGTTCTTTCCTCGGCAATAGGCGATAACTGAGAAGGTCCCCTCATAGGCTGGGCAACAAGCTCTTCAAGGTAGTCTGGGACCAGGATCTTACCAGCAGCCACATAAGAATTAACCTCCATGTCGGAGGTGTTGAGCTTGACCCCAGGATTCAACACACGAAGCTGCGTCAGCGTGTTCTTGAAACTCCCCTTGGAGGCAGCCTGGACGTCATCCATCTCTAGTTGGAAACGAGAAACCAGCTTGGCCCGGGTCTTCAAATCCTTTGTATCTTTTGGCTCGTCTTCAGCAGGTGCAACATCCGCAGTCAGAATCTCTACCTTTTCCTCTAGACCCTTCTTTTTGAGAAGCCAAGCTTTGCGTTTTTTGGAAATCCTCCCCAAGTCCTCCTGGCCGGCTTCCGAGCCTTCTCCTCGTTACTCCTCCCATTCTCACCCACAACCATCTTAGCTCGTAGATTCTTCAGCTCAGCCTATTGTAAGTGACGACCATCTCCAATATCCTCATTAGGCCGCCATCATCATGCGCTAACACTCTCTTTTCTGGATGATCCAAACCCTCAAGGTGAAGAGACTCAGCCCGGGGAAGTTGAAGAGCAACGCCCTCAAAGAAAGCCCTCTCCATCCAGTAGGGGGAGGTTGTACTTACCTTTACCCTTATCCCCAATCTGCCCTCGACACGCAGCCTCTTCACCTTCGAGGACCTTCGAGGACACTCGACCACATATAACTACAAAAAACATAAATACCCAAATATTTGACAGGATTCTCTCTCTTGAGAAGCTCCTTAACAGCTATCAAACTAGACTCGTATAAGGTCTCCCCGTTCTTGCCTGTTACCGGTTTACCTTCGTGGCCCACTCGCTGGACCCGAGGGATCCGGGCCACAAAAGCGGTCAAAACGGAAAAGCTCTCCTAGTCCTCGACACCGAGCTCCCCCTCCTTCCAATCATAAGAACCTAGTTTGTTATCAAAATGTTTCCTCGTCCACTGGAAAGGGAACTTATAAACCAGATTATTCACATGCTCCCATAACTCATTCAAAATGGGGGACTCATTCTCATCATATATCGGTGTAATCTTGAAAACTTTCAGTATTGCTCTACTCGAGAGGGGCTGCAACAAAATATATTTGTCCTTAAAATGTTGGACAGATTCCAGGTAATCTTTGAACAACTTCCCATTGCCTTGCTTCAAGGTGACCCATCCCCAATTTCCATCAATCTTGCTCCTCTAGAGATGGGAGAAATAGAAGAACAAAGGGATGATGGCCCCAATCTTCAAGTAGTCGTAGACAATCTCAAACGCCCGCATGAAAGCGACCCCATTTAGATGCAACTAGGAAGGAACCAGTCGAAGATGACAGAAAACAGACACTTGGAAATATGAGAAAGGGAGTTTAAGGCCCATCTCCCAGAATACGATGTCGTACATAGGGATCCACCTCTTATCGTATATAGAGAAGATCCGGCTATCCTTTCCAGGGATCTAAAGCGACAATTCCCCTTGACCTCCATCATCGTGTGCGTACATTTTGGTGAAAACCTTATCACGGTGTTCGAAGAAATAAGAAACCCAATACCAAGGGTCTTGAGCAACCCAGGTCTGCGGGTCTTCATCATCGTCAGGCGGATATAGGCCATCCTGATCAACGGGCACCATCTTCATTCCCTCTCCATATAAGTGTTGGCCAGACCTGTTCGGTTCGTTCCCAGAGATCTCCTAGATGCTCGACGTACTGCAAGTATCATCTGTAGAGATCTGAGGGGATCCAGTCTGTCCATCTGAAAAATTATATTCGGTATTGTCGGCCATAGTACCTGAAAAGCAGAGGATAGAGGTGAGTGTGACATAAATACCAAAACTACCCTTCCACCACTAATCAAGTGAAAGGACGCTGATAAACAAGGACCATGTGTCCGACCAGAACCCTCACTAAGGCATCTGAACGAACGAACGATTTTTCAACAAGACAAGCTCCAGTCATCAAGAAAAACCTAAATCCTCAAGGGTCACCCACGGTGCATTACGAATATCAAGAGAAAACCTATGCCAGCTCCGACGCTTTTTAAAAATACAAAACCATCGTCCGCTACCAACACTCATCTAAAAATGTCCTAACTAACAATATCCTAACCCTAACTGCATGCATTTCTAGGGAAAAATTTGCGAAAATTTGAACTACAAAAGCCAGATGACAATGAAAAATTGAAATCTTACCAGTTAAAGAAGAAAGAAGGCTGGAGCGGCAGCGAGCCGTGAATCTCAAGAAACGACGACGGTCGAACAAACGACAAGTAACGAGCAGGGTGAGAGAAGAATGAAAAATACATAATTCCCTGCTCCTCTCGTATTTATAGTTGGGACCGCCCACGCGTGAGATACGCACGTCTAGGGAACCCTAGGGTCACCATCATTACAACCTAGCCTCCAGGCCATCATTGCGCCGCTTTGTCGGTGCACTATCCGAACATACTACCTCTTCAAATTCGAAGCTCAAAACGGCCAACTAATTATCCCCCTGCAAGAAAGGAAAAACAGACAACTGTTAAGTCACCCGAAAAAAGTACCCCATCCTACGAGCAGGTGCTAAATTCATCACACGTGTGCCCATAAGCAACAACTTGGGAGGAAACTGTTCTGAACTGGCCCGACAGCCTGTATAGGCCCAATCTAGAGTCCTCTTTCGGTAAAAGCGCACACAAAATTTCCTGGATCTCACGCGCCCTCCTTCGAGCACCGTCGATCATTTTCCATCTTAAATTGGCACTGGACTTCAACGTTCGACAAGCGCCTCCCAGTCTTCCCGACCAGAAACTCGACCAGACAACCAAGAACTGACTGGACCACTGCCTGTAACCTACCTCCTCCTTGGGACAAACGACTAGTTACGGGCATACCTGCTCGGTATGACCAAGTCCTGGAAGTTACCTATTTTCACGGGTCCACATATCTAGGCCCAAAAATAGGAACCAATGGCCATGCGCAAGAGGCATTATATAAACCCTCACACATGTGAGGGCCAAGTATCGAATATTCAATATTCACCACAAACACCATAATACTTTGCTTGTATCTCTTTGCTCCCACACTTACTTAATTGTCGGAGTGCCTTGCAGGTACAACCCTTTTTTTTCCTTCTCGACTTTCCAGCCCGACAGAAGATCATCATCTGGCCACCTTGCAGGTTCTGATCAACCAGTAAGTTCAGATGACAATAAGAAAGGAAAATTAAGAGGTTCTTGCTAAAATTGTGTGAAATCGGGTCATTATAGGTCAAAGTGTCCATATCTTGAAAAAGATAATGAAAAGGGCCAACACAAAAAATCTAGAAAGTCTAGAAGAATTTATGTTGCTTAGGAAAGTGATATTGATTCCTCAAGTAATAAAAGATTAAGTGATAGTGAAGTGGAGGTGAATGATGTCTCTAGGCCCATCAACGTCAAAAGAATAAAACGAATGTAATTCATTCTAAATATGAACATATTGATAAGTTTTCTTATTCTAAATTATAAAATGCTTTTGAAAATCGACATATAGAAGTCGTAGATGCTTTTAAGAAGTTATCTTCATATAAAAGAATATTTTCACACTTAGAAGTTAAGGTTTTAGAAATTGAAAAAGAAAATGGAAGTTGTAAATAAATCTATTATAGATAATGTTGTACCCCAAAATTTTCCCTCTCATTTATCAAGTATTTTCTCACAAGATCTCCTTTGGTTCAAGACTGCACTAGGGTTGATTAGCTCAAGACACCTCCTTAAGCTCTGATGACTGAAAATTAGGGTTTGAGATTGCAAAAGGATAATTGAACTTTTAATGCCTCATATGACTTTCATGGATCCTTATAGACCCTAAATATTTCTCATGTCAAGTTTAAAGTCTTGGATCACATTTTTGCTCAGTCAATTGATCAGTTGACCCAAAAAATCAGCCGTATTGGGGAAAAAGTCAATTGTGATCAATTTATAGTCAAACTTCATAATTTTTTATCCATATTAAAATTGTGAAATCATATATGTCATTAGATCAAGTTTGGACCATAATTCCTCAAGAAATTTGATCAGATCATCAAAAGGGCAAAATGGTCAAAATTAGGGTTTTGATTGAGAAAGGGCAATTTCTGATTTTTGACCTAGCAAATGGTTGATTGGTTGGAAACATGATCTCAAGGATTCAATTGCGTCATTTTAACCTAATGGCATGACTCAAAACATTGCTCAAGTTCAATTAATTGATAGTTGATTTTCAGTCAACTAATCAAAAATCAACTGTACACTGAAAAGTCAAACTTTGACTTTTTGGTCAAAGTCAAGTATCAAAGATCACAATTCATCAAAACATGTCAAAATATGAAACTTGTTCATCAAGAAATCAAAAAGTCAAGATTTCATTTTGAAAGGTCAAAGTTTCCAAACTTAGAAATTTTTCTAAGTGTTGAAACCTTCATATTTTTTCACAACTTTGAGCCAATTTTTCACCATGATGCAAGATGATTCAAAGGAAACTTTAAACATAAAAGTTGTAGATCTCAATGAGATCTAAAAAATTTATTTACACAACTCATCCTAGAAATTCTTGGATTCCAAGTTATTAATCCATGAAATCATGTTCATAAAACTAAAACACTTAGTGAAATTTTGAGCATTTTGGTCAGGATTTTGACCTAACTTCTGGGCCAAGTTTCACATAGTTCCATTTGGATTTTGCAAAAGTGATTCAATAAGGGGTTTTAGAGCACATTACAAACTTTATAAAATGTCAAAGAACTTCTTGAGATCATTCTTGAGCAAGGAGAATCGAAGGCAAGAAGTTAGGGTTTCAAGTTGTTTTACAAGGCAAATTTGTGATGCACAATGAACCAAATCCATAGCCATGCTGCATAATCCCACTTTTCAGGCCCTCTAACTTATGTATCTATCCTTAATCAGAAGATTACACAAACTTTATGGCTATAATCCATTAAATCCAAGCTTTGTCTAAGTTAACTTGCCATTTTTGGAAGAAAGGCAAGACTTCCATTTTGGAAAAGTATGCTTTTGCAAATGTCAGTCCTTCTTGAGCCTCTCAATGGATCATTCTACACAAACAACATCTACAAGTCAGAAGCAAGCTTGTATAAAGTTCAACCACTCTACAATAGCATGGTACAAGCTTTGGGAAGATGTTTGTCATGTTTGCTTCAAAAACAAGTAAAGGTTTTATAACATAAAAATTCAAATTCTGACTTGTTGTAGAACACAAAAGCTCTTGCCTATAAATACATACACTATTTTCAAACTAACACATGCATATACAAGCCCTTGAACTCACTCAAACTCTCACAAACTCATATTGCACACAAAACTCCATTTTTGTGCCGAAACTGACCTTACACTCCCATCTCTCAAATTACTCGTGTGTTTCCTCTCTATGCCATTCCAAAAGTTCCTAAACATCATCCATAATTCATCCCAATACCTGTTACAGTTCTGTAACTCCATTTCCACCATTATCCAAACTCAAAAACAGAGCACTGCAAGTGGACTTCTCCAGAATTCCTCAGCCACTTTTAGCTCTAGCCAAGCATCTCATTAGCTTCCTGGGAACTTGAGAAAGCTAACCAAATCACTAGAACTCATTGAAAGCTGCTCCGAAAATTGATACCCTCTTGCAAGGTGAGTTTTCTGATTTTTGAACTCCTCATATAGGCATTGTTAAGCTTTCATTTTCAAAGATAAAATGTAAACCTCATTACCACGAAGCTGTACATATCCATAGTTTGCATTTATATGACGTGAGCTTAGAGAATTTTGGAGTTAAAGTTTCTGAAATTTTTAGGTTTTAAATTATGGCCAGAAAAATTCTCACACATCTTGGATTTATAGCTTTAGTTATTTATATGGTTGGATTCGTGGGAAGAAATGCCACAAATTTCATGTTTGTACTTTCCATTTTTGTTGAGAGACGAACAAGTTGCAGGTTGTCTGGATGGGCGTGAGGTTGAAGAGGAAGTTCAGGCCATGGACTTGATTTGTAATATATATTTATGGTTTGATATAAGTAAACGGATGTATAGCCACCCCAGTGATAAGGCAACGCGCTAGTAACCAAGAGGGCATGGGTTCAACATCCAGCGCGCTACCTTTTTTTCCTTATTTCTCACATTTTCTCTCTTTTTTGTCACACAGTAGCGCATGGGCCTCTCCTTTGGGCTTTTGTTCATTTTGCTGCTTCTAACCCCCTGCCTTACTTTTGCACACTTGGCCCAACTTTATTTTATTTATTTCATTTTTATTTATTTCCTTTCTTATTTTATTTTATTTTCAGTTTTATTTTATTATTTTTTTACTATTATTATTATTATTATTATTATTTTTGTTATTAATGAAAAAAATATAAAAATATTTTTACTTATTATTTATACTTATTTATTTTATTTTCTTTATAAAGACAAAAAGAACAAAAACATTTTTCTTTTAATAAATAAATTTATTTTTCTTAATTAATTAATATTTAGACTTAGGTTTAATTATTATTTTATTTTCCTAATTAAAAATTAACTTAGAATTTAGGTTTCTCTTAATTAATTAATTTTTATGTATTTTTATGTTATTCTTAAAACCTTTTCATAAAAAACCCTAAAAAATCTTTTTTATTTAATTTATTTTTAATTAGTTTAAGTTAATTTTATTTGATTTTCATTAATTATTTTCTTAATTAGGTTTAGGTTAAAATCCTTTCATAAAATCAAATAAAAATCATTTCTTTTTCCATTTTGCATTCTTGCATTTTTTTATCTTCAATCTTGTACAATATTCAATATGGTTGTAATAGTTAATTAGATTTAATTTTCTTGCAAAATCCCCATTTGTAAATTTGTACACTCTCTCCCCTATTGATGTAATAGCTTAGTATTTTTATTCTCCGCAATTTAATGCTTTATATATAAATGCTAGTAAATTAGGGTTTGTATGGAAAGATTAAAATCAACAAGTTAGCAAACCCTAATCAAGACAAAATAATGCATATAAATCAACACACTTGCACACTTACACCCTTAGGGTAAATCCACTTGTTGCCTTGAGAAATAAATGTTCATAATACGCATGTGAGATGTCTTAGCAAAAACAAACAAAAATACAAGATCATAGTCCCTCGATGATGCTACAAATGTTGCCTTATGAATGATCTTAGTCCCTTAAAGAAAATGCTAAGATATCTTACAACATTGCTATTCATGACTATACGATGACCCTTGCTCGTCCCTTTTATATCCAAAGATAGGGTTTCTTACCAAATCAATGGTAAGATAACAATATCAAAGGAAAGATGAAATAAACAAGAAAGACTTTTTTTGAGTAGGTAGAATGTTCCTAGTTGCTTGCTCATTTTTAAACCAAAACATCCTTGCTATTTTCGAAACAAACACCAACACTTTCAATACATCTTTCAAACTTGAAACATCTTCAAAAGATCAACGCTTTGTATACATTCTTACGAACGAGAATTATTACAAAGTTTACCTAAACGATGACGCCTTTTCAAAACACTTTCAAAAATCAGACAAAGCACATTTTCAAATAAAAGCAAGTGATCTAGCAAGCAACTAAGAACCCGTAGATAACTATGGATGAAAAGGGTGATAATACCTTCCCTTTTCATAATCTATCCCCCCCCCCCCGAACCCAAGTAAACATCTCTAAAGGTCTTTCCTGTTCTTTTCAACCTTTCCTTTTGGATAAAAGAAAATTCAGTGGCGACTCTTGCTATCCGCACAATTGCGATCAAACGCAAAACAACCAAGTCAGTTCTCCCACCGCGTTACAGAACTGGTGACTCTGCTGGGGAATGTTTTATAAGTGGGGTTACCTTAGGGTTAGATCACATTTACTTGATTTCATTGTTTAATTTATTTGCTTTATATTTTGGTTCTTTGTTTAGGTTTAAATCCTCTACCCAGATTTGGGATACCTTATAGGTAAGTAGCAATACGTTATGGAAACTGTGCAGGGTATACCGACATGGTCTAAGCAATAGCTACGTTAGTATGAAATATTTGTGGGTACTGGTAGCACTTGAGTAGTCAAGGAGAATACGGGGCCGCTGAGTGATGTCATGAAGCACTAACTGACTTCTAGAACCTTTACTTGACCAACTTGGCCATTAGGACGTAGTGAGATGATTGGCTTTGGTGCAGTCCGAAATTGGTAGATACTCGATACTACACTCATTGAGGTTTGATTTTTTGGGATATTTCGGTCGCTATTAAATAGACTTGCGTTGTAACAATTCCCGAGGAAACAAACCAGTGATATTGAGCTCCCTTAGAACCCGGTTACTATTGCTAGGACAGGTTTGAGCCAACTAAACTTCAAGAGGATACTTACCTATGAGACTCCATGCAAGCCTAAATCTAAGTACTTGTTTGTTTTGTTTGTATATATTTACTTGTACGTAACATCATAAACATCATGACATCATACTCATACTCACTAACCATTTCAAGGATTTTGGGGATTTATCTTTGTTTTGTTTTGTAGGACATGGATTCTAGTCGCAGGAAAACTATCCAAGTCAATCTCGTAAGGATTCCTCCTCAACTCAAAGAGTTAGGATCAAGGGTTCCTGAGAATTATCCATTCACCGAAAGACTTGGTCGTCTCATAAACTTGGTTACCTCCATCACTGATGAAGATATGATGAAGGTGCTCTTACAATTATTTAATCCTCTACACCATTGCTTCACATTTCCCAATTATCAACTTGCGCCAACTTTGGAATAATTCTCCCAACTCTTGAGGATTCCCATTCTCAATCAACTACCCTTCAACGGTACGGAAAGAGGTCCAAAACCAGAAGAGATTGCTCAAGCCCTACACTTGTAACAATATGATATCCCAACTAATTGGGAAACAAGGAGTGGTGTCAAAGGTTTCTTAGCCAAGTTCTTGTTTAAGAAAGCTCAAGATTGTTGGAACTCTTTGGATTTGCGAGATTTTGAGGAAATTGTGGCCCTTCTCATCTATGGGATGGTTTTGTTTCCAAATCCTGACCAACTCATAGATGTAAACACCGTCAAAATCTTTATGTCTCGTAACCCGGTGCCTACTTTGTTAGGAGACATCCTAAATTATTTTCACTCGCGCACTATAAGGAAAAGAGGTATCCTCATGTGTTGTACTCCTCTATTGGAAATATGGTTTATTTCGCATCTTCCCCAATCTGTATTGAAGAACAAGGAAGGTTCAAGGTGCTCACATAGGTTGATGACGCTCAGACATTCAGATATTCATTAGTGTTCCCGATCTTTGGAGAATTTTACTATCGTCGACCATTGTGGATAATTCCCTAATGTCCCCTTACTTGGCATTAGAGGAGGTATCACTTACAACCCCTGCTTAGCCTTATGACAGTTTGGTTACACCCGAAGGGATGGTCCACATGAGATGCTTATTCAAGGGTTGGTATTTGATTATGAGAATGACGATCAAGGTTACCGCCAGAGGTTTATCAGAGCTTGGAGGATGTTGAAAAAGGTAGATAGCAAGACATTGGGGCACAAGAATTCCATCCCCCTTGAGCCTTACCTTAAGTGGGTGTGAGCTCGTGCTCAGAAACTTATGATGCCTTATCCTTCCATTCTCCCAATTATCATAGAACCTGTCGTGGAAGGAGATGTCCCATACATTATCCTTCATCCTAGCATGCCCACCTCTCTCGAAGACTTGCAAAGGGATTGGATAAAGATTAAGGGGGGAGCGATACACTTTCGAGGCCCAATTCTACACCAGCAAGAAGAAAGTTCTGGAACTCACCAAGCAGCTTCATGAAGAGCGGAGTCTGAATGCCTACATCGCACCAAAGAGGATGCGTTCAACTTTTTTGTCTTAAAGTTTTGTATTGCATTTCTTTGTAAGCCCAAAGAGGCATGATGTACTCAAACTTTGATTTATTAATATAACGTGTGTTCCTTTTTGTCTAAAGCAAATTTAAATCTCTAATTTCCTTGAAATCATTTGCAGATGCATCTTCATTCATCATAACACAAACACGTTTCTTACAACATGTCTCCTTATCTTTCTACTATTTATTTCAGTGAGATGGATATTGAATAGACAATAAAAGATCTTCAGGCACAGAACACCCAGTTTCAACAAATGTTCTTGACTCTGGCAAAAGGACAAGAGGATTTGAAAACTTTGTTGATCAAAGAAAAGAAGAAGAAAGTGAAGAAATCAACTGATGTTTTGAATCTGGGAAGAAGGTTCCAAGGGACAGCCAGACAGACTCTAGAGTTCGCTACATCATCAAGTGAAGGGGATAATCAAGAAGGGAAAAACAAGGAAGTGACTGATGCTCTCGAATCTGAAGAGGAAGAAGAGGCTGACTACTCTGAAGAACAGTATCCTCCAGCTGACGACAAATACAAACAGTTGGAAGATCGCTTAAATTCTATGGAGATCCAGAAATTACCCGGGTTATATTTTGAGGAGCTAGAACTTGTCTCAGGGGTGGTCATCCCGCATAAATTCAAGGTCCCCACTTTCTCTAAATATGACGGTGTCTCTTGTCCAAAGCTGCATTTGAGTTCACACGTCAGGAAAATTAAACCCCATACTGTCGATAGAGACTCATGGGTACATTTCTTCCAAGAAAGCTTGTCAGGGACGTAATTGGATTGGTTCTATAAATTAGAAAGGACCAACATTCGCAATTGGGAACACTTGGATGTCGCCTTATATAAACAATACTAGTATAATGCTGACTTAGCTCTAACACGGACACAGTTACAAGGCATGTCTATGGGTGCAGGTGAAGGTTTTAAGACCTATGCTCAAAAGTGGCGGGATCTCGCGGGAAGGTTCCAACCCCCTCTATCTGACAAAGAACTGGTGGATATGTTCTTAGGCACTCTATCTGGTCCATTCTTCAAACACTTGATTGGGAGCTCCTCAACTGGATTTACCGAATTAATCATGATCGATGAACGGGTAGAAGCGGCTACAAAAAGTGGCAAAATTCAAAGAGATGCATCCTCAAGCGCGATAAAGAGGCCCTTTACCGGAAATAAGGAGGTCAGTGTTGCATATGACCATAGGAATCAGGACAGAACTGAACGTCGTCCAGTGGCAGGGGTTGTCATGATCCCTAAGCCTGCACCTATTCAACAAAGGAACAACCAGCCTAGAACAGAAAGACCGGTAAGACAGTTCACCCAGATAAATATGACTCTGTCTCAAGTCTTGCCGCATTTGTTGAAATCTAATCTGGTAACCTTGCGGGAAGCTCCAAAGAATCCCAACATTGCCTCTCCCCGTTATAACCCAAATGCTCGTTGTTCTTACCATTCAGAAAGTCCAGGTCATGATACAAACGACTGATGGGTTTTGAAAAACAAGGTGTAAGACCTTCTCGAGGCAAAAGAAATTGAATTTGACGCTCCTGAGATCCCGAATCTTATCATCGCTCCTATTCCCAAGCACGGCCGTGGTTTTAACGCTGTTGAAGATGATGTGTTTGTTGTTGTTGTTGATGAACTTGTTACTCCTCTCCTAACCGTCAAAAGAAACCTGTTGAACGCCGGTTTATTTCCGTGTTGTGGCGACGGCTGCCACCTCTGTTTATCCCTACCGACTGGTTGTCATTTATTAAAGGCAGGTGACCAGCGCCTAATGGATGACAAAGAGATTTTGTTTGAAAAGAACCCCGTTCCAACCATTTCTTACAAGGATGTTTCAATAGTAACCATTTCTGCCAATCCTCCCAAGGTCTCCACCAAAAGACCCCTTAGGATTACATTTGTTCCGAAGGTGACTCCACTGATAATTACTATGTCAGGGCCAATCCCATACTCCTCAGATAAAACTGTCCCCTGGAACTATGGGGGTGACGTCTACTACCACGGCGTCAAGCAAGATTGGTCGGCTGATAAAGACTCATTTTTTGAGAGGGCTGACCCCGACATCGGCAACATTGTGGGAACCAGCAAAATAACCAAAAGTGGAAGAGTGTTCTCCCCTGAGATTGCTCCTTTGAAAATTGTTACCAGTCCTGTGATCATCCCTGCTTTTGTTCCTATTGATACTACTACTACAGTTCCTGTGGTTACCCCTACTGACACCCCTATCACCGAGTCGACCGAGACTTGGGGCAAAGGCATTTTGGTTGAACCTGTCCAGATGAAGGTGCAATCAATATCTATCCCAGAGGCTTCCAAGAAGGAGATGGAAGAAATTTTGAAAATTATAAAGAGAAGCGACTACAATATAGTCGAGCAACTAGGGCAGACCCCTTCAAAGATTTCTATGCTAGCTTTATTGTTGTGCTATGAGGCTCATGCAAAGGCCTTGGTGAAATTTCTTAAAACTGCTCATGTGCCACAGGAAACCTCTGCTGACCAATTCAAAGATTGTGTAGCCAGTTTGACCGCTGATAATGGTATGGGCTTTTTTGATGCTGACCTGACACCTAGAGGGAGGAAACACAATAAGGCGTTACATGTCTCTATCGAATGCAGGGGCACTAATTTGGCCCATGTCCTGGTAGATACTGGTTCATCATTGAATGTGCTGCCTAAGAAAGCTCTGGATAGACTAGACTGTGAAGGTTTGACCTTAAAACCCAGCAACATAATGGTAAGGGCCTTCGACGGTTCGAAGAGAATGGTGCACGGGAAGGTGAACATCCCCATTAAAGTTGGAACTCAGACCTTGATTCAACTTTCTACGTGATGGATATTCGCCCTTCCTATTCCTGTTTATTGAGCCGACCTTGGATTCATGATGCTGGTGTCGTCACCTCTATATTATATCAGATGTTGAAATACCCAACCAAGGGAAGAATCATCACTGTCCATGGAGAGGAGGAATATATGGCCAGTCACCTGAACTCCTTCAGATATGTGGAAATGGATGGTGAATTCATTGAAATTCAATATCATCATTTCGAGGAAGTCCCACAAGAAGTTGCGGCAACCAAGACTATTTCCCAAGTTCCGAAGATTACCAGACCTCCGCTGAAGATGGCTTCTCTGAAAGATTCCAAGGCAGTAGTCGAAGAAGGTGGGTATACTATTTGGGGCCAACTCCCGGATATTCCCTACAAGTCTAAAAAATTTGGTTTGGGTTTTACTTTAGGAGCCCAGAAAGCGGTTCGTCGTGCTCGTGTCGGGGGACCACCTTTGCGGATCAGCAACCATGGAGTCAACACAGTGGAGGATAGTGATGACAGCTATGCCCTGGAAGATTGGATTTTCCCAACTATCAGCGGAGGACTCAACAACTGGGAAGCCAAAGAATTTGTCCCTATTACTTTTATCCAACAGTAATTGTCTTTAAATTTTTGTCGGACTTGTAATAATTAAACAATCTAGACTTTTAAAACCTTGTGTCTTACCCAAGGCACAACGGTCCATTTGTAAGGGTTGTTACTTCATTTTCATATGTCATCAATGAATCATGGACGTTTTGCATGCAAATTTTACGCTCTTTGTTCTTCTTTTTTCTACATGTTTATTTTTTCAAAGATAGCTAAGCTCTTACACACACTCACATATCAAAATGCAGATCCACATCCACTCAGGATCCCATGGGTAACGATTCTGCTATGGCCTATTGTGACTTTGAAAATCCTATCTACCAAGCCGAAGACGAACGTGAGGAAGATTGTGAAGTGCCAGGGGAACTAGCCAGGTTACTACAACAGGAAGAAAGGACCATACAACCCCACGAAGAATCGGTTGACACAGTTAACTTAGGTACCGAAGAGGACAAGAAAGAAGTCAAGGTAGGTGCCAATCTGGAACCCAGTGTCAAGAAGCGCTTAAATCAGTTACTACATGACTATGTTGAGGTCTTTGCTTGGTCATATGAATACATGCCAGGACTTGACACTGATATCATGGTCCATCGTCTACCGACAAAAGAAGACTGCCCTATGGTAAAACAGAAAGTCCGTCGCATGCGGCCAGAAATGTCAAAGAAGATCAAGACTGAAGTCATGAAACAATTCAACGCCGGATTTTTATCCGTCACCTCCTATCCATAATGGGTCTCCAATATTGTTCCAATGCCTAAAAAGGACGGTAAAGTATGCATGTGTGTGGATTACAAAGATTTGAATAGGGCAAGCCCTAAGGATGATTTCCCGCTTCCCCATATCGATATTCTAGTTGACAATACCGCACAACATAAAGTGTTCACATTTATGGATGGTTTCTCAGGCTATAATCAAATCAAAATGGCACCTAAGGACATGGAGAAAACGACCTTCGTCATACAGTGGGGCACGTTCTGTTACAAAGTTATGCCATTCGGGTTGAAAAATGTTGGGGCAACTTATCAGCGCGCCATGGTAGCTATATTTCATGACATTATCCATCATGAAATAGAGGTCTATGTGGATGACGTGAAAGCCAGATCTCAAACTGAAGAGGAACATCTTGACCATTTGCAGAAACTTTTTGAAAGGCTAAAGAAATACAAGCTAAGGTTGAACCCGAGTAAATGCACATTTGGAGTGAGGTCCAGTAAACTCCTAGGCTTCATCGTCAGCGGTAAAGGTATCAAAGTGGACCCTACAAAGGTAAAAGCAATACAAGAAATGCCTGCTCCTCGCACAGAGAAGGAAGTCAGAGGATTCTTAGGACGGCTAAACTACATCACCAGATTCATTTCTCACCTAACCGTTACTTGTGAACCAATCTTCAAATTACTAAAGAAAGATCAAGTGTTGGATTGGAACGATGACTGCCAGGCTACCTTCGACAAGATCAAAGAGTGCCTTAAAGAGCCTCCTATTTTGATGTCGCCCGTCGAGGGAAGACCTTTGATCATGTATCTAACTGTCTTGGAAAAATAAATGGGGTGTGTACTGGGGAAGCATGACGAGTCTGGCCGAAAAGAGCATGCAATATACTACTTGAGCAAAAAGTTTACCGACTGTGAAACCAGATATTCACTGCTCGAGAAAACTTGCTGCGCTCTGGCATGGGCTGCTCGCCGGCTAAGACAATATATGTTGATCCATACTACCTTATTGATATCCAAGATGGATCCAATTAAATACATATTCGAGAAGCCCGCCCTCTCTGGAAGAATAGCAAGATGGAAGATGATCCTGACTGAATACGACATTCAGTACACTACCCAAAAAGCAATAAAGGGCAGTGTACTAGTCGATCACCTTGCTCATCAGGCTGTAGATGACTACCAATCTATGAAATTCGAGTTCCCAGATGAAGACATCATGATGGTAAACAATTGTGAAGAACCCAGACCATATGAAGGACCTTAACAAGGATCCCGATGGACCTTGTTTTTGATGGAGCTTCCAACGCACTCGGCAATGGTATAGGTGCTGTAATCATATCCCCTGAAGGATGTCATACTCCCTTTACTGCAAGACTTTGTTTCAACTGTACCAATAATATGGAAGAATATGAAGCGTGTATTTTGGGTCTCAAAGTTGTCATAGATTTGGGAAGCAAGTCCTTAAGTGTATTTGGAGATTCATCCTTAGTCATCAGTCAGATCAAAGGAGAATGGGACACCAAGCACCCTAATCTCATCCCCTACAAAGAACATGTGTTGACATTAATCCCACATTTTGAGGAAATTACCTTTGAGCATTTTCCACGAGAGGAAAATCAACTAGAGGGCGCGCTAGCCACTATGTCATCCATGTTTAAAATCAAGTGGGGTAACGAGGCTCCCCAGATCACCATTGAGAGGATGAATGAACCAGCTTACTGTCACGAGATCGATATTGAAGAAGTAGTGGACAAGCCTTGGTTCCATGAAGTTAAGAGGTATCTCGAGGCCCAAGAGTATCCGGAGGGAGCTTCAGTCAATGATAATAAGTTCTTGAGAAGATTCTCTGCTAAGTTCTTCCTCGGTAACGGCATTCTCTACAAGGGAAACCACGACTCTACTTTGCTTCGTTGCATAGACAAGGTTGAGGAAGACAAGATCATGGCTGATCTACATGAAGGCACTTTTGGCACCCATTCTAGTGGGCACACAATGGCTAAAAAGATCTTACGGGTGGGGTACTATTAGTCTACCATGGAAGCAGATTGCCATCAGTATTAACGAACCTATCATAAGTGTCAGATCTATGTTGACAAAGTACATGTGCCTCCAGTTCCTCTAAACGTCCTGACTGCTCCCTGGCCATTCGTGATTTGGGGCATCGACATGATTGGAGAAGTCAAACCTAAAGCTTCTAATGGACACCTCTTCATCTTGGTGGCCATTGACTACTTCACGAATTTGGTTGAGGCAACTTCTTTTGCTTCTGTTACCAAGAACGTTGTGGCCCGATTCATCAAACAGAATCTCATCTGTCAGTACGGTATCCCGGAGAGAATCATTACGGATAATGGTACCAATCTCAACAATACTATGATCACTTTACTATGCGTGCAATTCAAGACCCAACATCATCACTCTTCCCCTTACCGGCCGAAGATGAATGGTGTTGTAGAAGCCTCTAATAAAAACATCAAGAAGATCATACAAAAAATGACAGTGACCTACAAGGACTGGCATGAGATGTTACCATTTTCTCTCCATGGTTACCATACCACGGCACACACGTCAACATGGGTAACTCCTTTCTCTTTGGTATACGGTATGGAAGTTGTCCTACCAATTGAAGTCCAAATACCTTTTCTAAGAATCATAAAAGATGAAGGGCTGAATGAAGATGAATGGATTCAAACTCGATTCGACCAGTTGAATTTGATTGATGAGAAGAGGCTTACGGCTGTCTGTCATGGCCAGATGTACCAAAAACGTATGATCAAAGATTTTAACAAGAAGGTTAGACGTCAGGTATATCGGGTTGGTGACTTGGTAATCAAGCGTATCATATTGCCACAAGGTGATCCCAGAGGCAAATGGACTCCTACATACGAGGGACCATTTGTAATCAAAATCATATTCTCTGGTGGAGCAATGATCTTAACCACTATGGATGGCGACGATCTTCCGCACCCTGTAAACGCGGACATAGTCAAAAGATACTACGCATGAATAAAGACCAGCTAGGTCGACTGGCCTAGGCAAAAATTAGGGCATCCCGACGAACCAAAAAGGCTCGGGAAAAAATTAGGGATAAAATACAAAACAATATGTACACTCGACAAGCTGAAAACCTGAAAGGGAGGCTTGGGGAAAAAAGGGTATCCCGGTGGACTGAAAACCCGAAAGGGTGGTCCAGGCAAAAGTTAGGGAATTAGAGCGTAAGAATATGTCCCGTTGGATCACCTTACAGACAACCTTTAGCATCGACTGACAAACTCAAACGGGTTTAATCAATCCAATCAACTTCAGACAAGGTAGCAAGTGGACGAGACGCTCAGAGACATGAAGGCTATAGCCGAATGGGAACCCCATGGGATTATTTCACATAGATATCTTTTCTTTGTATCAATTTTCATTTTCTATGATGACACTCCCTTACTAGGATGTTCATCTCATTGTACAAAAAATACTTATTCAAGTTAATACAAAGATATTCCTTTGAAAGTGCAAAACTATCTGTTTTTCTTTTATTTCTGTGTTTTGTTTGCAAAAACGTCCAATGATTATTTTTGAACATATGCATTTGAACATGACTACTGTTTACAAATGAGCAAAAAAGGGGAACATAAAATAGAAAGACAATCACTAATGGCTTTAAGAAATAGGATAATATCTTTAGACTATTCCATAAAGTCCCTTGCAGGTACTTTTCCAACAAGAGCGGAAGCTGGGACATCCCACAACAGGATCGCTAACATATCTCCAGTATGCAGCCTAATGGTATCAAGTGCTCTCACATCCCCGACGGAACAAGACTTCAGGTTACCACTCCAAAGATTCCCAAGTGAAAGTCGCCCAGTTTCTCAGGATTCCCCAGCAGGATGTCACGAGGTCCATAAGCAATGCACGGCGTTTCCCTTTCACAATAGAGTTTTTTTCTCTAATAAATGGAAACTCATCCATCAACACTTCAACTTTAAAATATGAAGACTTACACTCCTCATTCCCAATGGTAATCAGGGATTTATTTTCCCCGACTCCAGCAACACTACGGCATAGCAATTAATATGTTCATACATTACATCCATACGTCATAGCATTGGCAACACAGATGCATACAGCGTGATCTCATTTATTTTGAGAAACAACATTATACCATTCATCTCATACATCATGGCATTGCACACAACTAACCTTTCACCTTTTCAGGAAAGATCAATCAACAGAAATTTATCGTCAAATTTTCAACAAGTCAATTATAGATCAATCCCCGAGAAAGGACTGGTCGACCATCTACATAACAGATATTTCCTTCAGATCCTTGTCGGTTCAGTTTAAATCTCTCAGGGTTTATTCTGATTCTTTATCGTAGACGTTTTCTCTAGTTCAAATAAATCTCTCAATGATTTATTCTGATTCTTCTCCAGATCCCTGCCGGTTCAGTTTAAATCTCTCAACGGTTTATTCTGATTCTTTCCTGCAGACGTTTTCTATGGTTCAGATAAATCTCTTAATGATTTATTCTGATTCTTCTCCAGATCCCTTCGGTTCAGTTTAAATCTCTCAAAGGTTTATTATGATTCTTTCTCGTAGATGTTTTCTCTGGTTCATATGAATATCTCAATAATTTATTCTGATTCTTCTCCAGATCTCTGTCGGTTTAGCTTAAATCTCTCAACGATTTATTCTGATTCTTTCCCGTAGACGTTTTCTCTGGTTCAGATAAATCTCTCAATGGTTTATTCTGATTCTTCTCCAGATCCCTGCCGATTCAGTTTAAATCTCTCAACGGTTTATTCTGATTTTTCCCCGCAGACATTTTCTCTGGTTCAGATAAATCTCTCAACAATTTATTCTGATTCTTCTCCAGATCCCTGCCGATTCAGTTTTAAATCTCTCAACGGTTTATTCTGATTCTTTCCCATAGATACTTTCTCTGGTTCAGATTAATCTCTCAACGATTTATTATGAATCTTCTCCAGACCCCTGCCAGTTCAGTTTTAAATCTCTCAACGGTTTATTCTGATTCTTTCCCGCAGACATTTTCTCTAGTTTAGATAAATCTCTCAATGATTTATTCTGATTCTTCTCCAGATCCCTGCCGGTTCAGTTTAAATCTCTCAATGATTTATTCTGATTCTTTCCCGCAGACACCTTCTCTGGTTCAGATAAATCTCAACGATTTATTCTGATTCTTCTCCAAATCCCAGCTGGTTCAGATAAATCTCTCAACAATTTATTCTAATTATTTCCTAGTAGACACTTTCTCTGGCTCAGATAAACCGCTCAAAGATATACTCTGATTCTCTCCAGTTAAAGAATATTAAAGACCCCTTTTGGTTCAGTTTAAACCTCTCAATGGTTTATCCTGATACTTTCCAAATGAAAATTTCTGGTTCAGATAAATTTCTCTAAGATTTATTCAGATTCTTCCCAGTCAAACAACATACAAGACTTCTGCTAGTTTTAGATAAATCGCTCCAAAGATTTATTCTGATTCTTTTCTAGTTGAAATCAAGTTCAGACTTAGTCCATTTTCTTTCAACGATCACCTTTGAATGGCATCTACAAGCCCATCTCCAGAAAATTTCCCCCATTCCTCCAAATGGCATCTATAAGCGCATTCACAATTCATCTTCGAGTGCAAATTTCTGGGCACTCTAGTGTTCAATCACCTTCAACCTTCAACCTTCAAGTCACGAATGGCGGATCCGCCAATCTAACACTTCGGGTTTAAGAAGATTGAACAGGGGCAGTTGTTGTACCCCAAATTTTTCACTCTCATTTATCAATTATTTTCTCACAAGATCTCCTTTGGTTTAAGACTGCACTAAGGTTGATTAGCTCAAGACACCTCCTCAAGCTCTGATGACTGAAAATTAGGGTTTGAGATTGCACAAGGATAATTGAACTTTTAATGCCTCATATGAATTTCATGGATCATTATGGACCCTTAAGATTTCTCATGTCAAGTTTCAAGTCTTGGATCACATTTTTGCTCAGTCAATTGATCAGTTGACCCAAAAAATCAACCGTATTGGGGAAAAAGTCAACTATGGCCAATTTACAGTCAAACTTCATAATTTTTTATCCATATCAACATTATGAACTCATATATGTCATTAGATCAAGTTTGGACCATAATTCCTCAAGAAATTTGATCAGATCATCAAAAGGGCAAAATGGTCAAAATTAGGGTTTTGACTGAGAAAGGGCAATTTCTGATTTTTGACCTAGAAAATGGTTGATTGGTTGTAAACATGGTCTCAAGGATTCAATTGCATCATTTTGACCTATTGGCATGACTCAAAACATTGCCCAAGTTCAATTAATTGATAGTTGATTTTCAGTCAACTGATCAAAAATCAACTGCACACTGAAAAGTCAAACTTTGACTTTTTGGTCAAAGTCAAGTATCAAAATCACAATTCATCAAAACATGTCAAAATATGAAACTTGTTCATCAAGAAATCAAAAAGTCAAGATTTCATTTTGAAAAGTCAAAGTTTCCAAACTTAGAAATTTTTCTAAGTGTTGAAAACTTCATATTTTTTCACAACTTTGAGCCAATTTTTCACCATGATGCAAGATGATTCAAAGGAAACTTTCAACATGAAAGTTGTAGATCTCAATGAGATCTAAAACATTTCTTTACACAACTCTTCCTAGAAATTCTTGGATTTCAAGTTATTAATCCATGAAATCATATTCATAAAACTAAAACACTTAGTGAAATTTTGAGCATTTTGGTCAGGATTTTGACCTAACTTATGGGCCAAGTTTCACATAGTACCATTTTGATTTTGCAAAAGTGATTAAATGAGGGGTTTTAGAGCACATTACAATATTTCTAAAATTCCCAAGAACTCCTTGAGATCATTCTTGAGGAAGGAGAATCGAAGGCAAGAAGTTAGGGTTTCAAGTTGTTTTACAAGGCAAAATTTGTGATGCACAATGAACCAAATCCATAGCCATGCTGCATAATCCCACTTTTCAGGCCCTCTAACTTGTGTATCTGTCCTTAATCAGAAGATTACACAAACTGTATGGCTATTATCCATTAAATCCAAGCTTTGTCTAAGTTAACTTGCCATTTTTGGAAGAAAGGCAAGACTTCCATTTTGGAAAAGCATGCTTTTGCAAATGTCAACCCTTCTTGAGCATCTCAATGGATCCTTTTGCACAAACAACATCTACAAGTCAGAAGCAAGCTTGTTTAAAGTTCAACCACTCTACAATAGCATGGTACATGCTTTGGGAAGATGTTTGTCATGTTTGCTTCAAAAACAAGTAAAGGTTTTACAACATAAAAATTCAAATTCTGACTTGTTGTAGAACACAAAATCTCTTGCCTATAAATACATACACTATTTGCAAGCTAACCCATGCATGTACAAGCCCTTAAACTCACTCAAACTCTCACAAACTCGGATTGCACACAAAACCCCATTTTTATGCAGAAACTGGCCTTACACTCCCATCTCTCAAATTACTCATGCGTTTCCACTCTAAACCATTCCAAAAGTTCCTAAACATCATCCACAACTCATTCCAATACCTATTACAGTTCTGTAACTCCATTTCCACCATTATCCAAACTCAAAAACAGAGCACTGCAATTGGACTTCTCCAGAACTCCTCAGCCACTTTCAGCTCAAGCCAAGCATCACATTAGCTTCCTGGGAATTTAAGGAAGCTAACCCAATCACTAGAACTCATTGAAAGCTGCTCCAACTCAAAACACGATACCCTCTTGCAAGGCGAGTTTTCTGATTTTTGAACTCCTCATATAGGCATTGTTAAGTTTTCATTTTCAAAGATAAAATGTAAACCTCATTGCCACGAAGCTGTACATATCCATAGTTTTCATTTATATGAACTGGGCTTGGAGAATTTTGGAGTTGAAGTTTCTGAAAATTTTAGGTTTTAAATCAGGGCCAGAAAAATTCTCACTCATCTTGGATTTATAGCTTTAGTTATTTATATGGTTGGATTCGTGAGAAGAAATGCCACAACTTTCATGTTTGTACTTTCCATTTTTGTTGAGAGATGAACAAGTTGCAGGTTGTCTGGTTGGGCGTGAGGTTGAAGATGAAGTTCAGGCCATGCACTTTGTTTGTAATATATATTTATGGTTTGATATAAGTAAACGGATGCATAGCCACTTCAGTGGTAAGGCAGCGCACTGGTAACCAAGGGGGCGTGGGTTCAACACCTAGCACACTACCTTTTTTCCTTATTTCTCACATTTTCTCTCTTTTTTGTCACACAGCGGCGCTTGGGCCTCTCCTTTGGGCTTTTGTTCTTTTTCCTGCTTCTAACCCCTGCCTTACTTTTGCACACCTGACCCAACTTTATTTTATTTATTTCATTTTTATTTATTTCCTTTCTTATTTTATTTTATTTTCAGTTTTATTTTATTATTTTTTTACTATTATTATTATTATTATTATTTTTGTTATTAATGAAAAAAATATAAAAATATTTTTATTTATTATTTATACTTATTTATTTTATTTTCTTTATAAAG
This sequence comes from Vicia faba, assembly GCA_948472305.1. Taxonomy (NCBI): domain Eukaryota; kingdom Viridiplantae; phylum Streptophyta; class Magnoliopsida; order Fabales; family Fabaceae; genus Vicia; species Vicia faba. The sequence continues at coordinate 186,427 of CATIWC010000644.1, read as the reverse complement.
ACAAAAACAACAAAAACATTTTTCTTTTAATAAATAAATTTATTTTTATTAATTAATTAATATTTAGACTTAGGTTTAATTATTATTTTATTTTCCTAATTAAAAATTAACTTAGAATTTAGGTTTCTCTTAATTAATTAATTTTTATGTATTTTTATGTTATTCTTAAAACCTTTTCATAAAAAACCCTAAAAAATCTTTTTTTATTTAATTTCTTTTTAATTAGTTTAAGTTAATTTTATTTGATTTTCATTAATTATTTTCTTAATTAGGTTTAGGTTAAAATCCTTTCATAAAAATCAAATAAAAATCATTTCTTTTTCCATTTTGCATTCTTGCATTTTTCATCTTCAATCTTGTACAATATTCAATATGGTTGTAATAGTTAATTAGATTTAATTTTCTTGCAAAATCCCCATTTGTAAATTTGTACACCCCCTCCCCTATGGATGTAATAGCTTAGTATTTTTATTCTCCGCAATTTAATGCTTTATATATAAATGCTAGTAAATTAGGGTTTGTATGGAAAGATTAAAATCAACAAGTTAGCAAACCCTAATCAAGACAAAACAATGCATATAAATCAACACACTTGCACACTTACACCCTTAGGGTAAATCCACTTGTTGCCTTGAGAAATAAATGGTCATAATATGCATGTGAGATGTCTTAGCAAAAACAAACAAAAATACAAGATCATAGTCCCTCGATGACGCTACAAATGTTTCCTTATGAATGATCTTAGTCCCTTAAAGAAAATGCTAAGATGTCTTACAACATTGCTATTCATGACTATACGATGACCCTTGCCCGTCCCTTTTACATCCAAAGATAGGGTTTCTTACCAAATCAATGGTAAGATAACAATGTCAAAGGAAAGAGGAAATAAACAAGAAATACTTTTTTTGAGTAGGTAGAATGTTCCTAGTTGCTTGCTCATTTTTAAACCAAAACATCCTTGCTATTTTCAAAACAAACACAAACACTTTCAAAACATCTTTCAAACTTGAAACATCTTCAAAAGATCAACGCTTTGTATACATTCTTACGAACGAGAAATATTACAAGTTTTGCCTAAACGATGGCGCCTTTTCAAAACACTTTCAAAAACCATACAAAGCACATTTTCAAACAAAAGAAAGTGATCTATCAAGAAACTAAGAGCCCGTAGATAACTACGGATGAAAAGGGTGATAATACCTTCCCTTTTCATAATCTACCCCCTCCCCCCGAACCCAAGAAAACATCTCTAAAGGTCTTTCCTGTTCTTTTCAACCTTTCCTTTTAGATAAAAGAAAATTCGGTGGCGACTCTTGCTATCCGCACAATTGCGATCAAATACAAAACAACCAAGTCAGTTCTCCCACCGTGTTACAGATAGTTAAAAGGTTAAGAAAGATGATGAGGAACCATCTTGGTTCGGTTATGAAACTTTTCATGTTTGGCAAAAAGAGACTAAAACTCTTAAAGCCAAATTGGACAAAGCATTACAACCAAAAATTACATTTCCTATTGATCCCTCAAATTTTGAAAAATATTTGAATAAACCATATAAAAAGTATAGCTTTGTTAAAAATGATCCTAATAGCAAAGGTAAATCTCATCAAAATTTGACTTGTCACTATTGTTGCAATAAAGGTCACACTATTGAAAAATGCAAATTTAGGAGTTGCAATGGTTAACTAAATGCAAACATGTTTTCACTAACCCCTAAGGACCCAATGAAGATTGGGTACCTAGAATTTCTTGTTGATATTGCAAGATAAATGTCTTGGCTCTATGAAGAGAATATGAGTTCTCATTTATGGATTCTCAAGACATATAACGAGTGACATCAACCTATTTTCATTGACTTTGTGGCAATGAAGAAGGGCTATGTGACCTTGGAAGACAATAACTAGTGTTCTTTAATTGGTAGAAGATGTGTAGATTACTTTTCATGTTTCTTATATGATAAATATTGAAAAATGTATTTCATTTCATGATGCAGGTGTATCTTCAAGAGACATACTCAAGGACACCGAATAAAGGATTGATCAACCTAAGAAGGTGAAACCTGAGGAGGAGCAAGAGAACAATCATTAAAAGGACAAGGATGAAAGTCCAACCAAAATGGATGATCATCAAATCAATAATTTTTTTAGATACATTATAAATCATACTATTGGGTAATTTGACAAAGATAGAAGTTGTAAGAACTTTGATGTCTAAATATATAGTAGCACATTTTGTATTTGTTTTAACTTTCATTCGAGAGTTCTTGGTGAAATGCATGTGCATCCTCCGTCATTCATATGGTGAGGTAATATCGTTTCAGTTTTGATTTGTAAGTAAGTACTTTATTTTACATGTTTATGCTTCAAAATTATATTATGATATACTGCCCTAAGAATTTAAAATTATTTCAAATTGATGATATCATATTTTGTTCTACTAACATTCAACTGATCAAGGAGTTTTCTATGCTAATGCAGGGGAAATTTGAGACGAGTCTAATGGGGGAGTTGAATTACTTTCACAGACTTCAAATCAAGAAACTCAATTAAGGAACGTTCGTGTGTCAACCAAAGTATTGTCATGAATTGCTAAAATGATTTTGTATAAGGCAAAATCAATTGACACTCTAATGCCAACAAACGACAACTTGGATAAAGATGTAAATGGTAAGGATGTGGATGTCAAGAAATATAGAGGTATGATTGGATCTCTTCTATATCTTACTGCATTTAGGGCTTGACAATATGTTTATCGTTTGTATGTGCACCCGATATCAATCAGCTCCTAAGAAATCTCATCTAAAAGCTTCCAAACGCATCCTTAGATACCTTCATGGTAAATCTAAGTATGGGCTTTGGTATTCCAAAGGAAGCTGATCTTACTGGTTGATTATAACCTACAAGGTGGCCAGATGATGATCTTCTGTCGGGCTGGAAACTCGAGGAGAAAAAAAGGGGGTTGTACTTGCAAGGCACTCTGATGATCAAGTAAGTGTGAGAGCAAAGAGATACAAGAAAAGTATTAGGGTTTTTGTGGTGAATAGTGACTATTAGATACTTGGCCCTCACATATGTGAGGGTTTATGTAATGCCCCTGCCGCGTGGCCACTGGTTCCTATTTTTGGGCCTAGACATGTGGACCCGTGAAAATAGGTAACTGCCAAGACTTGGTCATACTGAGCAGGTATGCGCGTAACTAGATGTTGGTCTCTAGGAAGAGGTAGGTTAGGGGCAGTGGTTCGATTGTTTTATGGTTGTCTAGTCTAGTTTCTGGCTGGGCATACTGGGAGGCGCTTGTCGAACGTCGAAGGCCAGTGTCGATCTAAGAGGGAAAATGATCGAAGATGCTCGAAGAAGGTCGCAAGAGATTCTGGTATTGTCGTGTGCGCTTTATCAAAGGAAGACTCTAGGTTGGGCCCACACAGGCTGTCGGGCCAGTCCATAACAGTTGCCTCCCAAGTCGTTGCTTCTGGGTACAAGAGTGATGACTTTAGCACCTTCTCGTAGGATGAGACACTTTTTTGGGCGACATAAGCGTCACCCGTTTTTCCTTTCTTATGGAGATACGATGAGTTGCCGTATTGAGCTTCGAATTTGAAGATGTAGTGTGTTTAGATAGTACGCTGATGAAACAGAACAATGATGGCCTAGGAGATAGGGTGCAATGATGGTAACCCTAGTGTTGTACCCCAAAATTTGCCCTCCCATATTCTTCAAGAATTGCAAAGTCAAGCTTCAAGATTCCCCAAGGGTTGCACAGTGCAAGGGCCTCCTAAATAGTCAAAATTAGGGTTTTGGTTCTGATCAAGAAAATGAAGTTTCCAAGGGTCCAATCAAGTCTCACATGCCTACAAATATGGTCAAGCATCCTCATACCAAGTTTCAAGACTTACAGCACAAAATTGCACAGTCAGAAACCCTAATTGCACTACAGTCAACTGTAGGGGCAAAATGGTCATTTGGCAGTCAAAAGTTCAAATTTTTGGTCAACATCTCATTTTGAAGCCACAAACATCATTTGATCAATTCTTGATCATGATTCTCAAAGCTTGGCTCAAAAATCATCAAGATGCAAAAGTTTCTATTTTTGGACAGCTGAAAAGTCAATTGTAACTTGACCAAGGCATAACTTTTTCATGGTTCATCAGAAAAATCCCATCCAATGCTCATTTTGAAGGGGAAGACATTTCCTACAACTCATCTTCACATTCCAAGTCCAAGAAATGCTCTCACAAAAAGTTATCAATTTCAACATTATAGGTCATTTTCAAAAGTCAACAAAAAGGGACTTTAAGTCAAAGACCATAACTTGAGATTGGTAAATCAAAATTACATGAGACCAAAGACATTGGTTAGAGGACTTCAAAACCTTTCCAAAATGTCCAAGAACATGATCAAAGCTTAAAAATTGAGCAAGATATGCATTGGAGAAGTTGGGAAATTTTTGTGAAATGACCAAAATCATTTATCCTTGAAATTTCATTTTTTGACAAAGGGGCCCCACTTTTTCCACTTGAATTAACTTGGCCATGCTTCCCACGTGTCCCACCTTTTATTTCTATTTTTTTAGATTGATTTTTTATTTTTTATTGATTTTATTGGATTTAATTAAGTTTAAATCTTTTAAAATCAAAAGAAAATTAAAAAGGCTAATTAAGGAAGATATCTGACTTTGATGGATCTTGAATCACCTTTAAGCATATGCCAAATTCGTGCAAGGGGCCAAATAGAGCAAGAATTCAAAAATGGTTCAAAAATGGAAGTTTGGTTATGGAGGTTTATGGAGAATCTTGAAATTGAATACTATGCATTATGAGGCCATAATTCCTTTTCATACATGTTGCATAAGACCTAGGCAAGTGATCAGAGGCAATAGAGAGACCTAAGCTGCGCAAGAACACTCAGAGCAAACTTGCATTTTGGCCAAGATTTTTGAAAACTGAAAACACTTCTAGAGCCCGTTTCAGCCTCTCATTCTCATCCAAACAAGTTGCTGACACCCTAAGGAAACTATAGCCATCAAATTCAGACCTTCAAACGCCAAGAACAGGTATAACCAAGTCCAACTTTCCTTGAAATTTTTGGTATTCGCATTTTAATATTCATGCCATATTTATCATTTTTGATCATGGATTTGGACTAATATGATTGTTCTGAAGCTGTTAGCATGATTCAATTGGGTTTTCAAAGCCTGTGCATGATTTCACCATGGCCATTACCTAGGGTTTCAGAGTTTTGATTTTAGGGCTTTGCATACCAGGAACAATTGGAACCTAGGATTGCTACCATTAAAATCAGGGCCTTCCACTGAGTGGATTTGAACCATCGCACCCTATTTCTTTCCCACCATGGCCTATTCGCTATTTTCAAATAGCTTGCATTTTGGGGGGGTTTAAAACCCCCGCTATTTCATTTTCATTACAGGTACATTGGGGAAGACGACTGCGTGTCACAGTGTGAGTGGCTGGTTTGAATCCAGCGCGCTTTTTTTTTATTTTATAACACTAACGACCACTTTATTTTATATTATTTATTTCTCATATTATATACAAGACGCGTTGGATGGTTCAGTGGTAAGCATAGGCGTTGGCAACGTTCATGACCTGGGTTCGAGCCCCAGATCCTCACCCTTTCCATATAATTTTTCCACTAACATTCCTATGCAGTTCAAACCTTGAAGACTATCATACACCCTCAGAATCAAGCTGTCCACGCGTCCCAGGGTGTTCAATCAAAGGCCAGGATCTGGGGAACATGATGCATTCTAGTCAATGCCTGGGCACGTTAGTGGAAAAGGTCAAAGAGGCTAAGGCTTATTGGGCTCAGATTGCTGGACCTCACCCTCCAAATTAGGGGCAGACCCCCTTAGGTTTTGCAATTTTCTTTACATTCTTTGTTTTTTTTATTATTATTTTTACATTCTTTTAATTATTGCTTTTTAATTAATTTATTATTTTCACAGTATATAAAAAACACCAAAAAATCAGAAAAGATAAAAAAAAATAATAAATATTTTTATTTTAGTATTTTGTAAATAAATCCCACAATTAATTTAGTTTTAATTTTAGGTTGTTAATTTAATTCTTTTTCTCAATAACCAAAAATAATAAAAATAGATCTTTAGCACTTTTTACCCTTTTTTTTAATTAATTAAATATTTTTATTATAATTATCATTAACCATTAATTTTGTAAATAAATTATATAATCAATTTAGTTTTAATTTTAGGTTTTAACTTTAATGTATTTTTTTTAATAAATTAAAAAAACAATTAGAACTAGAATTATTTAACTTTTAAATTCCAATTTAATTTTTCTTTAATGTCATAAATACAAAAACATGAAAAAATAAGTTCTTTCTTTTTATTTAACTTAACTATTTTAATAATTTTATTTTAATTCCTTTAAAGGGTCCAACACCCTCGCATTCGATTACATTTTTGTTTCACGCGTTTTATTTATTTCTTTTTGTGAATATAATGTACTTGCTCCAAAGCCCTGTAATAGTTAATTAGACATTTATTTTCTGCACTTTATTTTAAATCGGGTCTGGATTAATTTGGCGATGTAGACCCGCGCCTTTGTAATAGCGTAGGACCTTTATCTTTTCCGCACTTTAAATTCCCGCACCTTTAACTGTTAAACAATAACATGAAAGAATGAATGCCCAAAAATAAAATCAAAACATAGATCACCAATGCATGACAAGACAAACAATAAACTGAAAATGACACACAATTCACACACCACCCCTAGGGTACGCTTCACTGTTGCCTTGCCCCTCGAAAGGTGATCGTCGAGTAGAGGATGTCTTAGTAAGTCCTCATGATCCGGGAACCTGGCATGAGGGTAGCTTCTGAGGTGTCTTCCCATTGCTCTGGTGATCACCATGTCCCGAACCTCGAATTGACCCGAACACCTCCAACGGTGGTGCTACCTACCTCTCAATGGTGGGATGGCACTACTTTAAAGGACATTTACACAGACGAATTCCTTAGGGTAGGTAGATTCTCATAGATACTTGCTCTTCTCAAAAACAAACAAAATACTTTTCACACCTACACTTTCTAAAAGTTTTCAAACAAATTTTTCATACACTCTTGAGGACAGATACAAGAGTTACTTAGAGATTTTTTCAAACGAAACTTTTTCAAAACCCACTCACCTTGAAAAGCAAACAAACATTTTGAAAACACAATGAGCAAGTATCTAAGAGCCCATGGATAACCATGGATAGAAAGGGTGCTAACACCTTCCCTTTCTATAATCTACCTCCCGAACCGAGAGCAATCTCTATAAGGAATTTTTCTGTGCTTTTATCCTTTCCATTTGGAGAAAATAAAAGACGGTGGCGACTCTTGCTTACCGCGACATTTCGCGAAACCAGCTAAAAACAGTCAGTTCCAGATCCACCGATCACAGAACTGGCGACTCTGCTGGGGACTTAACTTAAAGTGAGGTGTACCTTAGGGTTAGTTCATAACTGTGTTTTCAATTGTATTGACTTGTCTGCTTTAAATTTGTGGGTTACATGGAAGTTACATAGATCCTAACCCGGATCTGGGGATACCCTATTTAGGTAGCATAAGCTGTGAGGGACCTGTCCGGCGTAGACCGACATGGGTGAAACAGTGGCTACGTTGGTGTGGCACCTTGGTCTGTACCGATATCCCTTGTGTTGCAACGAGGAGAATATGGGTCTTCTAAGGAGTCATTAAGCACCAATAACCTTAGAACCTTAATTGACACAACTTGGCCATTAGAACAGTAGCAGTATGCTACGCCCATTGAGGCTAAACTCTCGTGATGGTTCTGGCCGCAAGAAAAGATTTCGATGCTGGAGTTATGACCGATTGAGGGTAGTCAATGATATTGGGATCCTCTAAGAACCCGGTTACTTTAATAGGACAGGTATGAACCAACAAACTGAAAGAGGGTAGTACCTAGACCTCATGCCGGCCTAAACTTTAAGGGCTTGCTTTGTGTGACTTGTGTGCCTTACCATGTTTGCCTTTGTATCTATTTGTGGTGTGCTTTATCATAGCATCATAACATCATGAGCATTGCATGCATCCTGCATAAGGACTGACCATTTCAAAGACAAGAGGGTTTCACCTTTGCTCTGTTTTGTAGGACACCATGATGCCTATGCGAAGGAATACTATCCGGTTCAACTTTGTTCACTCACCTGAGTTGCTTGAGGAGTTGGTTAGCAGAATTCCAAACACCACTTCCTTCATTCAGAGGCATGGTTCTCTTCTCAGTTTAGTCACTGCAAAGCGGGATCAACAGTTGATGAGTGTTCTGACCCAGTTCTATGACCCTCTGTACCAGTGCTTCACCTTTCAAGACTTCCAGCTGGTCCCTACCCTGGAAGAGTTCTCTGATTTGCTTGGTATCCCTATCTGGGATCAGACTCCCTTTACTGGTTGGGAAAAAACCCTCAGGCTTGAGGATATTGCTGCAGCTCTTCCCTTGACGCATCAAGAGGTAATGGACAACTGGGTAACTAGAAGCGGAGTTAAGGGTTTCTTGGCCAAATTTCTGATTGGTAAAGCTAACAGTTTCTAGGATGACCTGGACTTTAGGGCATATGAAGACATCTTGGCTCTCCTAATCTATGGGTTAGTCTTGTTTCCCAATCCTGACAACTTCATAAATGTCACTGCCGTAAGGATCTTTATGTCTCAGAATCCCGTACCCACTCTCTTGGGTGACATCTTGCAACAACTTCATGCTCGTACTACCCGAAGACGAGGAACCCTATGGTGTTGTATCCCTTTGTTGGTGAGGTGGTTTATTTCGCACCTCCCTAAGTTCGTACTGAAGAACCAAGAAGGAAGAGGCTGGGCTCATAGGTTAATGTCTCTCGCCGACAAAGACATCGTTTGGACTTGCAGAGGTTTGGATGAGATAGCTGTCATTGATCGATGCGGGGAATACCCTAATGTTCCTCTGATTGGTACCCAAGGAGGGATCTCTTACAATCCATGTCTAGCACTCCGTCAATTTGGAAGAGCCAGAAGAACAGGGCCCCATGAGATGTTGGTGCCTCACATCAGTTTTGAGTTTCAGGTGGATAGTGACGAGCTGCGTCGTAGGTTCATCAAGGCTTGGGACAAAGTTCATAAAGCTGACCCACAAGAGTTAGGGCCAAAGACTTCTTTACCTATGGAAGCCTACTATAAATGGGTTCGCATCCGTGCTCAGAAGTTAGGTATGCCGTATGAAGCCGTCAGACCTGTCGTTCTTGAATCTCCTGACAAGGATGGTATTCCTCCAACTATCCTTCCTCCTCAAATACCCACTGATTATGAGACATTGAAGAGATCTTGGTCGCAACTGCGAGAAGAGCGGGATTCTTACCGGGAAAAGTTCAACGAGCAGGAATTAAAGATCCAAAAGCTGACAAAGCAGTTGGAGAATGAGCGAGTTCTGAATGCCTACATCCGTACTGAGAAGAGGAGACCATGGGATCAATAAGGAGCTCTGGATGTTCTTTTTACAGTTTTACTTCCCTTTCCGATATTTCCTTTCATGTAACGCCTAAGGGCAACCTGTTGAATAATTTCAGTTTCAAAGTTGAATCTAATGAAGTGTGTTCCTTTTTGTTTACAAAAGTTGATTCCCGATTGTCTTTGAAAACATAAATCCTACGCATTCCATTCATCATATGCATCACAGGTACCCTTCTTTTCAGGTTGCTGACTGCTCTTCGCTGTTTATTTCAGCATCATGAACCCTGAATCATCAACCGAGACATCTATCAAGGCCCTTCAGGCGCAGAACGCCCAATTTCAGGAGCTGATCATGGGTTTGGCTCAAGGTCAAAAAGATCTGAAGGCTATGCTTCTGAAGAAGAATAAGAAGAAGAGGAGGACTGTGCTATTTAACACTGGGCGCAGACTCGGGAACACCTTGCAAAATGAGGCTGAGAGGACTACTCCATCTGTGGGGGAAGGTAGTCACCAAGAAAGGGAGGTCCCTACTCCTGTGGTCTCTGATACTGAAATAGACTTCAACGAAGAACAGTACCCTCCTGCTGAAGACCGGTACAAGCAGCTGGAGGACAGATTAAAAGCTATGGAAATTTAGCGTGTGCCTGGACTGGATTTCGGAGACTTGGGATTATCTACTGGGGTGGTGATTCCACACAAGTTCAAGGCACCTGCCTTTGTGAAGTATGACGGGGCTTCCTGTCCCAAGATGCACCTCCGTTCTTATGTAAGGAAGATCCAGCCTTACACAGCAGACAGGAACTTATGGATCCACTTCTTCCAGGAGAGTCTTTCAGGGACTCACCTCGAATGGTTCTATCAGTTGGATGGAACCAACATTCGTAACTGGGAGGATCTAGCCACTGCTTTTTACAAGCAGTATCAATATAATTCCGACCTCGCTCCTACGCGTACCCAACTCCAGGGTATGTCGCTAGGGTCGGGTGAAGGTTTTAAGGATTACGCACAGAAATGGAGAGATCTGGCTGGCAGGGTGCAGCCACCATTGACGGACCGGGAGCTGGTGGATATGTTTTTGGGGACCCTATCTGGTCCATTTTTCAATCATCTCATTGGTAATTCCTCTGCTGGGTTTACTGATCTGATCCTGACTGGTGAAAGGATCGAGGCCGGTATAAAATCGGGGAAGATACAGAAGGTTGCCTCCTCCAATGCTAAAAAGAAACCCTTCAAAAAGGAGGCTAGTGCTGTATATGGCTCCCGGAGACCAGAGAAATCTGAGCGCCACCAATCTGTCAGTGCGGTAATGATTGCTAAGCCTGCTGCCGCTCCTCGGCCAACCAATCCTCAAAGGGCTGAAAGACCCCGGAGAGAGTTCACCCGTTTGAGCATGACCTTATCGCAGATCTTGCCACAGTTTCTATCCACCAATCTAGTGACTGTTAGAGAGGCTCCGAAGTTTGCAAATACTACATCCCCCAAGTACAACCCGAATGCCCGTTGTGCCTACCATTCTGATGGCCCGGGGCACTCCACTGATGACTGTTGGGCATTAAGGAACAAGATGCAGGACCTTATTGACGCCAAGGAGGTACAGTTTGAGGCATCTGAAAAGCCTAATGTAGTGACAGCTCCCCTGCCTGCTCATGGAGTGAATGCTATTGGGGACGAGGATGAAGTGGATAAAGCTGAGTTTGATAGTTGGATCTACCCGGCAACCGACAGTGGACTTAACGATTGGAGTGCAAAGGACAATCTACCTGTTTCTCTTGTTACTAAGTAATGAATTCCTATGTTTTTGGTATCTGTAATAAACAATAAATTGAACTCTATGGCCCGGTGTCTTACCCGAGGCACCGTGGTTTTATTTGTGAGGGCATATAAATTGTCATTTCATATATCATAAATGAAAATCTTGGACGTTTTCTCGCATTTCAAATCTTATGCTCCTTTTCTGTCTTTCCTTCCTTTACATATTTCAAAACAGCTGTATTTACACACACTCACTCATACAGGTTTCAATCCACTCTGGATCTCACTGATAACGACTCTGCTACTGCCAATTATGACTTCGAAAATCCGATCAACTTAGTCGAAGACGAAGGTGAAGATGATTGCGAAGTGCCTGGCGAGCTTGCAAGACTGTTACTTCAGGAAGAGAGGGCAATTCAACCCCATGAAGAGCCAGTGGAAACAATAAACCTGGGTACTGAGGCAGACAGGAAAGAGGTAAAGATTGGTGCCAACCTAGAGCTCAGCGTGAAGCAACGGTTGACTCAGATGCTGCATGATTATATGGAGATCTTTGCCTGGTCCTACGAAGACATGCCCGGGTTGGATACCGATATTGTGGTCCATCACTTGCCAACTAAGGAAGACTGCCCTCTGGTTAAGCAAAAGGTCCGCCGGATGCGTCCAGAGATGTCTGAAAAGATTAAAGCCGAGGTGATGAAGCAGTTTGATGTTGGGTTCCTTGCAGTGACTTCTTACCCTCAGTGGGTTGCTAATGTGGTGCCGGTACCAAAGAAGGACGGTAAGGTCAGAATGTGTGTCGATTACATGGATCTGAACAGGGCCAGCCCCAAGGATGACTTCCCCTTACCTCACATTGATGTCCTTGTTGACAATACAGCTCAGCACAAGGTGTTCTCTTTCATGGATGGCTTTTCAGGTTACAATCAGATTAAGATGGCACCTGAAGACATGGAAAAGACTACATTTGTTACTCAGTGGGGAACCTTCTGCTACAAGGTCATGCCTTTTGGATTAAAGAACGCTGGGGCAACCTACCAACGTGCCATGGTTGCTTTATTTCATGATATGATCCATCATGAGATAGAAGTGTATGTGGACGACATGATCGCAAGGTCCCAGACTGAGGAAGAGCACCTAGATCATCTGCAGAAGTTGTTTGACCGTTTGAAACTGTACAAGCTGAGATTGAACCCGAACAAGTGCACCTTCGGGGTAAGATCTGGGAAGTTGCTAGGCTTCGTTGTAAGTGACAAGGGCATTCAAGTGGACCCTGCCAAGGTCAAAGCCATTCAAGAGATGCCAGTTCCCAGGACAGAGAAAGAGGTCAGAGGCTTTTTAGGACGCCTGAATTACATTGCTCGGTTCATCTCACATCTGACTGCTACCTGTGAGCCAATCTTCAAGCTGCTGAAGAAAGATCAGGTAGTACGTTGGAATGATGAATGTCAGGCCGCTTTTGACAAAATCAAAGAGTATCTCCAAGAACCACCTATCCTTATGCCACCGGTTGAAGGGAGACCTCTGATACTATATCTAACAGTGCTTGACAACTCAATGGGGTGTGTGCTGGGGCAGCATGACGAGTCTGGCCGAAAAGAGCATGCCATTTATTACCTTAGCAAAAAGTTTACCGACTGTGAGACCCGATACTCACTGCTTGAGAAAACTTGCTGCGCTTTGGTATGAGCTGCTCGCCGGCTGAGACAGTATATGCTGACTCACACTACCTTGTTGATCTCAAAGATGGATCCTATAAAGTACATATTCGAAAAGCCTGCTCTGTCTGGGAGAATAGCAAGATGGCAAATGATCTTGACAGAATACGACATTCAGTACACAACCCAGAAAGCCATCAAGGGAAGTGTATTGGCAGATGTGATACGGTGGGAGAACTGACTAGGGTTTTGCGTTTGTTTTCGCAAATGTTTCGGTTGAGCAAGAGTCGCCACCGACTTTTTATTTTATCCTAAGGAAAGGTTTAAAAAGCACAACAAAAACCTTTGAGATTTTTCTTGGGTTCGGGGAGTAGATTATAGAAGGGGAAGGTATTAGCACCCCTTCCATCCATGGTTATCCATGGGCTCTTAGGTACTTGCTTAGATCAACTTGCCTTAGTTTTCAATTGTTTGAAATGGTGCTTTGTGTGTGGTTTTGAAAATGTTTTGAAAAGATGCCTTGTGCTAGGCTAACCTTGTAACAATTCTTTACTCGAATGTTTTACAAAAGGTGTTTTATCTTTTAAAAAGATGTTTCAAGGGTTTGAAAAGTTGATTTTGAAAGTGTTTGTGAAGTGGGTTTTGAAATTAGGCAAGTGTTTTCTTTGCAAATTGACAAGTACTTAAGAGTTTATCTACCCTAAAGCTTTCTCAAAGATTTTTGTCATGTTTTAAGCCCTTTTGACAAATTTGTTCCACCATTGCATTTGGTGGACAATCTTGTCTTAGGAGATGAAAGGGACGGGCGCGGGTCATCGTTTGGACCATAATTGCAATAGTGTTAAAGGTCTTTGGGCAATTTTCTTTAAGGGACTTGATCATTTGTTTTTGTTTGTTTTGAAAAGTTTTATCGAGGGACTATGATCATTCAATTTGTTTGTTTTGCCCAAAGAAGTTCAACATGCAATATGGCCCAATTATTTGAAGGCAACAAAGTGGAATGCCCTAGGGGTGCAAGTGTGAGATGTGTTGTTTATTTTCATGCTCATTTATCTTGTATTAGGTCAAACTATTTTTTATCGTTTTTCGCATGCAAGCCCTAATTCTAACATGGCATAATTAGAAAGCGTATAAAGTGCGAAATTTAAATTCCTACGCTATTACAACATAATAATATAGGGAGGCGGGTACAAATTTACAAATGGGGGATATTTAGACAAGAATTTAAATCTAAATTATTACATCATTTTTGAATATTTGCAAGGTAAATAAATTGCATAATTAAATGGAAATGAAATAAATATGCAAAATGCAAAAAGAAAGTTTTTATATGTATGAGAAAAGTATGGTTTATGTAAAATAAAACAAAAAAAATAAAAAGGTATTATTTTTGAGTATTTTCAACTTTTAGGGTAAAAACCCTAATTTCAATTAAAATGGATATTAATTACTTAATTCATATAATATTTATTATTTACATACAAAAATAAAATAAAATATAGTATATTTGTAAAAAAGGGTATTTTTTAGTATTAAATATTAAAAAATAAAATATGTACACTTTTGGTATTTTTACTCTAAGTATATTAATGTATATATATGTATACTTATATTATTTTAAATATGTATTATATACAAATAATAATAATATTCAAATTTTTTAGAAAATAGTATTTTTTATATGAAATATTTTCAGAGGGTAATGTAAAATAAAAAATGAAAATGAAAATGTATTTACATTATTTTTCTATTTATCCTAAATAATAATATATATACATATATGTATAAATCAAAAGAAAATCAAATAAATACCAAATAAAATCAAAAAATGATGAGAAAATTATTTTCAAAATTTTAATATGCTGAGAAAAAATAAACAAGTCAAACAAAAAAAGAAAGAGTCAAAAATATTAAAAAATGAAGCAAATGGGCTCAGGGGTGTGAAATAGAAAAAATGGTGTGGATAGCAAAATGATACAGGCCCAGCCCAATCCACTTCTTCTTCAACCTTTGGCCAAAAACGCGCGCCTTGTTACAGAGATTCAAACATCCTGATTCTTTGACATTTTGCACAAACTTTCAACACAAAACATGTCAAGCATTGAATCACGATTCCAAATATATAAAAAACTCATCCTAACTCTCAGAAATGAGAGAGAATTTTATCAATCCCAAATCTTGACCTAAACTTTCTGCCATTTTCAAAGCTTAAATTCTCTCAACTCAGGCAAAAGAAATGAAATGTAAAGCTATGTACATGCTCAGGGCTATGAGTAGGACCTTGTTTCTTCACAAACTTAAGACTAAAGAGGCATAATAAGAGAGATACGAGTTCAAAATTTTACCTATTCAGTTGAACTTCTATCTGGAGAATGAGGAACTTTCAGTGCAAGGTGATGATTGGAAAAGCTTCCTTGAGGTCCAGGGATGCTATTCCAATGTTTACTTTGTCTTGAAAGCTTCTGAATCAAGCTGTAGAACTTCACCTGCAAGTCAAAGATGTGAAAATGGTGGAAGTGGTTAGAGCAATTACAGATCGTGTCTTAGCTTCTGGATAGCTTGCATAGGTTGTAAGGAAGGTAGAGGAACAAGTTTGGACAAGAATGCTTGAAGGGATTGAGAGATGGCACTCAAACTGCAGGCCTTGCCCTGTTTGAGCAGTTTGATGGTGTTTCTGAGATGGAGAGTGTTTGAGAGGTCAAGGATTCGTGCAAAAGCTTGGTTGGGATGTTTTGAATGTGTCTACAATATTTGCTTTCTTGTTCTAAGGCTGAGATGGAAGTTGTTACAAGTTATGGAACTTTCTTCTTTCTTAAGCAACAAAAGCAAGTTGACTTTCTAGGCATGTAGGGGGCCTCCTAATGTGCTGCATAATCCTCTCTTGATCAGAGCAATTTGTCCATAATCTTGTGCCAAAAGGATTTAGCTTGTACTTGTTGGATTTCTAAATTGACATAAAGTGAACTTTTACCAAAATGGCTAATTTGCTTTATCTAGAAATGGATCAATCTTGTGTATAATGCTTGAACTCATGGAACAACACTTTGACATAATGAACAAGCATTAAATTATGGAGTGTAACTTGGTTTAAGGACCTGTAATCTAGCCTAAAGCATGCTGAGTTCAAATTTGCAAAGTTATGGACATGGAACTTGGTCATGAACAAAGTGGTTTTTTGCTATATTGTGAAATTCGATTCTCTCTAACCATGAGGTTGTTTTAGAAGTTCTTGGACATTTTGGAAAGCTTGGAATGTGTACTACAATCCATCTGTGAAATGCAAATTGAAATTCCAAGTGGAAGTGTATGAAAAATGGCCTTGAAGTGGGGTAGAAAACCTTGTCAAAATAGGTTAAAATTCTACTAAGTTAAAAATGGTTTAGTGCCCTTATTCAAAAAATTGTAACTTGAGATACAAGCTTCAAATGAGAAAACTTTGTGAATCAAAGTTGTAGATTATGCAACAAGCTACAACTTTCATGTTTTGACTTTTGTTTGAATCCAAATGGATCTTGGTGAAAAGGTAGGGCAAAGTTGGGAAAAAATTAGGGTTTTTCATAACTTAGAAAAATTCTAAGTTATGAAAAATTCCATTTTCTAACCCTAATTTGCAATTTGTGATTTCTTGGTGAACAAGTTTCATGATTTGGCATATTTTGATGAAAAATGAATCTTGACTCTTGATTTTGACCAAAAAGTCAAAGTTTGACTTTTCAGTATACAGTCAAAACTGATCAATTGACTGGGAAATTCAACTGTCAATCTTGTGTACTTGGGATCTTTTGAGCTTGTTGAGCATGTCAAGATAATTCCATGGGGTCCTTGAGTCCATATGTGAGCTTGGTTTGCCATTGGCTAGGTCAAACAGTCAAAAATTGCCTCTGTACAGTCAAAACCCTAAAAATGACCATTTTGCCCTTTTAGTGATCTGATCAAATTTCTTGTGGAATTGTGATCCAAACTTGATCAAATGGTTCATATGAGTTCATAATGTTGATGTGGATCAAATTTCATGAGATTTGACTGTCAATTGGCCACAGTTGACTTTTTCCCCAATACAGTTGATTTCTAGGTCAACTGTTCAATTGACTTGGCAAAATTTGGAATCAGGACTTGAAACTTGGTATGGATAAACTTAGGAGGTCAACATGAAGCAAGAAAGTAATCTTGGGAACTTTGGGTCAAAACATCTTTGTGCAAACACAAACCCTAATTTGGGGTTAGCAGTGCAAGGAGGAGTCTTGAGCAGATGAAACCCTGACTGGATCTTGAGCTTCAAGGGCTTTGTGAGGAGAAATCAATGAGAAATGGGAGGGCAAATTTTGGGGTACAACAATTGCCCCTGTTCAATCTTCTTGAACCTGAAGAGTTAGATTGGCAAGCTTGCCTTTCGTGACTCGAGGGTAAAAGGAGATTGGACACTAGAGTGCCCGGAAATTTGCACTCATCAAAGCACTGGATGCGGGAATGGGCTTAGAGATGCCATTTGGAGATGGGCTTAACGATGCCATCTGGGAGAGTGACAGAAACTTGTCGGGGATGGGCTTAAAGATGCCATCTGGAAGGGAATATCAGGAAAGTGTCCAAGCTTTGGACCATTTCTGAATTGGGGGTCTGAACAAGCAATAGGTTGACATCCGTTGTTGGGAGGAACCTGTAAGCTGTTTTCAGGAATTTGCATCTGAACAAGTTGATAGATTAACATCCGTTACTTGGGAAGAATCCATGAACTGTTTTCAGAAGTCTTGAAGAAGAAACTGAACAAGTGACAGGTTAACATCCGTTTACTGGGAGGACCCGCGAACTGTTTTCAGAAATCTTGAGACTGAATCAGCAATAGAGCCGCCTCCGTTGTTGGGAAGCGTCTGTAAACTAATTTCAAAGGTTGCATCTGAACAAGCTGATAGATTAACATCCGTTACTTGGGAAGAATCCATGAACTGTTTTCAGAAGTCTTGAGAAGAATCTGAACAAGTGATAGGTTAACATCTGTTTACTTGGAGAACCCGTGAACTATTTTCAGAAATCTTGAAGTTGAATCAGCAATAGAGCCGCCTCCGTTGTTGGGAAGCGTCTGTAAACTAATTTCAAAGGTTGCATCTGAACAAGCTGATAGATTAACATCCGTTACTTGGGAAGAATCCATGAACTGTTTTCAGAAGTCTTGAGAAGAATCTGAACAAGTGATAGGTTAACATCCGTTTACTTGGAGAACCCGTGAACTATTTTCAGAAATCTTGAAGTTGAATGATTTAGTCTGTCGACTGATCTTACCTGAAAAGGTCAAAGAGTTAGTTGTATGCAATGCTATGATGCATGATACAATGTATATTATGGCGTTATGAATGTAAATGGATGCGTATGTGAGTTGGAGAGCTGTCTTGCATAGGATAGATGAATCCGGGATAGAGGAAGATAGAAGTATCCTGACTGCTGCCGGGGAAAATAAGTCCTGGGTCGTTACTGGGGAAACTGGAGCTTGGGTTGTATACCAATCTTCTGGGGAACTCCTGAAGTCTTCTACTGGGGAGTACCAAACTAGTAGACTTAATGCTGGGGAGGCCAGATTGAGAATCTTCAGCTTGGAGAGAAGTATCTCTGGAGATTTCACTGGGGAACTCAAGATTTTTCTTCCTAAAAACTCTGTGGGGAGAAGGTTTAAAAGTCTGACTCCGCTGGGGATTATCCATTTGAAGCTTTTGATCTGCTGGGGATACTGAAGCTTAAACTCTGAGGGAAAATGATTTCCAGAAGATTCTCTGGCTGGGGATTTTGCAAAGACAAAACTCCTCCGGGGATTGTATTGATAAGTTATTGTTGGGGAATTTTGAGGAACTCCGCTGGGGAATTTTGAGGAACTCCGCTGGGGATGGGAAGAACTTTGGCGAGCGCGATCTCCCCTGGT
The DNA here is from genome assembly GCA_948472305.1 of Vicia faba. Lineage (NCBI taxonomy): Eukaryota > Viridiplantae > Streptophyta > Magnoliopsida > Fabales > Fabaceae > Vicia > Vicia faba. The sequence continues at coordinate 167,659 of CATIWC010000644.1, read as the reverse complement.
TGTTAGCTGAGGATAACCCAGTTATAAGCCTTTGTGAGGAATAACTTTGAATAAAACTCGGGAGGGACGTCCGTACTCTGCGGGGAATACCTTTCAGAACCTTACTGGGGATAAGCTTCGAGGGTCTGCTGGAGGTAGACCTCAGGGTTTGCCAGGGATGTGGATTACAGATCTTGAGGGATTTCCTTTGAAAGGGTGTCAAAATATCCGTTTGTACTTTCATCCTATCAGTAACCCTTTTCTCAGGTTCAATTAGGAAGTGATCATGTTTCAAATGCATATGCCTATTTAACAAAACATTGGACGTTTCTCAAAATAAAACAAATAGTGCAAAAGAAAAAGAAAAAGGGAAATGACACATATTTTGGGAAGAGTATTTGTATTGACTTTCTTTGAGTATATTTGTACAAAGGAGACAATCATCCTAGTAAGAGGATCTTGCCGTAAATATTTGAAAAATTTATACAAAATAAGGATGGCTATGTGAAATAATTCCATGGGATTCCATTCTGCTGTAGCTTTCACAACTCTGAACATCTGTCCATTCAATGCTTCGTTTGACGATGGCTGGATTGATCAGAACCCTGGAACCGGTTGATGAAGAGACTGTCTTGGAAGTGATCCGACGAGACATAGTCATACGCTTTAATTCCCTAACTTTTGCCTGAATCGCCCTTTCGGGTTTTCGATCCACCGGGAAACCCCTTTTTGCCCAAGCCGCCCTTTCGGGTTTTCGACTTGCCAGGTGTACGGATTTTTTTGTTTTTATCCCTAATTTTTGCCTGAACCGCCCTTTCGGGTTTTCGGTTCACCGGGATGCCCATTTTTGCCCAAGCCGCCCTTTCGGGTTTTTGACTTGTCGGGTTATTTTATGCGTAGTATCTTTTGACTATGTCTGCGTTCGCAGGGTGCGGCAAATTGTCGCCGTCCATGGTGGTCAGAATCATTGCACCACCAGAAAACATGCTCTTGATCACAAATGGTCCTTCATATGTAGGAGTCCATTTGCCCCTGGGATCACTTTGCGGCAAGATAATCCGCTTGACTACTAGATCTCCGACTTGATACACATGACGTCTGACTTTCTTATTGAAGGCCTTGATCATCCGCTTTTGATACGTCTGACCATGGCATATAGCAGCAAGTCGCTTTTCGTCGATCAGATTGAGTTGATCAAGTCGGGTCTGCATCCAATCATCTTCATTCAAACCTGCATCCTTCATAATCCTTAGAGACGGGATCTGAACTTCCATAGGCAAAACAGCTTCCATGCCATAAACCAAAGAAAATGGGGTTGCCCCAGTTGAGGTACGTATCGTCGTACGGTATCCATGCAGCGCAAACGGTAACATCTCATGCCAGTCTTTGTAAGTGACTGTCATTTTCTGAATGATCTTCTTAATATTTTTGTTCGCAGCTTCAACATCACCGTTCATCTTCGGCCGATAGGGAGATGAATTGTGATGATAAATCTTGAACTGTTCGCATAACGCGGTGATCATTGTGTTATTCAGATTTGTACCGTTGTCTGTGATAATCCTGTCTGGAACACCGTATCGACATATGAGATTTTGCTTGATAAAGCGGGCAACCACATTTTTGGTGACGGAGGCGAAGGAAGCTGCTTCGACCCATTTAGTGAAGTAGTCAATGGCAACCAGGATGAAGCGATGTCCGTTGGAAGCCGTGGGTTTGATCTCTCCAATCATATCAATGCCCCACATTGCAAAGGGCCATGGAGCAGTCAGGACGTTGAGGGGAACCGGAGGGATATGAACTTTGTCAGCATAGACTTGACACTTGTGACAAGTACGGGAATGTTGATGGCAATCAGTCTCCATGGTAGACCAGTAATAGCCTGCCCTTAGGATCTTCTTAGCCATTGTATGCCCGCTCAAGTGAGTGCCAAATGGGCCGCTGTGTATATTAGTCATGATCAACTCTGCTTCAGCCTTATCCACACATCGGAGTAATACACAATCATGGCTTCGTTTGTAAAGGATGTCGTTGCTCAGGAAGAACTTAGCAGCGAATTTCCTTAAGAACTTCTTGTCATTCACGGAAGCTCCTTCAGGATAATCTTGGGTCTCGAGATACCTTTTGATTTCATGGAACCAAGGTTGTTCCACTACTTCTTCGGTATTAATCTCGTGACAATGCGCGGGTTCATCCATTCGCTCGATGGTGATTTGGGGAGCCTCGTTATCCCAGTTGAGTTTAAACATGGAGGACATTGTGGCTAGAGCATCTGCTAGCTGATTCTCTTCTCGCGGAAAGTGCTCGAAGGTAATTTGCTCGAAGTGAGGCAACAATGTCAGAACATGTTCTTTGTATGGAATAAGATTAGGATGCTTGGTATCCCAATCTCCTTTGATCTGGCTGATGACCAAAGCCGAGTCCCCGAATACGATCAAAGATTTGATCCCCAATTCTATAGCAGCCTTGAGACCAAAGATGCAGGCTTCATACTCAGCCATATTGTTTGTGCAGCTGAAGCAAAGTCGGGCCGTGAAAGGAGTGTGGCATCCTTCCGGAGAAATGAGTACTGCGCCAATGCCGTTTCCAAGTGCATTTGAAGCACCATCAAAGTACAAGATCCATCGGGATCCCTTTTCGGGTCCGTCATACGGTCCGTCACCTTTAATGTTGTCCAAATTCATGATGTCCTCGTCTGGGAAATCAAATCTCATGGGTTGATAGTCTTCGATAGCCTGATGAGCCAGATGGTCAGCTAATACACTCCCTTTTATAGCTTTTTGGGTGGTGTACTGGATGTCATACTCGGTCAAGATCATTTGCCATCTGGCTATCCTTCCAGATAAAGCGGGCTTTTCGAAGATATATTTGATAGGGTCCATTTTGGATATCAACAAGGTAGTATGAGTCAGCATATACTATCTTAGTCGGCGAGCAGCCCATACCAAAGCGCAGCAAGTTTTCTCGAGCAGTGAGTAGCGAGTCTCACAGTCGGTAAACTTTTTGCTAAGGTAATAAATAGCATGCTCTTTTCGACCAGACTCGTCATGCTGGCCCAAAACACACCCCATTGAGTTATCCAAGACGGTCAAATACATGATCAATGGTCTTCCTTCGACGGGTGGCATTAGAATAGGAGGTTCTAGCAAATACTCCTTGATTCTATCAAAAGCAGCTTGACAATCGTCGTTCCATTCCACTACCTGATCTTTCTTCAAGAGTTTGAAAATTGGCTCACAGGTAGAAGTCAGATGTGAGATGAATCTGGCAATATAGTTTATGCGCCCCAAGAAACCTCTAACTTCCTTTTCAGTGCGGGGAGCAGGCATCTCTTGTATTGCTTTTACTTTTTCCGGATCGACTTCAATGCCTTTGTTGCTTACAATGAATCCCAGGAGTTTACCAGACCTAACTCCAAAAGTGCATTTACTCGGATTCAGCCTGAGCTTGTATTCTTTCAATCTGGCAAACAGCTTTTCCAGATGTTCAAGGTGCTCTTCCTCTGTTTGTGACCGAGCTATCATATCGTCTACGTAAACTTCAATCTCATGATGTATCATGTCATGAAATAAAGCTACCATGGCGCGTTGATAAGTTGCCCCTGCGTTCTTCAGCCCGAACGGCATCACTTTGTAACAGAAAGTGCCCCATTGTGTGACAAAAGTTGTTTTCTCCATATCCTCGGGGGCCATCTTGATTTGATTGTAGCCCGAGAATCCGTCCATGAAGGAAAACACCTTATGCTGAGCTGTATTGTCGATCAAGATGTCAATATGAGGTAGCGGGAAATCATCTTTAGGGCTGGCCCTATTCAAATCCCGGTAGTCCACACACATTCTGACTTTGCCATCCTTCTTAGGCACTGGCACAATGTTAGCGACCCATTGAGGATAGGACGTAACAGCCAGAAAGCCAGCATTGAACTGCTTCATTACTTCTGCTTTGATTTTTTCGGACATGTCAGGCCTCATTCGGCGAACTTTTTGCTTGATCGGTGGACAGTCTTCTCTTGTGGGGAGACGGTGAACCACGATGTCTGTGTCTAGGCCCGGCATGTCTTCATAGGACCAAGCGAAGATTTCAACATACTCATTCAGTAACTGTACCAAGCGTTCCTTGACTTCTGGTTCCAGGTTGGCACCCACTTGCACCTCCTTCCGATTCTCCTTGGTTCCCAAGTTAATAGTTTCCAACGGCTCTTCATGCGGTAAGATGGCCCTTTCCTCTTGTTGCATGAGTCTGGCTAGTTCCCCGGGTACTTCACAACCTTCGTCATCTTCATACTCGGCTAGATTGACCAGGTCTTCAGAGTTATCGAAAGATACAGCAGAATAGTCACCCATGGAATCCGGAGTGGATGGGTACCTGCATTGGTGAGTGTGGGTGTGTGTAAGGGATAGCCATCCTTAAACAAAAAATGCAAAAGGAAAGAAAATGAACACAAGCAGTTTATCAAATGAAAAACGTCCAATGAATCATTAAACATGGCATATGAATATGAAAAATAGTCAAAACCCTTACAAGTGGACCTACATGCCCCGGGTAAGGCAGGAGGTGAAAAGATAGTGTACGGATTGTTTGAAAGTAAAATATTACAGACCAAATAGGAAATGTTTAATAGATAAATTACTGATGAATAAAGGTGATGGGGACAAAGTCTTTAGCCTCCCAATTGCTCAACCCTCCTCTGACAGTTGGATAAATCCACTCTTCAAAGTTGCTTTCTTTGTCTTCATCTTCCAGGGCGTTGATTCGGTAAGGAGAAATTTTGATCGGCGCTCTTTCAATCTTCGACCGGCGCATAGCTTTCTGGCCAGCGGTGGTGAAACCTAATCCAAGCTTATCAACCTTATGCGGAAAATCGGGTAACTGCCCCCACGCTGAATTCTTCCCTTCTTTAACTGCAGCCCTTGCATCCTCCAGAGATGCCATCCTGGCCATCTGTCTTGGTGTCTCAGCTGCCAACTTCGCCACTGCTATCTCAGGAAGCACTTCTTCGAAATGTTGAAACGGTGTCTCAATGAATTCCCCTTCAACCTCCACATACCGGAAAGAATTTAAGTGGCTAATCATGTACTCTTCTTCGCCGTGGACAGTAATGATCTTTCCCTTTACAGGATACTTCAGCATCTGATGCAAGGAGGAGGTGATTGCCCCAGCATGGTGTATCCAAGGTCTACCCAGCAGGCAGGAGTATGTTGGACGGATGTCCATTACATAGAAAGTGGATTTAAACACCTCAGTACCTATCTTGACAGGAATTTCAACTTCTCCATGGACCATTCTTTTCGATCCATCGAAAGCTCTGACGACAATATCACTCGGCTTCAATTCCAACCCTTCGCAATCTAGCCGGTCCAAGACCTTCTTAGGCAAAACATTCAGCGATGAACCGGTATCAACCAAAACATGTGCAAGGGTGGTTCCGCGACACTCGATTGAAATATGCAACGCATCATTGTGATTTCGGCCTTTAGGGGTCAGGTCGGCATCAGAAAAACCTAATCCATTGTCTGCAGTCAGACTAGCCACGCAATGTTGAAATTGATCTGCAGAGGTTTCCTGGGGCACATGAGCTGCCTTTAGAAACTTAATCAAAGCTTGAGCGTGCGCTTCTGAGCAAAGCAACAGTGCCAGCATGGAGATCTTGGAGGGGGTTTGCCCCAACTGTTCCACCATATCATAATCACTTCTCTTGATTATCCTCAAAATCTCGTCCATTTCTTTCTTGGAGGCTTCCGGAATCACCAAAGGTTGAGCCCTCGTCCTGACGGGCTCATCTTGTATTCCTTTTCCTTTATCGGCAATGGTAGGAGAGACAGCACTAGGAACGAAAATTTCTTCAATCAAAGGAGTTCTAGCGGAGAGTTTTACTGGTGCAGGAAGGACTTCTTTAGCTGGTGAGGGTCCAAAGACTGCTCTTGGAGGAGCAATCTCTGGAGAAAATATTCTCCCGCTCCTGGTGATTTTGCTGGTGCCCGCAATGTTACTAATGATGGCTTCTTCATCATCTGAATTTTCTTCGATTATCTCAACTTGCTTGATACCATGGTAGTAGATGTCACCACCATAGTTCCAAGGTATCGACTTCTCAGAAACATAGGGAACAGGCCCCGACATTGTTATCTTCAAAGGTATAGACTTTGCAGCTGGTGTAATCTTAACTGGCTTTTTGACGGCCTCGGAAAGATTGGCGTGAATGGTTATGATTGAGACATTTTCAACATGAACTGGAACAGCAGGAACTTTTTCGAACAAAATTTGTCGGCTATCCATAAGGCCTTGGATGCCTTTTTTCAATAGCGGACAATCAAACGGCAGAGAGTGGCAACAGTAGCAGTCTTCTTTACATCCCGGGAAGATCCCGGCCCTTAACAAATTCAACTTAATGGTTAACAGTGGAGTAGTCAGATCACTAACGTCAGCAACATACAGATCCTCTTCAATGGTATTGACATTCCGACCGTGCTTCGGCATAGGTGCAGATATCACATTGGGTTTTTCTGGAGCGTCAAACTCTACCTCCTTAGCCTCTATCAGGTCTTGGATCTTATGCTTGAGTGCCCAACAATCATTGGTGTCGTGTCCAACACTGTCTGAATGATAGGCGCACTTAGCATTGGCATGATAATGTGGAGAGGAGGTATTTACATTCTTTGGCGCCTCCTTGATAGTGGCAAGATTCAATTTCAACAGATGGGGAAGCACCTGCGCTGGAGTCATATTAATACGGGTGAACTGCCGTTGTGGCCTTTCCACCCGTTGCTGGTTTGGTCTGGATTGGTTGTAGCGAGGCTGCTCACTTGGAGTGTTTTGAATCATCACGGCCCCCACAGTTGGCCGACGCTCCACCTTCCCTGCTCTTCTCTGAGAATATACCATAGCTGTCTCCTTCTTAAAAGGCTTCTTCTCAACACTTGCAGCAACACTCTTCTGAATTTTCCCCGACTTGATGCCGGCTTCTATTCTTTCGCCTGTTAAGATCAAATCGGTAAACCCTGCGGAAGAGTTACCAATTAAATGATTGAAAAATGGCCCAGATAGGGTCCCAAGAAACATATCAACAAGCTCACGGCGGTTAAAGGAGGCTGCACCCTGCCAGCCAAATCCCTCCATTTTTGTGCATATTCCTTGAATCCCTCACTTGTTCCTAGTGACATACCCTGAAGTTGGGTACGGGTAGGAGCAAGATCAGAATTATACTGGTATTGTTTATAGAAAGCGGTGGCCAAATCTTCCCAATTTCTGACACTGGTTCCTTCTAACTGATAAAACCATTCCAACTGAGCTCCCGACAGGCTGTCTTGAAAGAAATGAATCCAGAGATTTTTATCTGCCGTATAGGGTTGAATCTTTCTCACGTAGGACCTGAGATGCATTTTGGGGCAGGACAACCCGTCATACCTTACAAACACCGGCACCTTGAATTTTGGGGAAATCACAATTCCGGCGACCAAGCCCATGTCTTCAAAATCCAAACCCGGTACCCTTTGCAATTCCATAGCAGCCAATCTGTCTTCTAAACCCTTGTACTTATCATCAGCTGGAGGATACTGCTGGTCAGAATAATCTTCGTCCTCTTCAACCTCTTCCTCCTCTGCATCAGACTCGGAAGGCACCGCAACTCGATCTCTTTTACTAGTCCCTTCATCAGAAGTAGGAGGAAATTCAAGCACCCTCCGAGCTTCTCTGTCAAATCTTCTCCCCAAAGTAGCCACTCCGACCCTCTTATTCTTCTTCACTGGGTCTCTACTCTCCAGATGAGCCTTGATATCCTCTTGACTCTTGACCAAGGTCATCAAGAGTTGCTGGAACTGTGCATTCTGGGCTTGTAGGTCTTTGACTGTTTGCTCGAGATCCATCCTACTGAAATAAACAGCAGATAGATAAGGAAACCTGGAGTGAGACCTGCTTATGCACATGATGAATGGTATGCTGATGTATGCAATGCATTCAAGGATTTAGGACATTCAAAGTTGTTTCAGACAAAGAAGAACGCACGTCATATTAATAAGAAGAAATCTGTTAGTACATAAATGCCCCATGGGCCAAATGTTACAACATAAACTTCTCAAGGCAGAAAGACATTGCGCATCCTCTTTGGCGCGATGTAGGTGTTGAGGGCCTCTTTCTCGTGGAGTCGGTGGGTAAGCTCTAGAACCTTCTTTTCACTGGCGTAGTAGCTAGCTTCAAAAGTGTTCCGTTCCTCCTTGAGCTGAATCCAACTTTTCTGCATTTCCTCCCACGATGTAGGCATGTCTGGATGCAGGATGGTGTAGGGAACCTCTCCTTCATTGACGGGCTCTTTAATCACTGGGAGTACATGAGGATAAGGCATCATCAGACTTTGGGCTCGGGCTCGTACCCACTTGAGATAGGGCTCAAGAGGGATGGAGTTCTTGTGTCCCAGAGTCTTGCTATCAACCTTGTTGAGTTTTCCCCAAGCTCTGATGAATCTTTGGCGAAGTCCTTGCGCATCGTTGTCGAAGTCAAAAACTAGGCTAGGAATCAACATGTCATGAGGGCCATCCCTCCGTGCATATCCAAATTGTCTCAAAGCTAGGCAAGGGTTGTAGGTGATACCTCCCCTGATTCCAAGTAAGGGAATATTAGGAAACTCTCCGCAACGATCGACGATGATGACATTTTCTCTGGACCGAGAACACCAATGCACATCAGAATGAGTAAGAGTCATCAATCGTTGGGACCACCTTGTACTTTGGTCATTCTTCAAGACAGATTGTGGAAGGTGCGAAATAAACCACCTTGCGAGGAGAGGAGTACAGCACATGAGAACACCCCTCTTTCTCATTGTTCGTGTGTAAAATGAGTGAAGGATGTCCCCAAGCAACGTTGGTATTGGATTTCTGGACAAGAAGATTTTGACGGCGTTGACATCTACCAATTGGTCAGGATTTGGGAACAAGACCAACCCGTAGATAAGGAGTGCCACAATCTCTTCAAAGGCTTGTAGGTCCAATGAGTTCCAACATTCTTGTGCCTTCTCAAACAAGAATTTTGCTAAGAATCCTTTGACGCCGCTTCTGGTTTCCCAATGCCCCTTGATTTCAGATGGTTGTAGATGTAGTGCTCGAGCAACATCTTCAGGTTTCGGTTCCTTCTCCGTACCGTTGAAGGGTAGTTGATTAAGGATAGGGATTCTTAGGAGTTGGGAAAACTCCTCCAAAGTGGGAACCAACTGATAATCGGGGAAGGTGAAGCAGTGGTGAAGAGGGTCAAAGAACTGGAATAGCACTTTCATCATGTCTTCTTCAATGTTGGTGTTGACTAGGCTGAGCAGTCTACCATGTCTTTCACTGAAGGATGAATTTTCCGGAATTCTTGAAGTGATCTCCTTGAGTTGAGGAGAGATTCTCACAAGGTTGACTTGAACGGTATTTCTGCGAGGCATTTCCATGACCTACAAAACAAGAACAATGATGAAGATCCAAACCCTTGAAATGGTTAGTAAATGCATATGATGCTTTATGATGTTTATGATGTATGCACAAGACATATGTACAAGCAAATCACACCAAACCCTAATTTCAGGCTTGCATGGGGTTTCATAGGTAAGTACCCTCTTGAGTGTAGTTGGCTTAAAAACCTGTCCTATAAATAGTAACCGGGTTCTAAGGAGCTCAATATCACTGGATTGTTTTCATTGTTCATTGTTTTGGTTTAGCCACTTAACTAGCGACCAAAATATTCCAAGAAAACAACCCTCAATGAGTGTAGTATCGAGTATCTACCAACTTCGGACTGCACCAAAGCCAGTCATCTCACTACCCCTAATAAAAGGCCAAGATGGTCAAGTAAGGTTCTAGGTCATTAGTGCTTAGTGACATCACTCAGCGGCCCCGTACTCTCCTTGATTGAACTCAAGGGTTACCGGTACTCACAAATATGTCGCACTAATATAGCTATTGCTTAGACCGTGTCGGTATACCCCGCACAGTTTCCACAACGTATTGCTATCTATGAATGTTTCCCAAAATCCGGGTGGAGGATTGTAAACCCAAACAATAGAGCCCAAGTATAAAGCAAGCAAATCAAACAATTAGTCATGCAAGAGGGTGATCTAAGCCCTAAGGTTACTCCACTTAAAGAATTCTCCCCAGCAGAGTCGCCAGTTCTGTGATACGGTGGGAGAACTGACTAGGGTTTTGCGTTTGTTTTCGCAAATGTTTCGGTTGAGCAAGAGTCGCCACCGACTTTTTATTTTATCCTAAGGAAAGGTTTAAAAAGCACAGCAAAAACCTTTGAGATTTTTCTTGGGTTCGGGGAGTAGATTGTAGAAGGGGAAGGTATTAGCACCCCTTCCATCCATGGTTATCCATGGGCTCTTAGGTACTTGCTTAGATCAACTTGCCTTAGTTTTCAATTGTTTGAAATGGTGCTTTGTGTGTGGTTTTGAAAATGTTTTGAAAAGATGCCTTGTGCTAGGCTAACCTTGTAACAATTCTTTACTCGAATGTTTTACAAAAGGTGTTTTATCTTTTTAAAAGATGTTTCAAGGGTTTGAAAAGTTGATTTTGAAAGTGTTTGTGAAGTGGGTTTTGAAATTAGGCAAGTGTTTTCTTTGCAAATTGACAAGTACTTAAGAGTTTATCTACCCTAAAGCTTTCTCAAAGATTTTTGTCATGTTTTAAGCCCTTTTGACAAATTTGTTCCACCATTGCATTTGGTGGACAATCTTGTCTTAGGAGATGAAAGGGACGGGCGCGGGTCATCGTTTGGACCATAATTGCAATAGTGTTAAAGGTCTTTGGGCAATTTTCTTTAAGGGACTTGATCATTTGTTTTTGTTTGTTTTGAAAAGTTTTATCGAGGGACTATGATCATTCAATTTGTTTGTTTTGCCCAAAGAAGTTCAACATGCAATATGGCCCAATTATTTGAAGGCAACAAAGTGGAATGCCCTAGGGGTGCAAGTGTGAGATGTGTTGTTTATTTTCATGCTCATTTATCTTGTATTAGGTCAAACTATTTTTTATCGTTTTTCGCATGCAAGCCCTAATTCTAACATGGCATAATTAGAAAGCGTATAAAGTGCGAAATTTAAATTCCTACGCTATTACAACATAATAATATAGGGAGGGGGGTACAAATTTACAAATGGGGGATATTTAGACAAGAATTTAAATCTAAATTATTACATCATTTTTGAATATTTGCAAGGTAAATAAATTGCATAATTAAATGGAAATGAAATAAATATGCAAAATGAAAAAAGAAAGTTTTTATATGTATGAGAAAAGTATGGTTTATGTAAAATAAAACAAAAAAAATAAAAAGGTATTATTTTTGAGTATTTTCAACTTTTAGGGCAAAAACCCTAATTTCAATTAAAATGGATATTAATTACTTAATTCATATAATATTTATTATTTACATACAAAAATAAAATAAAATATAGTATGTTTGTAAAAAAGGGTATTTTTTAGTATTAAATATTAAAAAATAAAATATGTACACTTTTGGTATTTTTACTCTAAGTATATTAATGTATATATATGTATACTTATATTATTTTAAATATGTATTATATACAAATAATAATAATATTCAAATTTTTTAGAAAATAGTATTTTTTATATGAAATATTTTCAGAGGGTAATGTAAAATAAAAAATGAAAATGAAAATGTATTTACATTATTTTTCTATTTATCCTAAATAATAATATATATACATATATGTATAAATCAAAAGAAAATCAAATAAATACCAAATAAAATCAAAAAATGATGAGAAAATTATTTTCAAAATTTTAATATGCTGAGAAAAAATAAACAAGTCAAACAAAAAAGAAAGAGTCAAAAATATTAAAAAATGAAGCAAATGGGCTCAGGGGTGTGAAACAGAAAAAATGGTGTGGATAGCAAAATGATACAGGCCCAGCCCAATCCACTTCTTCTTCAACCTTTGGCCAAAAACGCGCGCCTTGTTACAGAGATTCAAACATCCTGATTCTTTGAGATTTTGCACAAACTTTCAACACAAAACATGTCAAGCATTGAATCACGATTCCAAATATATAAAAAACTCATCCTAACTCTCAGAAATGAGAGAGAATTTTATCAATCCCAAATCTTGACCTAAACTTTCTGCCATTTTAAAAGCTTAAATTCTCTCAACTCAGGCAAAAGAAATGAAATGTAAAGTTATGTACATGCTCAGGGCTATGAGTAGGACCTTGTTTCTTCACAAACTTAAGACTAAAGAGGCATAATAAGAGAGATACGAGTTCAAAATTTTACCTATTCAGTTGAACTTCTATCTGGAGAATGAGGAACTTTCAGTGCAAGGTGATGATTGGAAAAGCTTCCTTGAGGTCCAGGGATGCTATTCCAATGTTTACTTTGTCTTGAAAGCTTCTGAATCAAGCTGTAGAACTTCACCTGCAAGTCAAAGATGTGAAAATGGTGGAAGTGGTTAGAGCAATTACAGATCGTGTCTTAGCTTCTGGATAGCTTGCATAGGTTGTAAGGAAGGTAGAGGAACAAGTTTGGACAAGAATGCTTGAAGGGATTGAGAGATGGCACTCAAACTGCAGGCCTTGCCCTGTTTGAGCAGTTTGATGGTGTTTCTGAGATGGAGAGTGTTTGAGAGGTCAAGGATTCGTGCAAAAGCTTGGTTGGGATGTTTTGAATGTGTCTACAATATTTGCTTTCTTGTTCTAAGACTGAGATGGAAGTTGTTACAAGTTATGGAACTTTCTTCTTTCTTAAGCAACAAAAGCAAGTTGACTTTCTAGGCATGTATGGGGCCTCCTAATGTGCTGCATAATCCTCTCTTGATCAGAGCAATTTGTCCATAATCTTGTGCCAAAAGGATTTAGCTTGTACTTGTTGGATTTCTAAATTGACATAAAGTGAACTTTTACCAAAATGGCTAATTTGCTTTATCTAGAAATGGATCAATCTTGTGTACAATGCTTGAACTCATGGAACAACACTTTGGCACAATGAACAAGCATTAAATTATGGAGTGTAACTTGGTTTAAGGACCTGTAATCTAGCCTAAAGCATGCTGAGTTCAAATTTGCAAAGTTATGGACATGGAACTTGGTCATGAACAAAGTGGTTTTTTGCTATATTGTGAAATTCGATTCTCTCTAACCATGAGGTTGTTTGAGAAGTTCTTGGACATTTTGGAAAGCTTGGAATGTGTACTACAATCCATCTTTGAAATTCAAATTGAAATTCCAAGTGGAAGTGTATGAAAAATGGCCTTGAAGTGGGGTAGAAAACCTTGTCAAAATAGGTTAAAATTCTACTAAGTTAAAAATGGTTTAGTGCCCTTATTCAAAAAATTGTAACTTGAGATACAAGCTTCAAATGAGAAAACTTTGTGAATCAAAGTTGTAGATTATGCAACAAGATACAACTTTCATGTTTTGACTTTTATTTGAATCCAAATGGATCTTGGTGAAAAGGTGGGGCAAAGTTGGGAAAAAATTAGGGTTTTTCATAACTTAGAAAAATTCTAAGTTATGAAAAATTCCATTTTCTAACCCTAATTTGCAATTTGTGATTTCTTGGTGAACAAGTTTCATGATTTGGCATATTTTGATGAAAAATGAATCTTGACTCTTGATTTTGACCAAAAAGTCAAGGTTTGACTTTTCAGTATACAGTCAAAACTGATCAATTGACTGGGAAATTCAACTGTCAATCTTGTGTACTTGGGATCTTTTGAGCTTGTTGAGCATGTCAAGATAATTCCATGGGGTCCTTGAGTCCATATGTGAGCTTGGTTTGCCATTGGCTAGGTCAAACAGTCAAAAATTGCCTCTGTACAGTCAAAACCCTAAAAATGACCATTTTGCCCTTTTAGTGATCTGATCAAATTTCTTGTGGAATTGTGATCCAAACTTGATCAAATGGTTCATATGAGTTCATAATGTTGATGTGGATCAAATTTCATGAGATTTGACTGTCAATTGGCCACAGTTGACTTTTTCCCCAATACAGTTGATTTCTAGGTCAACTGTTCAATTGACTTGGCAAAATTTGGAATCAGGACTTGAAACTTGGTATGGATAAACTTAGGAGGTCAACATGAAGCAAGAAAGTCATCTTGGGCACTTTGGGTCAAAACATCTTTGTGCAAACACAAACCCTAATTTGGGGTTAGCAGTGCAAGGAGGAGTCTTGAGCAGATGAAACCCTGACTGGATCTTGAGCTTCAAGGGCTTTGTGAGGAGAAATCAATGAGAAATGGGAGGGAAAATTTTGGGGTACAACAGCAGACCACTTGGCCCATCAGGCAGTCGACGATTATCAGTCAATGAACTTTGAATTTCCAGATGAAAGCATCATGATAGTGACTGATTGTGAAGTACCTGGACCGGATGAAGGACCTGAGGAAGGATCCCGATGGTCTATGCACTTTGACGGAGCCTCCAATGCTTTGGGTAATGGTATCGGCGCTGTGATCATATCCCCTCAAGGCACTCATACTCCCCTCACTGCCCGGCTATGTTTCAACTGCACCAACAACATGGCAGAGTATGAGGCGTGCATCATGGGACTCAAAGCTGCAATTGACTTAAGGATCAAGTTTCTGAGTGTCTTAGGAGATTCCGCTCTCGTGATCAACCAGATCAAAGACGAGTGGGATACGAAACATCCGAATCTTATTCCTTATAGAGAATGTGTGTTGACCCTGATCCCCCACTTCACAGAGATAACCTTTGAACACTTTCCAAGAGAAGAGAATCAACTGGCGGACGCGTTAGCTACAATGTCTTCTATGTTCAAGGTCAAATGGGACAATGAGGCTCCCCGGATCATCATCTGGAAACTGGACGAACCGGCATACTGTTGCGATCTCGAGACTGAATTGGTGACTGAGAAGCCTTGGTACCATGAGGTGAAGAGATATCTGGAAGCTCAGGAATACCCTGAGGGTGCCTCTGTCAATGATAGGAAGTTCCTGAGAAGGTTCGCAGCAAAGTTCTTCCTTAGCAACGACATCTTGTACAAGCGAAACCATGATTCAACCTTACTGCGTTGTGTGGATAAAACTGAAGCAGAAAGGATCATGGAAGAGCTATATGAAGGGACCTTTGGTACACATTCCAGTGGGCATACAATGGCAAAGAAGATCCTTCGGGCAGGGTATTACTGGTCCACAATGGAAGCTGACTGCTACCAACATTCCAGGACATGCCATAAATGCCAGATTTATGCAGACAAGGTGCATGTTCCTCCAGTTCCCCTGAATGTTCTGACTGCGCCTTGGCCGTTTGCAATGTGGGGCATAGACATGATCGGTGAGATTAAACCTACGGCATCTAACGGGCATCGCTTCATCCTGGTAGCGATTGACTATTTCACGAAGTGGGTCGAGGCAGCATCCTATGCTACGGTAACCAAGACTGTTGTGGCACGGTTCATTCGGCACAACCTGATCTGTCGATACGGCGTCCTAGAAAGAATTATTACAGACAACGGTACCAATCTGAATAACAAGATGATCACTGAGCTCTGCGAGCAGTTCAAAATACAGCACCACAATTCTTCTCCTTACAGACCGAAGATGAATGGGGCTGTAGAAGCATCAAATAAGAACATTAAGAAAATCGTGCAGAAGATGACAGTGACTTATAAGGATTGGCATGAGATGTTACCGTTCGCTCTACATGGGTACCGCACCTCAGTCAGGACGTCGACCGGGGCAACTCCCTTCTCTTTGGTTTATGGTATGGAGGCAGTCTTACCGATCGAGGTACAAATACCCTCTCTCCGGATAATGAAGGATGCAAATCTGAACGAGGATGATTGGATTCAGACACGACTTGATCAGCTAAATCTGATTGACGAAAAGAGACTTGCTGCTATCTGTCATGGTCAGACATATCAGAAACGGATGATCAGGGCATTTAACAAAAAGGTCAGACCACAGGAATATCAAGTTGGGGATCTGGTAATCAAGCGAATCATCCTTCCTCAGAGTGATCCAAGGGGCAAGTGGACCCCTACGTACGAAGGGCCATTTGTGGTTAAACATGTGTTCTCAGGAGGAGCCATGATTTTAACCAACATGGACGGTGACGACCTTCCTCACCCCGCCAATGCAGACATAGTAAAAAGATACTACGCATGAAAAAAAGACCCGCTAGGCTGACATGCCTAGGCAAAAATTAGGGCTTCCCGGCGAACCAAAAGGGTTCGGGCAAAATGAAGGGATGAAATGAAAAAATCTGTACACCCGGCAAGTCGAAAACCTGAAAAGGCGGCTTGGGCAAAAATGGGTATCCCGGTGGACTGAAAACCCGAAAGGGCGGTCCAGGCAAAAGTTAAGGATAAAAGCGTAATACTATGTCTCATTGGATCACTTTGCATCCAGAATCCGGTATCTACACCAAGTTCAGACGGCATCGATCAGTCAGCTTCACCTTCAACCAAGGTCATCAAGTGATGAGACGCTCGGAATTATAAAGGCAATAGCAGAGTTGAAACCCAGTGGGATCATTCATTTCACACAGCTGTTTTATTTTCTCTTGTACAAATTTGTATAAACTCTTCTGTCCGGCGGCGTTCTCTTACTAGGACGTCAGCCTCTTGTACACAAAACGCCTATTTTCAGGCCATTCAAAAATCAATACAAATATACTTTTCAGTTAAAAGTGCCAATTGTTTTTCTTTTCTGTTTTGTTTTGCGAAGAACGTCCAAGGTTCAATTTGTGATATATGCATTGATAATAATTTGCTAACTCATAAATATTTGCATACGAAACAAAGGATTAATTACAGGTAACATTAGAAACAGGGGCAATAAAGAGTTGTCTAAGCGATCTAATTGTTCTGTCCTCCAAAGTACCAAGGTAGGTTCAGCTAAAAAACATAACCAGGTATCCTAATTCCCCAGAGAGTAAGCAGTCAGTACACTCTCTCCAAGCTATATTATCAAACCTTAAGGAAGTTGAGTATCCTCCAGCAGATCTCAACATTCTCCAGCAGCAATATGCATATTCTTGACAAGCATCCCCGGCAGTCTTGACCTAAAGATTGTTCCCCGGCGGTATATCAAACATTCAAAGGAATCACTTCCCCCGCAGTTCAAAACTTCCCCAGGAGAGTCCAATCCAGTTCCCCAGGAAAGTTGGAATTTATCTCTCCAAGCAGTAAGCTCATCCCCAGTAGATTCTGGAGGCTTATCCTCGCAGAGCACGAACGCGTCGCTCGACTTTATTCAAAGAGTTATTTCCTTACTAGGATATAACTGGGTTATCCTCAGCCAAAAGCCACAGAAAAGTCGTCCTCGAGAAGTCCTCCTACCCCCAGCGAAGTCTATTAACACTTCCAACACAACAAGGGTATCCCCAGCAAGTTATTATCAACTACTCAGCAAAGTATCTCTCTCCCCACAGAGTATTGCTCCCCAGCAAGATTACTGGAGTACTTTTCTCCTCGCAGAGTAATCCATTCGCCAAGTTCATGCCCCAACGGAGTCATCTTCTCCTACCGGTATTCTTGCAATTATCATCCCCAGCGGAAGCAAAATCTATTCTCCAACATCAGCCCAGGAGTGACTTCCCGGCACCCGTCAAGGATTTACTTTCCTAGACGAAAAATACATTCATAAACATCGCACCTCCATACATCATTATAGCATGCATAGACGCATCATACAAATCTCATCTATGTTGAGAACATCATCGCCTGATCCATATCATGCATTGCATATGACTGACCTCTATCTTTCAGGAAAGGTTCAGTTAAATTCTCAATCATATTTCAAGACCTAGACCGGTTCAGTTAATCGACTCCAAAGATTTCTTATCCAGTCCAAGGCCTTCTCTAGTCCAGCTAAATCGACCCCAAACAGATTTTTCTGATGAAGACTCAGTAGAAGTTATCAAAGGTTTTTCTCAATGTTTGCTTTTGAGATTATAATTTCCTATGGTTCTCTCCCCGATCCTGCGGAGACGATAATTCCATTCCAGGTTTTTCTCAATGTTTGCTATTGAGATTATAATTGCCTATGGTTCTCTCCCCGATCCTGCGGAGACGATAATTCCATTCCAGGTTTTTCTCGATGTTTGCTATTGAGATTATAATTGCCTATGGTTCTCTCCCCGATCCTGCGGAGACGATAATTCCATTCCAGGTTTTTCTCAATGTTTGCTATTGAGATTATAATTGCCTATGGTTCTCTCCCCACTGCTGCAGAGACGATAATTCCATTCCAGGTTTTTCTCAATGTTTGCTATTGAGATTATAATTGCCTATGGTTCTCTCCCCGATCCTGCGGAGACGATAATTCCATTCCAGGTTCTTCTCGATGTTTGCTATTGAGATTATAATTTCCTATGGTTCTCTCCCCAATGCTGCGGAGACGATAATTCCATTCCAGGTTTTTCTCAATGATGGCTATTGAGACTGTAATCACCTATGGTTCTCTCCCCGATACTGCGGAGATGATAATTCCCACCAAGATTTTCTCAACGATTGCTGTTGAAGTTAAAATCATCCAAGGTTCTATCACCGTTCCTGTTGAGGTAGTAACCACCCCTGGTTCATTCATCATCTTTTGAAGCTCCAGATCCAGCTCCTGTAACCAGTCAGGACACATCTATACCAAGCATCTGAAGACCAGCTCCTGCAACATGTCAGGTACTCATTTTTCTTTTGCAGGTACGCAAGTTCTCGCTAAGGAATCTCTTATGCGATCAACATCCAGATGGCATCTATAAGCCCATCCACCTTCCAGCATCTCTCAGCATGGCATCTGTAAGCCCATTCCACTACTACATCACTGCTACTATGTGAGCGCAAATTTCGGGGCACTCTAGTGTTCAATCATCTTCCACCTTCGGATTACGAAAGGCACGTCAGCCAATCTGCATCCTCAGGTCTAAGAAGATTGAACAGGGGCAACTGTTGTACCCCAAAATTTTCCCTCCCATATTCTTCAAGAATTGCAAAGTCAAGCTTCAAGATTCCCCAAGGGTTGCACAGTGCAAGGGCCTCCTAAACAGTCAAAATTAGGGTTTTGGTTCTGATCAAGAAAATGAAGTTTCCAAGGGTCCAATCAAGTCTCACATGCCTACAAATATGGTCAAGCATCCTCATACCAAGTTTCAAGACTTACAGCACAAAATTGCACAGTCAGAAACCCTAATTGCACTACAGTCAACTGTAGGGGCAAAATGGTCATTTGGCAGTCAAAAGTTCAAATTTTTGGTCAACATCTCATTTTGAAGCCACAAACATCATTTGATCAATGCTTGATCATGATTCTCAAAGCTTGGCTCAAAAATCATCAAGATGCAAAAGTTTCTATTTTTGGACAGCTGAAAAGTCAACTGTAACTTGACCAAGGCATAACTTTTTCATGGTTCATCAGAAAAATCCCATCCAATGCTCATTTTGAAGGGGAATACATTTCCTACAACTCATCTTCACATTCCAAGTCCAAGAAATGCTCTCACAAAAAGTTATCAATTTCAACATTATAGGTCATTTTCAAAAGTCAACAAAAAGAGACTTTAAGTCAAAGACCATAACTTGAGATTGGTAAATCAAAATGACATGGGACCAAAGACATTGGTTAGAGGACTTCAAAACCTTTCCAAAATGTCCAAGAACATGATCAAAGCTTAAAAATTGAGCAAGATATGCATTGGAGAAGTTGGGAAATTTTTGTGAAATGACCAAAATCATTTATCCTTGAAATTTCATTTTTTGACAAAGGGGCCCCACTTTTTCCACTTGAATTAACTTGGCCATGCTTCCCACGTGTCCCACCTTTTATTTCTATTTTTTTTAGATTGATTTTTTATTTTTTATTGATTTTATTGGATTTAATTAAGTTTAAATCTTTTAAAATCAAAAGAAAATTAAAAAGGCCAATTAAGGAAGATATCTGACTTTGATGGATCTTGAATCACCTTTAAGCATATGCCAAATTCGTGCAAGGGGCCAAATAGAGCAAGAATTCAAAAATGGTTCAAAAATGGAAGTTTGGTTATGGAGGTTTATGGAGAATCTTGAAATTGAATACTATGCATTATGAGGCCATAATTCCTTTTCATACATGTTGCATAAGACCTAGGCAAGTGATCAGAGGCAATAGAGAGACCTAAGCTGCGCAAGAACACTCAGAGCAAACTTGCATTTTGGCCAAGATTTTTGAAAACTGAAAACACTTCTAGAGCCCGTTTCAGCCTCTCATTCTCATCCAAACAAGTTGCTGACACCCTAAGGAAACTATAGCCATCAAATTCAGACCTTCAAACGCCAAGAACAGGTATAACCAAGTCCAACTTTCCTTGAAATTTTTGGTATTCGCATTTTAATATTCATGCCATATTTATCATTTTTGATCATGGATTTGGACTAATATGATTGTTCTGAAGCTATTAGCATGATTCAATTGGGTTTTCCAAGCCTGTGCACGATTTCACCATGGCCATTACCTAGGGTTTCAGAGTTTTGATTTTAGGGCTTTGCATACCAGGAACAATTGGAACCTAGGATTGCTACCATTAAAATCAGGGCCTTCCACTGAGTGGATTTGAACTATCGCGCCCTATTTCTTTCCCACCATGGCCTATTCGCTATTTTCAAATAGCTTGCATTTTGGGGGGGTTTAAAACCCCCGCTATTTCATTTTCATTACAGGTACATTGGGGAAGACGACTGCGTGTCACAGTGTGAGTGGCTGGTTTGAATCCAGCGCGCTTTTTTTTTATTTTATAACACTAACGACCACTTTATTTTATATTATTTATTTCTCATATTATATACAAGACGCGTTGGATGGTTCAGTGGTAAGCATAGGCGTTGGCAACGTTCATGACCTGGGTTCGAGCCCCAGGTCCTCACCCTTTCCATATAATTTTTCCACTAACATTCCTATGCAGTTCAAACCTTGAAGACTATCATACACCCTCAGAATCAAGCTGTCCACGCGTCCCAGGGTGTTCAATCAAAGGCCAGGATTTGGGGAACATGATGCATTCTAGTCAACGCCTGGGCACGTTAGTGGAAAAGGTCAAAGAGGCTAAGGCTTATTGGGCTCAGATTGCTGGACCTCACCCTCCAAATTAGGGGCAGACCCCCTTAGGTTTTGCAATTTTCTTTACATTCTTTGTTTTTTTTATTATTATTTTTACATTCTTTTAATTATTGCTTTTTAATTAATTTATTATTTTCACAATATATAAAAAACACCAAAAAATCAGAAAAGATAAAAAAAAATAATAAATATTTTTATTTTAGTATTTTGTAAATAAATCCCACAATTAATTTAGTTTTAATTTTAGGTTGTTAATTTAATTCTTTTTCTCAATAACCAAAAATAATAAAAATAGATCTTTAGCACTTTTTACCCTTTTTTTTAATTAATTAAATATTTTTATTATAATTATCATTAACCATTAATTTTGTAAATAAATTATATAATCAATTTAGTTTTAATTTTAGGTTTTAACTTTAATGTATTTTTTTTAATAAATTAAAAAAACAATTAGAACTAGAATTATTTAACTTTTAAATTCCGATTTAATTTTTCTTTAATGTCATAAATACAAAAACATGAAAAAATAAGTTCTTTCTTTTTATTTAACTTCACTATTTTAATAATTTTATTTTAATTCCTTTAAAGGGTCCAACGCCCTCGCATTCGATTACATTTTTGTTTCGCGCGTTTTATTTATTTCTTTTTGTGAATATAATGTACTTGCTCCAAAGCCCTGTAATAGTTAATTAGACATTTATTTTCTGCACTTTATTTTAAATCGGGTCTGGATTAATTTGGCGATGTAGACCCGCGCCTTTGTAATAGCGTAAGACCTTTATCTTTTCCGCACTTTAAATTCCCGCACCTTTAACTGTTAAACAATAACATGAAAGAATGAATGCCCAAAAATAAAATCAAAACGTAGATCACCAATGCATGACAAGACAAACAATAAACTGAAAATGACACACAATTCACACACCACCCCTAGGGTACGCTTCACTGTTGCCTTGCCCCTCGAAAGGTGATCGTCGAGTAGAGGATGTCTTAGTAAGTCCTCATGATCCGGGAACCTGGCATGAGGGTAGCTTCTGAGGTGTCTTCCCATTGCTCTGGTGATCACCATGTCCCGAACCTCGAATTGACCCGAACACCTCCAACGGTGGTGCTACCTACCTCTCAATGGTGGGATGGCACTACTTTAAAGGACATTTACACAGACGAATTCCTTAGGGTAGGTAGATTCTCATAGATACTTGCTCTTCTCAAAAACAAACAAAATACTTTTCACACCTACACTTTCTAAAAGTTTTCAAACAAATTTTTCATACACTCTTGAGGACAGATACAAGAGTTACTTAGAGATTTTTTCAAACGAAACTTTTTCAAAACCCACTCACCTTGAAAAGCAAACAAACATTTTGAAAACACAATGAGCAAGTATCTAAGAGCCCATGGATAACCATGGATAGAAAGGGTGCTAACACCTTCCCTTTCTACAATCTACCTCTCGAACTGAGAGCAATCTCTATAAGGAATTTTTCTGTGCTTTTGTCCTTTCCATTTGGAGAAAATAAAAGACGGTGGCGACTCTTGCTTACCGCGACATTTCGCGAAACCAGCTAAAAACAGTCAGTTCCAGATCCACCGATCACACCTAGGGTTCCCTAGGAGTGTGTTTCTCACGCGCGGGTGGTCCCAACTATAAATACGAGAGGAGCAGGTCATTCTGTATTTTTCATTCTTCTCTCACCCTGCTCGTTACTGCTCCTTTGTTTGACTGCCGATGTTTCTTGAAGTTTTGTTGCTCGCCGCCGCCCTTTTCAACCTTCTTTCTTCTTTAACTGGTAAGATTTCAATATTTCATTGTCATTTAGCTTTTGTAGTTCAGTTTTTTGCAATTTTGTCCCTAGAAATGCATATGGTTAGGGTTAGGATCTTGTTAGTTACAATGTTTTTAGATGAGTGTTGGTAGCGGATGGTGGTTTTGTATTTTTAGAAACACCGGAGACGTTGTGGGTTTTCTCGTGATATTCGCGACGCACCGTGGGTGACCCTTGAGGATTTAGGTTGCTCTTGTTGAGTGGAGCTTGTCTTGTTGAAAAAGTGTTCATTCATTCAGATGCCTTAGTGAGGGTTCTGTTCGGGGACATGGTCCTCGTTTATTAACGTCCTTTCACTTGATTAGTGATAAAAGGGTGGTTTTGGCATTGATGTCGAACTCACCTTTATCCTCTGCTTTTCAGGTACAATGGCCGAAAATACCGGGTAAAGTTTTTCAGATTGACGGACTGGATCCTCTTAGAGCTCTACGAACGATAATTGCAGTACGTCAAGCACCAGGGAGATCTATGGGGATGAACCGAATAGGTCTGACCAGCACTTAAGGGGAGAGGGTGTGGAGATAGCGCTCGTTAATTAGGGTGGCCTATTTCTGCTCGACGATAATGAATATCCGTGGATCTGGGTCGCACAATACCCTTGGGATTGGGTCTCTTATTTCTTCGAACACCGTGATAAGGTCTTCGCCGAAGTGTACGCACACGATGATGGAGGTCAAGGGGAATGGTAGATTTGGATCCCCAAAAAGGATAGCAGGGTCTTCTCTAAGTACGATAAGAGGAGGATCCTTATGCACGACATCATGTTCCGAGAGATGGGCCTTCGACTCCCCTTATCAGATTTCCAAGTAGTTGTTTTCTGTCATCTTCGACTGGGTCCTTCCCAGTTGCATCCGAATGGGGTTGCTTTTATATGGGCATTTGAGATTGTTTGTGACTAATTAAAGATTGGGGCCACCATCCCTTTGTTCTTCTATTTCTCCCATCTCCAGAGGAGAAAGATTGGTTGCAAGTGGGGATGGGTCGCCTTGAAGCAAGGTAATGAGAAGCTGTTTAAAGTTTACCTGGAATCTATCCGGCATTTTAAGGATAAATATATTCTGTTGCAGCCCCTCTTGAGCAGAGCAATGCTGGACATTTTCAGGACTGCACCGGTATATGATGAGAATGAGGCCCCCATTTTGAACGAGTTGGGGGAGCATGTGAACAAGCTGGTTTAAAAGTTCCCTTTCTAGTGAATGAGGAAACATTTTGATAAAAAAAGGGGAGCTTGGTCTCGAGGACCAGGAGAGCTTTGTTGTTTTGACTGCTTTTGTGGCCCGGATCCCTCGGGTCCAGCGAGTTGGCCAGGGAGGCAAACCGATAATAGACAAGAATGTGGGGGCCTTATACGAGTCTGAGTTGATAGTTGTTAAGGAGCTTCTCGAGAGCGAGGATCCTGTCAAATATTTGAGTATATATGTTTTGAGTAGTTATATGTGGTCGACGCTTTTTGGGTCCTCATTTGCTGACTCTGATTTTTTTTGTCTATTTTGCGGATAGCATGAATCCTGCTCAAGAGCGTATAGCCGGAAATTTCGCTGCTAAAGTGAAGAAAGCCTTGAAGTATGCTCAAACTGTTTCAAGGGCCGCTCCCACATCAGGGTCGGGCAATTCATCTTCAGGCCAAGCTACCATAGCTCTCTCTCCCGCTCAAGTGTCCTTGAAGGTGAAAAGGCCGCATGTTGAGGGTAGTGTTGATCTGACCAGGTAGATGGGGAAAGGGAAGTATGACCTTCCCCCTGCTGGATGGAGAGGGATTTCTTCAAGGGTGCTGCTCTTCAACTTCCCCGGGATGAGTCTCTTCACTTTGAGGGTTTGGATCGCCCAGAAAAGAGGGCAGTGTTGGCGCAGGATGTTGGCGGCCTAATGAGGATATTGGAGATGATCGTCGCTTACACCAAGGGGAGTCTTCACAAGAGGCCGAGCTGAAGTAGCTACGGGCTAAGCTGACCGCGGTTGAGAAGGGGCAGAGTGACGAGGAGAAGGCTCAGAAGCTGAACGAGGAGGACTTGGGGAGGCTTTCTGAGCAACACAAAGCCTGGCTACTCGAAAAGAATACTCTGGAGGAAAAGGTAGTAATCCTAATTGTCGAGGCTGCACCGGCTGAAGACGAGCGAAGGACACAAAGAATTTGAAGACCTGGGTTGAGCTGGTCTCTCATTTCCAACTAGCAATGGATGAGGCTCAGGCTGCCTCCGGGGGGAGTTTTGAGAACACGTTGAAGCAGCTTCGTGTGCTGAATCCTGGGGTCGAGCTCAGCACCTACGAAATGGGGGTTAATCATTATATGGCTGCTAGTAAGATCCTGGTCCCAGACTACCTCGAAGAGCTTGCTGCCCAGCCTGCGGAGGGACCTTCTCAATTATCGCCTATTGCTTAGGAAATAACATAAGAATGATGTTTTGATAATTTTCTTAGTACACTCCGGCATGCGTTCCATTATTTTATAATCTTGTTTCCGGGCTTGTGCTCCTTTATGTAATTTTTGAATAGATGTGGTTCTTGCGACCATGATTTTGTTTTGGATGTGGGGCCAGGGGCCTCTTTTTGTAAAAATTCGTATAATGGTAACCTTAACGGTCGTTTGTTTCTACTTTAAATATTTGTGTTTGCATGTTTGTTGTGATGCGTATATGCTCGAGATATATTTTGTTTTGCTATGAGCTTGTAGCAGAGAACTGCTTGTTTTAGTTTGTGTGTTCGCCAGAGTGGGTTAGCCGGACAAACGGCTAGGGCAAATGTCAGGCATGGGCCAGAACTCAGGTTACATTTCGAGGACCTGAACTCGGTAGCATGAACTTCCCGTCGCGAGTCAGGTGTTCTTTTGTCATGGTATGGGGATGATGGAGCTCGATTGAGTTATCTATGTCGGGTTGAGGACACGCTCGTTTAAAGAGAGGAGTACCACCCCTTCAATATAATTTGGGTGTTATACTTGTACCTAGGTATGCACATGTAGCCGAGCCTGGATGAGTTTTTCTTGTTGACAAGACTCGCCGGCTGTTCAGTGTTTTAACTATAATATTGTTTTAGCTTTTCAGATTTATGTGATCCAACCAGTTGTCCCCCTTGTAAGTTTTCTAAGTAATACGCCCCGATACCTGTTTATGCATAGATGCAATAAGGGCCTTCCCAATTTTCTGTGAGCTTTCCTTCGCGAGATTCTTTGTGATTTCTCTTTAAGACAAAGCTACCAATCCAGAACTCTCGTCGTATGACTTTGGCGTCATAGCGAATATCTATCCTTTGTTTGAGAGAGGCTTCTCGTAGGGCCGCTTCTGTTCTGATTTCATCGACCAGATATAATTTCTCTTGTAGGGCGATGTCGTTCATATCCTCATCAGGGGAGCTTTGGTTCGTCTGGAGGGTTCCTCGATCTCCAACGGGAATGACGACTTTTGTTCCTTAAGTTAGTCGGAAAGGAGTCTCCCCGGTCGACGGATATGTCGGTGTTCGGTATCCCTAGAGTACATTGTGTAACTCCTCGACCCACCTTTTCTTGGTTTTGTCTAATCTTTGCTTGAGGCCCCTGAGTATTACCCTATTTGCAGATTCAGCCTGGCTGTTCGTTTGGGGATGCTCGACAAAGCCGAAGTGCTGGGTGGGTCCCAACTTGGCAACAAATTTCTAAAAGGTCTGATCTGTGAACTAGGTCTTGTTGCCGGTTACTATCGCTCGTGGGATGCTGAATCAGGCGAGGATGTTTATTTTATAGAAGTGAAGGACATTTTAGGCGGTAATTTTAGCCAATGCTTCGACTTCTATCCATTTGGTGAAGTAGTCGACTCCCACAATCAAATAATTGTTTTGATTGGTCCCTACCACAAATGGGCCGAGGATATCCAATCCCCATCAGGCGAAAGGACAAGGAGGGGAGAGTGACTTGAGCTCGTTTGGGGGAGCTAAATGCATGTCCCCGTGTGACTGGCATTTGTCATATTTCTTCACGTGTTCTTTTGCATCGTGATGCATGGTGGGCCAATAATATCCTGCTCGTAGGGCTTTCCTGGCGAGGGATCTTCCGCCTAGATGATGGCCGCTAATCCCCTCGTGGATTTTAAGCATTATATGATCAGCGCTTCCTCGATCAACACATTTGAGAATGGGAATGGAAAATCCCCTCCTATAAAGTTTACCTTCAATTAAGACGTAAGAGAAAGATCTTCGTCTTACAATAGCCGATTCTCTTGAGTATGTGGGCAGCTTTCCTTTAGTGAGGTAGTCGTGTATGGGGGTCATCCAGCAGTCATTGTCCCCTATGGCGAATACTTCCAAGGTAGATGGGGGTTTCTGGGTGCTTAGTCGAGGAAGGATTTCATGTATCACCGACTTGTTTCCCCCTTTCCTCTTCATGCTCTCTAGTTTGGATAGGATATATATGTGGGTGTTATGCTCGCGTGGAACATGTTACATGTCTATGGATTTGAATTTCTTTTTCCTCTCCTAGACCAAGGCCCAATATTCTATGAGTTGGTCGTTTTTCACCTGATGTTCCCCTCGGACTTGGGACGCAACCAGCTTAGAGTTGGTGAATATTTTCACCTCCTCGACTCTCAGATCTTTGGCCAGATGTAAACCTACTAGGAATGCCTTGTATTTGGTTTGGTTGTTCGTGGTTGGGAAATACAATGCGAGGGATGCTTCGATTAAGGTTCCTTCTTCATTTTCTAATATGATGCAAGCGCCACTTCCCGTCGAACTGGAGGGGCCGTCGATGAAGATCTTTCAGCGGCTTGATCCATCTGGGTGTGCGGGCGAAGTCATCTCAGCCATGAAGTTGGAAAATGCCTGAGCCTTGAGGGATTTCCTTCCCTCGTATTGGATATCAAATTTGGAGAGTTCTAAGGACCATTTCAGCATTCTATCGGCCGTGTTAGGTCTTCTGAGCAGGTTCTTTATTGGTTGATCTGATTGGACGACTGTGGTATACACAAGGAAGTAGTGATTGAGCCTCCCCGCCATGTTAACGAGGGCTAGGGCCACCTTTTCAATTTGTTGATATCTCATTTTTGGGCCTTGCTCATAAAATAGATTGGTCTTTGTCCTTCCGGGGTTTCTCTGATCAGCGTCGCGCTTATTGCCTCAGAGGCGACAACCAGATAGACGTAGAGGATTTCATATTTCTCGAGTAGAGAAAGGACGGTCGGTTATGACACCGCTTGTTTCAAGTGGGTGAGGGTTTGCTCACATTCAGGCGTCCACTCAAAGGCATCTTCCTTGCGGAGGAGCCTGAAGAGGAGAAACACGTGTTAGATGTATTTTGCCACGAACCGAGAGAGAGAAGTGAGCATTCCATTCAAGATTTGGATGGAGTTTTTTGAGTTAGGCGTTGGAAATTCCGAAAATGTGTGGCATTTGTCGGGGTTTACCTCAATGCATCGTTCTTTTAGGTAGAATCCGAGGAACTTTCCCGCTCGTACGCTAAAGGTACATTTTTCTGGGTTGAATCGCATCCGACACTTTCTTTCCTGCTCGAACACTTTCTTCAAGTGTAGGGCATGGTCTACCTCTTTCGTGGGTTTGACGATCATGACGTCCATATAGACTTCAAACATGTCGCCCATCTCATTGCGAAAAACTTTGCTCATCATGCGCTGATATGTAGCGCCCGTGTTTTTTAGGCCGAAGGGAATTACGTTGTAGTAATAGTTTCCTGACTTAATCATGAAAGCGGCATATTTTTTTATGCTTTCGACATTGGAATTTGGTTATAACCTTAATATGCATCCATAAATGATAGCAATTTAAAACTGGACGAATTGTCGACAAGTTTGTCAATATTATGGAGGGGATAAGCGTCTTTCGGGAAAGCTCGATTAAGATCAGTATGATCAATGAACATGTGTTGTACCCCAAAATTCCCCCTCCCATTTTTTAAGACAATTGATTCAAGACACCTCCTCATGCTCATGAAGGTCTCAAGTACTCAAGGCTACTCAAGGGTTGACCAGTCAAACCTTCTTCCTAAGCAGATGACCTACAACTAGGTTTTTAGTTTTCTCAAAGAGAATTGAGTTCCTAATGCCTCAAGTGAGTTTCATGGTTCCTCATATGCTTCAAGGTGCCCTCATGACAAATTTCAATCCTATCATCACAAGTTTGCTCAGTCAATTGCTCAGATGATTGAAAATTAACTATATTGGACAAAAAGTCAATTGTGGTCAACATACAGTCAAACTTCAAGAATTTTGGTAAACATCAATATTTTGAAGTCACATTCATCATTTGATCAAGGTTTGATCATGATTCCTCAAGAAAACTCAAGATTCATCAAAATCCAAAAGTCACTAAATTAGGGTTTTCTTAAGGAGAAGTCAAGTGAACTTTCACCAAGCATAACTTTCACATGCTTTATCAAAAAATTCTGAACCAAAGCCTATTGTGATACGGTGGGAGAACTGACTAGGGTTTTGTGTTTGTTTTCTCAAATGTTTCGGTTGAGCAAGAGTCGCCACCGACTTTTTATTTTATCCTAAGGAAAGGTTTAAAAAGCACAGCAAAAACCTTTGAGATATTTCGTGGGTTCGGGGAGTAGATTATAGAAAGGGAAGGTATTAGCACCCTTTCTATCCATGGTTATCCATGGGCTCTTAGTTACTTGCTTAGATCAACTTGCCTTGATTTTCAATTGTTTAAAATGGTGCTTTGTGCGTGGTTTTGAAAATGTTTTGAAAAAGATGCCTTGTCTAGGCTACCCTTGTAACAATTCTTTACTCGAATGTTTTACAAAAGGTGTTTGTCTTTTTGAAAAGATGTTTCAAGTTTTTTGAAAGTTTGTTTTGAAAGTGTTTGTGAAGTGTGGTTTGAAAAATAGGCAAGTGTTTTTGTTTTGCAAGTTGACAAGTACTTAAGAGCTATCTACCCTAAAGTTCTCAAAGATTTTTGCTATGTTTTAACCCTTTTAACAATTTTGTTCCACCATTGCATTTGGTGGACAATCTTGTGTTAGGATGTGAAAGGGACGGGCGCGGGTCATTGTTTAGACCATAATTGCAATGGTGCCAAGTATCTTTGGGCAATTTTCCTTTAAGGGACTTGATCATTTTTTAGGCAACTTTCGAAAGCGTCATCGAGGGACTATGATCATTTGATTGTTTTGTTTTTCCCAAAGAGACCTAACATGCAATATGGCCCATTATTGAAGGCAACAAGTGGAATACCCTAGGGGTGCAAGTGTGATTAGTGTTGTCCATTTTCATGCTTGTTTATCTTGAAATTAGGTCAAACTATTTTTGTTAATTTATTTGCATACAAACCCTAATTCTATCATGGCATATTTAGAAAACTTTAAAGTGCGAAAAATAAAGTTCCTAAGTTATTACAACACAATATATGGAAAGGGGGGTACAAATGCTCAAATGGGGGTATTTTGACAAGGAATTTAAACCTAACTATTACATCAAAATTGAATTATACAAATTAATTAATATACAATAATTAAATAAAAATGGAATAAATATGCAAGATGCAAAGAAAATGTTTTCTATATGTATGAAAAAAAAGTGTTTTTTATATGTCAAATAAACAAAATAAAAAGTATTAATTTTTTGGAGTTTTTTAGGTATTTAGGGCAAAACCCTAATTTTGCAAATAAAAGGTATTTATTATTTAATATATACAATGTTTAAAAGAAATAAAAAAAAGAAGTATATGTGTCAAAAAGGTATTTTTGATGTTAAATATTAATAAAAATAAAACATTATATTTTGTATTTTTTAACCTAAATATACTAATAAATATATATGTATTTATATTATTTACTAAATATATATTATATATACAAAAATAAAATATTTAATTTTTACAAAAAAAGTATATTTTATATAAAATGTTTTCAAGAGAGAAAATAAAATAATAAAAAATCAGAACTAAAATATGTTTGTATTATTTTTTAGTTATTTTAAAATAATAGTATTTGTATATTATTTATGTACAAAACTAAAAGAAACAAAATAAATGTCAAAAAAAATGCAAAAAATGTGAGAAAAATAAATTTAATGTTTTTTCATGTTTAGACAAAAATATAAAAACAAAATCAAAAGGAAAAAATCAGAAATAATAAAGATATTTCAAAATGGGCCAGGGGGGTGCAACTGTAAAAGCATGGTGCAAAAAAGAAATCAACTCAGGCCCAGCCCAAGAAGACTTTGTCTTCAACCTTCAGACAAAACCTTTGAAAACACGCGCCTTTTCTTGCTTCAAGCACAACTCCTGATTCCTGGACTTTTAGCACAAACTCATAACATGAAAAGTGTTAAGCATCAAGCCACGATTCTGGACATGTAAAGAACTCATCCTAACTCTCAGAAATGAGAGAGAATTTCTCCATTCCCAAATCTTAACCTAACTTTTTATCAATGTTCAGACCTCAAATTCTCATAGCACAGGCAAAATAAATGGAAAGTAAAGATATGTATAGTTTCAGGGACATGAGCATGACATTTTTCATTCACAAACTTAGAGCTAATTCTTCCTACATTGAGAGATAAAGGTTCATGAACTTACCTGTTCAGTTGGAATCGTGTCTGGCAATGGAGGAGCTTTCAGGACAAGATAAGGATTTGGATAGCTTGCTTGATGTATGAGGATGCTATTCCAATACTTGGTATGCTTTGAAACCTTCTATATCAAGCTGCAGAAGTCAACCTGCAAGAGGAAGAAATGAAAATGGCCAAACTGATTAGAGGGGTTACAGTCTACTTCTAATACTTTGGACAGTTTGTATTGATGGTAGGGAAAGTGTTTGAACTGGTTTTGGCCAAGATGCATGATGGAAATGAACTATGCCACTCAAACTGCAGGGATGCCCTGTTTTTGTGCAGTTCAATGGTGATTCTGTGAATGGAGAGGTATTGGAGGTGATAGGCTTGTGTCTCAGGTCAGGATGGAGGTTTAGAATGTGTTTGACAAGTTTGCTTAAGCTGGTTTTTGCTGAGATGAGAGTTGTGTGTTGTTATGCTAGGTTTCTTCAACTTTAAGCAACAAAGTGTCCACTTGAGTTTTAGACTGATAGAGGCCCCCCTAATGTGCTGCTAACCTTCCCCTTGATCAGTGTGTTTTATTCATAAACTTGTGCCAAAAGGATTTGCACTGTACTTGCTTGGATTGCTAATTGACATAAAGTTCTACTTTTCAAAAATGGCAAAAATGCTTTATCTAATTAAGGCTTAATCTAACATGTAATGTCCAAATGCACAAAATAATGCTAACACACAATGGATTGGCATTTAATTATTGAGTGCAAATGGGATTAGAGGCCTGTAACTAGCTTATGCATGCTGATTTCAAAATGGCACAAGTGTATGAACATGTAAATTGGTCATAACAAAAGTGAATTTTTCCCAACTTGCCAAATTCGATTCTCCCTAACCATGAGGTTGTTTGATGAGTTCTTGGACATTTTGGAAAGCTTGGAATGTGTACTACAATCCATATTTGAAATGCAAATTGAAATTCCAAGTGGAAGCATGTGAAAAATGGTCTTGAAGTTAGGTAAAAACCTTGCCTAAAATGGTTCAAAATTTCTCTAAGTTAAGAATGGTTTGGTACCCTTGTTCCAAAAATTGTAACTTGAGATACAAGCTTCTTTTGGGAAAACTTTGTGAATAAAAGTTGTATATTTTGCAATGGACTACAACTTTCATGTTTTGACTTTTGCTTGAATCCAAATGAATCTTGGTGATAAAGTGGGACAAAGTTAGGAAAAAAATAGGGTTTTTCATAACTTAGAAAAATTCTAAGTTATGAAAAATCTTCATTTCAAACCCTAATTTGCAATTCTTGATTTCTTGATGAACAAGTTTCATGATTTGGCATGTTTTGATGAAAAATGAATCTTGACACTTGATTTTGACCAAAAAGTCAAAGTTTGACTTTTCAGTATACAGTCAAAATTGATCAATTGACTGGGAAATTCAACTGTCAATCTTGTGCACTTGGGATCTTTTGAACTTGTTGAGTATGTCAAGACAATTCCATGGGGTCCTTGAGTCCATATGTGAGTTTGGTTTGCCATTGGCTAGGTCAAACAGGAAAAAATTGCCTTTGTGCAGTCAAAACCCTAATAATGACCATTTTGCCCTTTTGGTGATCTGATCAAATTTCTTGTGGAATTGTGATCCAAACTTGATCAAATGGTCCATATGAGTTCATAATGTTGATGTGGATCAATTTTCATGAGGTTTAACTGTTAATTGGCCACAGTTGACTTTTTCCCCAATACAGCTGATTTCTAGGTCAACTGTCCAATTGACTGGGCAAAATTTGGAATCAAGACTTGAAACTTGGTATGGATAAACTTGGGAGCCCAACATGAAGCATGAAAGTCATCTTAGGCATTTTAGGTCAAAATATCTTTGTTCAAACACAAACCCTAATTTGGGTCAACAGTGCAAGGAGAAGTCTTGAGCAGAGGAAACCCTAACTGGATCTTGAGCTTCAAGGGTCTTGTGATGAGAAAATGTTGAGAAAAAGGGAGGGCAAATTTTGGGGTACAACAATTGCCCCTGTTCAATCTTCTTGAATCTGAAGAGTTAGATTGGCAAGTTTGCCTTTCGTGACTCGAGGGTAAAAGGAGATTGGACACTAGAGTGCCCTTAAATTTGCACTCGTCAAAGCAATGGATGCGGGAATGGGCTTAGAGATGCCATTTTGAGATGGGCTTAAAGATGCCATCTGGAAGGGTGACAGAATCTTGTCGGGGATGGGCTTAAAGATGCCATCTGGAGATGGGCTTAAAGATGCCATCTGGAAGGGTGATAGAATCTTGTCGGGGATGGGCTTAAAGATGCCATCTGGAATGAGTATCAGAAAGGTGTCCATGTTTAGGACCACCTCTGAACTAGGGTCTGAATAAGCAATAGATTGACATCCGTATCTGGAGGCATCCGTAAACTGTTTTCAAAAGTTGAGAAGAGTCTGAACAAGCGATAGATTAACATCCGTTGTTGGGAAGAATCTGTAAACTGTTTTCAGAAGTCTTCGAAGAAGAATCTGAACAAGCGATAGGTTAACATACGTTACTGGAGAACCCGTGAACTGTTTTCAGAAGTCTTGAGGTTGAATAAGCAATAGAGCAGCATCCGTTGTTGGGAAGCGTCTGTAAACTGTTTTCAAAAGTTGCATCTGAACAAGCGATAGATTAACATCCGTTGTTGGGAAGAATCCATAAACTGTTTTCAGAAGTCTTGAGAAGAAACTGAACAAGCGATAGGTTAACATCCGTTACTTGGAGAACCCGTGAACTGTTTTCAGAAATCTTGAAGTTGAATAAGCGATAGAGCAGCATTCGTTGTTGGGAAGCGTCCGTAAACTGTTTTCAAAAATTGCATCTGAACAAGTGATGATTAACATCCGTTGTTGGGAAGAATCCATAAACTGTTTTCAGAAGTCTTGAGAAGAATCTGAACAAGTGATAGGTTAACACCCGTTACTGGAGAACCCGTGAACTGTTTTCAGAAATCTTGAAGTTGGAGGAGGAACCGGTGTAGGGTTTCCTGATGATGAGCTCATGTAAAACTGCATCTGGATGAATCTGGAATAAGCATCAGAATGTTGCCATGTCTGGGTCACATCTGAACTATTTCTAGAAAGAGTCTCGGAAGATAATGATTTTTTGTCTGTTGACTGATTTTACCTGAAAAGGTGAAGAGTTAGTTTTATGCAATGTTATGATGTATGATGCAATGTATGTGACATCAATGTTTATGACATGAATGTGATGAATACGCATGTAAGCTGATGAGCTATCTTGCTGAGGATAAATGAATCCTGGATGGCTGGAGATAAAAGAATATTGACTGCTGCCGGGAAGAAAAAAAAATTCCTTGGCTGTTGCTGGGGAATAAGGAGCTTAGGTTGTATACCAATCTTTTGGGGAATTCCTGTCTTGAGGAGATCTTCATTGGAGAATCTTCGAATATACAATGAGGAACTGAAAACTGAAAGTCTTTAGATTTGCTTGGGGAATACCAGACCTTCAAACGTCGAGGGGCCTTAGAACCACTTGCGGGGACTTGGAATTTCCTTGGTGACTTGCAGGGTAAGAGAATTTCTGATGATTTCTACTGGGGATTTTAGAACCTGGTAGACTTAAGCTGGGGAGGTAAGACTGAGAATCTCTAGTCTAGTGAGAAGTATCTCTGCGGGGAGAAGGTTCACTAGTCTGGTTCCGCTGGGGATCGATAGCCTGAAGTTTTAGCTCTGCTGGGGATACTGAAACTTAATTCTGAGGGGAATTGAGTTCTGGAGGATTCTCTGGCTGGGGAAATTAGTTTTTTGAGAGAGCTTTCGCTGATGAGGATTCTGAAGTCTGACTCTGTTTAGGGAATTAAGTTTTGACAGAGGAATGGGGATTTCAAATCTGCTCGGGACTTCCTTTGAAAGGGTATCAAGATATCTGACTGTACCTTCAACTTTTTAGTGATCACCTTCCTTGATTCATAAGGAAATGATTATGTTCAAATGCATATGCCTATTTAACAAAACATTGGACGTTTCTCAAATAAAACATAAGTGCAAAAGAAAAGAGAAAAGGAATGACGCAAATTTCTGGAAAAGTATTTGTATTAACTTTCTATGAGTATATTTGTACAAAGGAGACAATCATCCTAGTAAGAGGATTTCGTCGTAAATATTGCAAGATTTATACAAAAGAAAGATGGCTATTGTGAAATAATTCCATGGGATTCTGTTCCGCTATAGCCTTCACAACTCTGAATATCTGTCCATTCAATGCTTCGTCTGCCGGTGACTGGATTGATCAGAAGCCTGGAACTGGTTGATGAAGAGATTGTCTTTGAAGTGATCCGCCGAGACATAGTCATACGCTTTAATTCCCTAACTTTTGCCTGAATCGCCCTTTCGGGTTTTCGATCCACCGGGAAACCCCTTTTTGCCCAAGCCGCCCTTTCGGGTTTTCAACTTGCCGGGTGTACAGATTTTTTATTTTTTATCCCTAATTTTTGCCTGAATCGTCCTTTCGGGTTTTCGGTTCACCGGAATGCCCATTTTTGCCCAAGCTGCCCTTTCGGGTTTTCGGTTCACCGGGATGCCCATTTTTGCCTAAGCCGCCCTTTCTGGTTTTCGACTTGTCGGGTTATTTTATGCGTAGTATCTTTTGACTATGTCTGCATTCCCAGGGTGCGGCAAATCGTCGTCGTCCATGGTGGTCAGAATCATTGCACCACCAGAAAATATGCTCTTGATCACAAATGGTCCTTCATATGTAGGAGTCCATTTGCCCCTGGGATCACTTTGCGGCAAGATAATCCGCTTGATTACGAGATCTTCGACTTGATACACTTGACGTCTGACTTTCTTATTGAAGGCCTTGATCATCCGTTTTTGATACGTCTGACCATGGCATACAGCAGCGAGTCGTTTCTCGTCGATTAGATTGAGTTGATCAAGTCAGGTCTGAATCCAATCATCTTCATTCAAACATGCGTCCTTCATAATCCTTAGAGAAGGAATCTGAACCTCCATAGGCAGGACATCTTCCATGCCATATACCAAAGAAAATGGGGTTGCCCCAGTTGAAGTATGTGTCGTCGTACGGTATCCATGTAGAGCAAACGGTAACATCTCATGCCAGTCTTTGTAAGTGACTGTCATTTTCTGAATGATCTTCTTAATGTTTTTGTTCGCAGCTTCAACAACACCGTTCATCTTCGGCCGATAGGGAGATGAATTGTGATGATAAATCTTGAACTGTTTGCACAATGCGGTGATCATCGTGTTATTCAGATTTGTACCGTTGTCTGTGATGATCCTGTCTGGAACACCATACCGGCATATGAGATTTTGCTTGATGAAGCGGGCAACCACATTTTTCGTAACAGAGGCGAAGGAAGCTGCTTCGACCTATTTGGTGAAATAGTCAATGGCAACCAGGATGAAGCGATGTCCGTTGGATGCCGTGGGCTTGATCTCTCCAATCATGTCAATGCCCCACATTGCAAATGGCCATGGAGCTGTCAAAACGTTGAGAGGAACTGGAGGGATATGGACCTTGTCAGCGTAGACTTGACATTTGTGGCAAGTACGGGAATGTTGATGGCAGTCAGCTTCCATGGTAGACCAGTAATAGCCTGCCCTTAGGATCTTCTTAGCCATTGTATGCCCGCTTAAGTGAGTACCAAATGTGCCGCTGTGTAACTCAGTCATGATCAACTCTGCTTCAGCTTTGTCTACGCATCAGAGTAATACACAATCATGGCTTCGTTTGTAAAGGATGTCGTTGCTCAGGAAGAATTTGGCAGCAAATTTCCTTAAGAACTTCTTGTCATTTACGGAAGCTCCTTCGGGATAATCTCTAGTCTTGAGATACCTTTTGATTTCATGGAACCAGGGTTGTTCCACTACTTCTTCGGTATTAATCTCGTGACAATGTGCGGGTTCATCCATTCGCTTGATGGTGATTTGGGGAGCCTCGTTATCCCAGTTGAGTTTAAACATGGAAGACATTGTAGCTAGAGCATCTGCTAGCTGATTCTCTTCTCGCGGGAAATGCTCGAAGGTAATTTGCTCGAAATGAGGCAACAATGTCAAGACATGTTCTTTGTATGGGATAAGATTAGGATGCTTGGTATCCCACTCTCCTTTGATTTGACTGATAACCAAAGCCGAGTCCCCAAATACGATCAAAGATTTGATCCCCAAGTCTATAGCAGCCTTGAGACCAAAGATGCAAGCTTCATACTCAGCCATGTTGTTTGTGCAGCTGAAGCAAAGTCGGGCTGTGAAAGGTGTGTGACAACCTTCCGGGGAAATGAGTACCGCGCCGATACCAAATCCAAGTGCATGTGAAGCACCATCAAAGTACAGGGTCCATCAGGATCCCTTTTCGGGTCCGTCATACGGTCCATTACCTTCAATGTTGTCCAAATTCATGATGTCCTCGTCTGGGAAGTCAAATCTCATGGGTTGATAATCTTCGATAGCTTGGTGAGCCAGATGGTCAGCTAGTACACTCCCTTTTATAGCTTTTTGGGTGGTGTACTGGATGTCATACTCAGTTAGGATCATTTGCCATCTAGCTATCCTTCCAGATAAAGCAGGCTTTTCGAAGATATATTTGATAGGATCCATTTTGGAAATCAACAAGGTAGTATGAGTTAACATATACTTCCTTAGTCGGCGAGCAGCCCATACCAAAGTGCAGCAAGTTTTCTCGAGCAGTTAGTAGCGAGTCTCACAGTCGGTAAACTTTTTGCTAAGGTAATAAATAGCATGCTCTTTTCGACCAGACTCGTCATGCTGGCCCAAAACACACCCCATTGAGTTATCCAAGACTGTCAGATACATGATCAATGGTCTTCCTTTGACGGGTGGCATCAGAATAGGAGGTTCTAGCAAGTACTCCTTGATCTTATCAAAAGCAGCTTGGCAATCGTCGTTCCATTTGACTACCTGATCTTTCTTCAATAGTTTGAAAATTGGCTCACAGGTAGAAGTCAGATGAGAAATGAATCTGGCAATATAGTTCAAGCGCCCTAAGAACCCTCTAACCTCCTTTTCAGTACGGGGAGCAGGCATCTCTTGTATTTCTTTCACTTTTGCTGGATCGACTTCAATGCCTTTGTTGCTTACAATGAATCCTAGAAGTTTACCAGACCTAACTCCAAAAGTGCACTTACTTGGATTCAGCCTGAGTTTGTATTCTTTCAACCTGGCAAACAGCTTTTCTAGATGTTCAAGGTGCTCCTCCTCTGTTTGCGACCGAGCTATCATATCGTCTACATAAACTTCAATCTCATGATGTATCATATCATGAAACAAAGCTACCATGGCGCGTTGATAAGTTGCCCCTGCGTTCTTCAGTCCGAACGGCATCACCTTGTAACAGAAAATACCCCATTGTGTGACAAAAGTTGTTTTCTCCATATCTTCGGGGGCCATTTTGATTTGATTGTAGCCCGAGAATCCATCCATGAAGGAAAACACTTTGTGCTGAGCTGTATTGTCGATTAAAATGTCAATGTGTGGTAGCGGAAATTCATCTTTGGGGTTGGCCCTATTCAAATCCCGGTAGTCCACACACATCCTGACTTTTCCATCTTTTTTAGGTACTGGCACGATGTTATCAACCCATTGAGGATAGGATGTAACAGCCAGAAAACCAGCATCGAATTGCTTCATCACTTCTGCTTTGATCTTTTCAGACATGTCGGGCCTCATTCGGCGGACTTTTTGTTTGATCGGTGGACAATCCTCTCTTGTGGGGACACGGTGAACCACGATGTCTGTGTCTAAACCCGGCATGTCTTCATAAGACCAAGCGAAGATTTCAACATACTCATTTAACAACTGTATCAGGCGCTCCTTGACACTTGGTTCCAGATTGGCACCCACTTGTACCTCCATCCGGTCTTCCTCTGTTCCTAAATTGACAGTTTCCAATGACTCTTCGTGAGGTAAGATGGCCCTTTCCTCTTGTTGTAGAAGTCTGGCTAGTTCCCCTGGTACTTCACAACCTTCGTCATCTTCATACTCGGCTTGATTGACCAGATCTTCAGAGTTATTGAAGGATGTAGCAGAATAGTCACCCATGGAATCCAGAGTGGATGGGTACCTGCATTTGTGAGTGTGGGTGTGTGTAAGGGATAGCCATCCTTAAACAAAAATGCAAAAGGAAAGAAAATGACCACAGCAGTTTATCAAATGAAAAACGTCCAATGAATCATTAAACATGGCATATGGATATGAAAATAATCAAAACCCTTACAAATGGACCTACATGCCCCGGGCAAGGCATGAGGTAAAAAGATAGTGTACGGATTGTTCGAAAATAAATATTACAGACCAAAAGGAAATGTTTGACAGATAAATTACTGATGAATAAAAGTGATGGGGACAAAGTCTTTTGCCTCCCAGTTGCATAATCCTCCTTTGATAGTTGGGTAAATCCACTCTTCGATGCTGCTCTCTTTGTCTTCATCCTCCAAGGCGTTGATTCCGTAGGGAGAAATTTTGATTGGCGCTCTTTCAATCTTCAAACGGCGCATAGCTTTCTGGCCCGCGGCAGTGAACCCTAATCCAAATTTGTCTGTTTTATGTGGAATATCAGGCAACTGCCCCCATGCTGAATTCTTCCCCTCCTTTATTGTGGCCTTTGCGTCCTCCAGAGATGCCATCCTGGCCATCTGCTTTGGTACTTCAGCTACCAACTTTGCTACTGTTATCTCAGGAGGGACTTCTTCGAAATGCTGGAAAGGCGTCTCAATGAACTCACCCTCTACCTCCACATACCGGAAGGAGTTCAGGTGGCTGATCATATACTCCTCTTCACCATGGACGGTTATGATCTTTCCCTTGACAGGATACTTCGACATTTGATGTAAGGAAGAGGTGACTTCCCCGGCATTGTGTATCCAAGGCCTACCCAACAAGCTAGAGTATGATGGACGGATGTCCATCACATAGAAAGTAGATTTAAACACCTCAGTGCCCACCTTGATGGGAATATCAACCTCCCCATGGACCATCCTCTTCGAACCATCGAAAGCTCTGACAACAATATCACTCAGCTTCAGCTCTAACCCTTCACAATCTAGTCGGTCCAAAGCTTTCTTAGGCAGTACATTCAGTGACGAACCAGTGTCGACCAAGACATGTGCGAGAGTAGTTCCTCGGCACTCGACTGAAATGTGCAAAGCATCATTGTGGTTTCTACCTTTAGGAGTTAGGTCGGCATCAGAGAAACCTAATCCATTGTCCGCAGTAAGGCTGGCCACACAATTTTGGAATTGGTCCGCAGAGGTTTCCTGGGGCACATGGGCTGCCTTCAGGAATTTTATCAAAGCTTTGGCGTGCGCTTCTGAGCAAAGTAGTAGTGCCAACATGGAGATCTTTGAGGGGGTTTGCCCCAGTTGTTCTACCACATCGTAATCACTCCTTTTTATTATCTTCAAGATCTCTTCCATTTCTTTCTTGGAGGTTTCCGGGATGACCAAGGGTTGAGCCCTCGTCCTGACGAGCTCAACTTGGGTTCCCTTACCTTTATCAGCAACGGTAGGAGGGACAATACTAGGAACAACGACATCTTCAATCAATGGGGTTCTAGCGGAGAGTTTTATTGGTGCAGGAATAACCTTGTTAGCAGATGAGGGTCCAAAGATTGCTCTTGGAGGGGCAATCTCTAGAGAAAATATTCTCCCGCTCCGGGTGATTTTGCTCGTGCCCGCAATGTTTCCAATGCTGGCTTCTTCTTCATCCGAGCTTTCTTCAGTTATTTCAATTTGTTTAATACCATGGTAGTAGACGTCACCGCCGTAGTTCCATGGTATTGACTTCTCAGAAATGTAGGGGACAGGCCCTGGCATTGTTATCTTCAAAGGAACAGATTTCGTAGCTGGTGTAATCTTAACAGGCTTTCTGACGGCCTTGGAAAGATTGGCGTGAATGGTTATGATTGAGACATCTTCAGTATGGGTTGGAATAGCAGAAACTTTTTCAAACAAAATTTGTCGACTGTCCATTAGGCCTTGGATGCCTTTCTTTAGTAACGGACAATCAAACGGCAGAGAGTAACAGCAGTAGCAATCTTCTTTACATCCCGGGAAAATCCCGGCCTTTAACAGATTCAACTTGATGGTTAGCAACGGAGTTATCAGATCATTGACATCAGCAACATACAAATCTTCTTCAATGGCATTGACATTTCGGCCGTGCTTCGGCATTGGAGCAGATATCACGTTCGGCTTCTCTGGAGCGTCGAACTCCACCTCCTTCGCCTCTATCAGGTCTTGGATTTTATGCTTGAGTTCCCAACAATCGTTGGTGTCGTGCCCGACACTGTCAGAATGGTAGGCGCATTTAGCATTAGGATGATAATACGGAGAGGACGTATTCACATTTTTTGGTGCCTCTTTGATAGTGGCGAGATTCAATTTTAACAGATGGGGAAGCACTTGTGCTGGCGTCATATTAATGCGGGTGAACTGCCGTTGTGGCCGTTCCACCCGTTGTTGATTTGGTCTGGACTGGTTATAGTGAGGCTGCTCACTTGAAGGGTTTTGGATTATTACGGCCCCCACAGTTGGCCGGCGTTCAGTCTTCCCTGCTCTTCTCTGAGAGTATACCACAACCGTTTCTTTCTTGAAAGGTTTCTTCTCAACACTTGCAGCGGCACCCTTCTGAATCTTTCCTGGCTTGATGCCAGCCTCTATTCTCTCGCCTGTTAAGATCAAATCGGTAAACCCCGCGGAAGAGTTACCAATTAGATGGTTGAAGAATGGACCAGACAGGGTCCCTAAAAACATGTCAACAAGTTCACGGTCGGTTAAAGGAGGCTGCACCCTGCCAGCCAAATCCCTCCATTTTTGTGCATATTCTTTGAATCCTTCGCCTGTTCCCAGTGACATACCCTGAAGTTGGGTACGCGTGGGAGCAAGGTCAGAATTATACTGATATTGTTTGTAAAAGGCGGTGGCCAAGTCTTCCCAGTTTCGGACGCTGGTTCCCTCTAGCTGATAGAACCACTTCAGTTGAGCCCCAGAAAGGCTGTCTTGAAAGAAATGGATCCAAAGGTTCTTATCTGCCGTATAAGGTTGGATCTTCCTTACGTAGGACCTGAGATGCATTTTTGGACAGGACAGCCCGTCACACCTCACAAAAACTGGCACTTTGAACTTTGGGGGAATCACAATCCCGGCAACTAAACCCAAGTCTTCGAAATCCAAACCCGGCACTCTCTGTAGCTCCATGGCTGCCAACCTGTCTTCTAAACCTTTGTATTTATCATCAGCCGGAGGGTATTGTTAATCAGAATAGTCTTCATCCTCTTCAGCCTCCTCTTCTTCCATATCGGACTCGGAAGGTACCGCACCCCCTTTATTGGTTCCCTCCTCAGAAGTAGGAGGAAATTCAAGCACTCTTCTGGCCTCTCCTTCAAATCTTCTCCCTAAAGTAGCCACCCCGAGTCTCTTTTTCTTCTTTTTCACTGGGTCCTTATTCTCCAGCAAGGTCTTTAGATCCTCCTGACCCTTAGTCAAGGTCATCAGGAGTTGCTGAAACTGTGCATTTTGAGCCTGTAGGTCTTTGACTGTTTGCTCGAGATCCATCCTACTGAAATAAATAGCAGACAGATAAGGAAACCTGGCGTGAGACCTGCTTATGCACATGATGAATGGTATGCTTATGTATGCAATGCATTCAAGGATTTAGAATATTCAAACTTGTTGCAGACAAAAAAGAACGCACGTCATATTAATAAGAAGAAATTTGTTAGTACATAAATGCCCCACGGGCCAAATATTACAGAAACAACTTCTCAAGGTAAAAAGACATTGCGCATCCTATTTGGTGCGAGGTAGGTGTTGAGGGTCTCTTCCTCATGGAGTCGACGGGTAAGCTCTAGAACCTTCTTCTCACTAGCGTAGAAGCTGGCTTCAAAAGTGTTCCGTTCCTCCTTGAGCTGAATCCAGCTCTTCTGCATTTCCTCCCATGATGTAGGCATGTCAGGATATAGGATGGAGTAGGGAACCTCTC
The DNA here is from genome assembly GCA_948472305.1 of Vicia faba. Taxonomy (NCBI): domain Eukaryota; kingdom Viridiplantae; phylum Streptophyta; class Magnoliopsida; order Fabales; family Fabaceae; genus Vicia; species Vicia faba. Next base: position 124,333 of record CATIWC010000644.1, on the reverse strand, counting down.
CTTCCTTGACGGGCTCTTTAATCACAGGGAGAACATGAGGATAAGGCATCATTAGACTCTGGGCTCGGGCTCGTACCCACTTGAGATAAGGCTCAAGAGGGATGGAGTTCTTGTGCCCCAGTGTCTTGCTATCAACCTTGTTGGGCATCCTCCAAGCTCTGATGAATCTTTGGCGAAGTCCTTGCTCATCGTTGTCAAAGTCAAAAACTAGGTCAGGAATCAACATGTCGTGAGGGCCATCCCTCCGTGCATATCCGAATTGCCTCAAAGCTAGGCAAGGGTTGTAGGTAATGCCCCCTCTAATGCCAAGCAATGGAACATAAGGGAACTCTCCACAATGATCGACGATGATGACATTTTCTCTGGACCGAGAACACCAATGTACATCAGAGTGAGTAAGAGTCATCAACCGTTGGGACCACCTTGAGCCTTGGTCATTCTTCAAGACAGATTGTGGAAGGTGCGAAATAAACCACCTTGCAAGGAGAGGAGTACAGCACATGAGAACACCGCTCTTTCTCATTGTTCGTGTGTAAAATGAGTGAAGAATGTCCCCAAGCAATGTTGGTATTGGATTTATGGATAAGAAGATTTTGACGGCATTGACATCTACCAGCTGGTCAGGATTTGGGAACAAGACCAACCCATAGATAAGGAGTGCGACAATTTCTTCAAAGGCTTGTAGGTCCAATGAATTCCAACATTCTTGTGCCTTCTCAAACAAGAATTTTGCTAAGAATCCTTTGACGCCGCTTCTGGTTTCCCAATGCCCCTTGATGTCAGATGGTTGTAGATGTAATGCTCGAGCAACATCTTCCGACTTTGGTTCCTTTTCCGTACCGTTGAAGGGTAGTTGATTAAGGATAGGGATTCTTAGGAGTTGAGAAAACTCCTCCAAAGTGGGCACCAACTGGTAATCGGGGAAAGTGAAGCAGTGATGAAGAGGGTCAAAGAACTGGAATAGCACTTTCATCATATCCTCTTCAATGTTGGTGTTGACTAAGCTGAGCAGTCTACCATGTCTTTCACTGAAGGATGAGCTTTCCGGAATTCTTGAGGTGAGCTCCTTGAGTTGAGGAGAGATTCTCACAAGATTGACTTGGATGGTTTTTCTGCGAGGAATTTCCATGACCTACAAAACAAGAACAAAGATGAAGATCTAAACCCCTGAAGTGGTTAGTAAATGCATATGATGTTTTATGATGTTCATGATGTATGCACAAACATATGTACAAGCAATTCACACCAAACCCTAGTTTCAGGCTTGCATGAGGTTTCATAGGTAAGTACCCTCTTGAGTGTAGTTGGCTTAAAAACCTGTCCTATAAATAGTAACCGGGTTCTAAGGAGCTCAATATCACTGGATTGTTTTCATTGTTCATTGTTTTGGTTTAGCCACTTAACTAGCGACCAAAATATTCCAAGAAAACAACCCTCAATGAGTGTAGTATCGAGTATCTACCAACTTCGGACTGCACCAAATCCGGTCATCTCACTACCCCTAATAAAAGGCCAAGATGGTCAAGTAAGGTTCTAGGTCATTAGTGCTTAGTGACATCACTCAGCGGCCCCGTACTCTCCTTGATTGAACTCAAGGGTTACCGGTACTCACAAATATGTCGCACTAATATAGCTATTGCTTCGACCGTGTCGGTATACCCCGCACAGTTTCCACAACGTATTGCTATCTATGAATGTTTCCCAAAATTCGGGTGTAGGATTGCAAACCCAAACAAAAGAGCCAAGATATAAAGCAATCAAAACAAACAATTAATCATGCAAGAGGGTGATCTAAGCCCTAAGGTTACTCCACTTTTAAATTTCTCCCCAGCAGAGTCGCCAGTTCTGTGATACGGTGGGAGAACTGACTAGGGTTTTGCGTTTGTTTTCGCAAATGTTTCGGTCGAGCAAGAGTCGCCACCGACTTTTTATTTTATCCTAAGGAAAGGTTTAAAAAGCACAGCAAAAACCTTTGAGATATTTCGTGGGTTCGGGGAGTAGATTATAGAAAGGGAAGGTATTAGCACCCTTTCTATCCATGGTTATCCATGGGCTCTTAGTTACTTGCTTAGATCAACTTGCCTTGATTTTCAATTGTTTGAAATGGTGCTTTGTGCGTGGTTTTGAAAATGTTTTGAAAAATATGCCTTGTCTAGGCTACCCTTGTAACAATTCTTTACTCGAATGTTTTACAAAAGGTGTTTGTCTTTTTGAAAAGATGTTTCAAGTTTTTTGAAAGTTTGTTTTGAAAGTGTTTGTGAAGTGTGGTTTGAAAAATAGGCAAGTGTTTTTGTTTTGCAAGTTGACAAGTACTTAAGAGCTATCTACCCTAAAGTTCTCAAAGATTTTTGCTATGTTTTAACCCTTTTAACAATTTTGTTCCACCATTGCATTTGGTGGACAATCTTGTGTTAGGATCTGAAAGGGACGGGTGCGGGTCATCGTTTAGACCATAATTGCAATGGTGCCAAGTATCTTTGGGCAATTTTCCTTTAAGGGACTTGATCATTTTTTAGGCAACTTTCGAAAGCGTCATCGAGGGACTATGATCATTTGATTGTTTTGTTTTTCCCAAAGAGACCTAACATGCAATATGGCCCATTATTGAAGGCAACAAGTGGAATACCCTAGGGGTGCAAGTGTGATTAGTGTTGTCCATTTTCATGCTTGTTTATCTTGAAATTAGGTCAAACTATTTTTGTTAATTTATTTGCATACAAACCCTAATTCTATCATGGCATATTTAGAAAACTTTAAAGTGCGAAAAATAAAGTTCCTAAGTTATTACAACACAATATATGGGAAGGGGGGTACAAATGCTCAAATGGAGGTATTTTGACAAGGAATTTAAACCTAACTATTACATCAAAATTGAATTATACAAATTAATTAATATACAATAATTAAATAAAAATGGAATAAATATGCAAGATGCAAAGAAAATGTTTTCTATATGTATAAAAAAAATTGTTTTTTATATGTCAAATAAACAAAATAAAAAGTATTAATTTTTTGGAGTTTTTTAGGTATTTAGGGCAAAACCCTAATTTTGCAAATAAAAGGTATTTATTATTTAATATATACAATGTTTAAAAGAAATAAAAAAAAGAAGTATATGTGTCAAAAAGGTATTTTTGATGTTAAATATTAATAAAAATAAAACATTATATTTTGTATTTTTTAACCTAAATATACTAATAAATATATATGTATTTATATTATTTACTAACTATATATTATATATACAAAAATAAAATATTTAATTTTTACAAAAAAAGTATATTTTATATAAAATGTTTTCAAGAGAGAAAATAAAATAAAAAAAATCAGAACTAAAATATGTTTGTATTATTTTTTTAGTTATTTTAAAATAATAGTATTTGTATATTATTTATGTACAAAACTAAAAGAAACAAAATAAATGTCAAAAAAAATGCAAAAAATGTGAGAAAAATAAATTTAATGTTTTTTCATGTTTAGACAAAAATATAAAAACAAAATCAAAAGGAAAAAATCAGAAATAATAAAGATATTTCAAAATGGGCCAGGGGGGTGCAACTGTAAAAGCATGGTGCAAAAAAGAAATCAACTCAGGCCCAGCCCAAGAAGACTTTGTCTTCAACCTTCAGACAAAACCTTTGAAAACACGCGCCTTTTCTTGCTTCAAGCACAACTCCTGATTCCTGGACTTTTAGCACAAACTCATAACATGAAAAGTGTTAAGCATCAAGCCACGATTCTGGACATGTAAAGAACTCATCCTAACTCTCAGAAATGAGAGAGAATTTCTCCATTCCCAAATCTTAACCTAACTTTTTTATCAATGTTCAGACCTCAAATTCTCATAGCACAGGCAAAATAAATGGAAAGTAAAGATATGTATAGTTTCAGGGACATGAGCATGACATTTTTCATTCACAAACTTAGAGCTAATTCTTCCTACATTGAGAGATAAAGGTTCATGAACTTACCTATTCAGTTGGAATCGTGTCTGGCAATGGAGGAGCTTTCAGGACAAGATAAGGATTTGGATATCTTGCTTGATGTATGAGGATGCTATTCCAATACTTGGTATGCTTTGAAACCTTCTATATCAAGCTGCAGAAGTCAACCTGCAAGAGGAAGAAATGAAAATGGCCAAACTGATTAGAGGGGTTACAGTCTACTTCTAATGCTTTGGACAGTTTGTATTGATGGTAGGGAAAGTGTTTGAACTGGTTTTGGCCAAGATGCATGATGGAAATGAACTATGCCACTCAAACTGCTGGGATGCCCTGTTTTTGTGCAGTTCAATGGTGATTCTGTGAATGGAGAGGTATTGGAGGTGATAGGCTTGTGTCTCAGGTCAGGATGGAGGTTTAGAATGTGTTTGACAAGTTTGCTTAAGCTGGTTTTTGCTGAGATGAGAGTTGTGTGTTGTTATGCTAGGTTTCTTCAACTTTAAGCAACAAAGTGTCCACTTGAGTTTTAGACTGATAGAGGCCCCCCTAATGTGCTGCTAACCTTCCCCTTGATCAGTGTGTTTTGTTCATAAACTTGTGCCAAAAGGATTTGCATTGTACTTGCTTGGATTGCTAATTGACATAAAGTTCTACTTTTCAAAAATGGCAAAAATGCTTTATCTAATTAAGGCTTAATCTAACATGTAATGTCCAAATGCACAAAATAATGCTAACACACAATGGATTGGCATTTAATTATTGAGTGCAAATGGGATTAGAGGCCTGTAACTAGCTTATGCATGCTGATTTCAAAATGGCACAAGTGTATGAACATGTAAATTGGTCATAACAAAAGTGAATTTTTCCCAACTTGCCAAATTCGATTCTCCCTAACCATGAGGTTGTTTGATGAGTTCTTGGACATTTTGGAAAGCTTGGAATGTGTACTACAATCCATCTTTGAAATGCAAATTGAAATTCCAAGTGGAAGAATGTGAAAAATGTTCTTGAAGTTAGGTAAAAACCTTGCCTAAAATGGTTCAAAATTTCTCTAAGTTAAGAATTGTTTGGTACCCTTGTTCCAAAAATTGTAATTTGAGATACAAGCTTCTTTTGGGAAATCTTTGTGAATAAAAGTTGTAGATTTTGCAATGGACTACAAATTTCATGTTTTGACTTTTGCTTGAATCCAAATGAATCTTGGTGAGAAAGTGGGACAAAGTTAGGAAAAAATTAGGGTTTTTCATAACTTAGAAAAATTCTAAGTTATGAAAAATCTTCATTTCAAACCCTAATTTGCAATTCTTGATTTCTTGATGAACAAGTTTCATGATTTGGCATGTTTTGATGAAAAATGAATCTTGACACTTGATTTTGACCAAAAAGTCAAAGTTTGACTTTTCAGTATATAGTCAAAATTGATCAATTGACTGGGAAATTCAACTGTCAATCTTGTGCACTTGGGATCTTTTGAACTTGTTGAGTATGTCAAGACAATTCCATGGGGTCCTTGAGTCCATATGTGAGTTTGGTTTTCCATTGGCTAGGTCAAACAGTCAAAAATTGCCTTTGTGCAGTCAAAACCCTAATAATGACCATTTTGCCCTTTTGGTGATCTGATCAAATTTCTTGTGGAATTATGATCCAAACTTGATCAAATGGTCCATATGAGTTCATAATGTTGATGTGGATCAATTTTCATGAGGTTTGACTGTTAATTGGCCACAGTTGACTTTTTCCCCAATACAGCTGATTTCTAGGTCAACTGTCCAATTGACTGGGCAAAATTTGGAATCAAGACTTGAAACTTGGTATGGATAAACTTGGGAGCCCAACATGAAGCATGAAAGTCATCTTAGGCATTTTAGGTCAAAATATCTTTGTTCAAACACAAACCCTAATTTGGGTCAACAGTGCAAGGAGAAGTCTTGAGCAGAGGAAACCCTAACTGGATCTTGAGCTTCAAGGGTCTTGTGATGAGAAAATGTTGAGAAAAAGGGAGGGCAAATTTTGGGGTACAACACCTATCTTGAAGGAAGTTCAATTCTCTACAACTTTGTGTCTCTAAGCTCAAGTCCAAAAAATGCTTCATTTGAGAAATATGAGCCAAGACATTACAAGTCATTTTGAAAGTCAACAAAAAGTCATCTTTTGTCAAAGAAATTTACATCGAGATAAAGACTTCAAATGAAAAAGTGACCAAGCGAGAGTTGTATGAGGCATCTTGAGCTTTCCAAAAAGTCCAAGATCACCTTCATATGACAAAAATTGAGTGAGATATGATTGGTGCAAGTTGAGAAATTTTTGAGAAATACATGAAACCTCAATTGAACAATTTTGAAATTTTGGACTAGTGGACCTATCTTCTAAGGTATAAACATGTTCATGACCTTATAGAGGACTCCTAAACTCATTCATATCTTACCATGATTTTTTATTTTTTTATTTTTATTTTTATTCAATTAAATACAAAATAAATTAAATTAAATAACAAATGATGGACCAAGGCATGTGGGCTTGGTTTTGGATCAAATTTGAGGCCCAAGAACACATATCAAACTTTCTAAAATCATGGGAGGCAAGATTGGGACATAATCTTCTCAAAATGGAATGTTTGAAAACCTGTTTTTTGTGTTTTGGAAAGGCATTTAATACATGGTCTTTTCCTCTTATGTCTTAATTTATTTTCTTCTTCTGTAAATACACACAACATCGGTGAACAAGACCATGAATTGCTACCTCAAGAGCAAGCTCCAAGAATCACAAAAAATTCTCAAGAACTAGGGCAAGCTGAAACCCTATTTGCAGCCTCTCCCAAGCATTCCAAGCATTCCATTACACTCCTGAAGATCCCAGGAGTGGTTTCCAGTCTTTCAACAAGCTCGAGACATCCCAGAACGTGCTCTCTTAAGAACACCGGTTGGATAACTTTTCCAAAATCCTAAGCTTCTATTTTATGCATTGTTAAATAATCTTGTGTGTTCGTGTATGTTTATGATGATGCTTAGAACAGGTCACGACCATTACATGGAGTTTATAACGTCCAAATCTTGGTTGGTCATTGATGAACCGAGTCTCATCCCCTGCATTTTTATTTTTCATATTTTTCAATCTTTTTTTATTTTACTTAATTTTCATTTTAATTATTTTAATTAATTATTTTCTTAAACTAAAATCAAATAAATATCAGAAAACTTATAAAAAATAAAAAAATAGGTTTAGTGTTTTTTTAGTTATATTAATTAATTTAGAATTAGTTTTTTTATCATCAAATTAATTAATTTGTAACTAAAATAAGACATTAGTTTTTTAGTTTATTATGAAAATAAAACAAAAAAAATGCACAAAAAATTAATTTCTAATCTTTTAGATGTTAAGACTTTTAAATATAATTTTTGCAAACATTTTTGTTTACTTTTTCCATTTATTTTATTAGAAACGATTGTATAGGTCGTGCAGGTTTTTTGTAATAGGTTAGTGTTTAAATTCCCATAAAGTTTTAAATATTGTAAATCTCCCAAAGCCATGTAATAGTTATAGGTCTTTACTTTCCCGCATTTTATTTTCCTGCGCTTATGCTTTGTATGCTTTGTATGTATATATAACTGTTAGTTAATCTGATTGTATGGAAAGATAATAATTAAACGCTAGAAAACCCTAATGCAAGATAAAATAACTGAATCAACACACTTGCACATTTGCACCTCTAGGGTAACCTCCTCTGTTGCCTTCGGAAAACAATGGTCATGTCCCTCGAAAATAGGGATGCTTTAGAAAAATACCCTCGAATAAAGATCATAGTCCCTTGATGAACCTTCTATGTTTCCTTTCGAAAAATGATCTAGTCCTTTACGAAATTGCTAAAGCATCCTTATAAGTTGCCTTCAATGATCATACGATTATCCTCGATGTCCATTCACATCTAACGGTAGGGCTTCCTACTAACTAATGGTACGGATAACACTATCTAAAGGAGGAGGAAAATACAAGAATGACCTTGAGTGGGTAGATACTTTTAATCGCTTGCTCACAAAAACAAAAACATATCACACTACACTTCCAAAAATATTTTCAAAACACTTTATACGTATTCTTGAGGACCAATACAAGAATCATTACAAAGTTTGCTTTACATTGGCATTTTCAAAATATTTTCAAACACGCACAAAAAACAAATTTTCAAAATGAGTTAAGCGATTAAGAGCCCGTAGATAACTACGGATGAAAAGGGTGCTAATACCTTCCCTTTTCATAACCTACCCCCGAACTTATAATCTTTAAAGGTCTTTCCTGTTCTTTTCACCCTTTCCTTATTGGACAAAGTAAAAGTCGGTGGTGACTCTTGCTAACTCCAATATTTGCGATAAAATGTAAAAACAAGTCAGTTTTCCTACCGTATTACAGAGTTGGCGACTTTGCTGGGGGATACTTAAAAAGAGGGGTTACCTTAAGAGTTTAGATCACTTTACTTGCTTAAACTGTATGCTTTGTCTGCTTTAACTTTAAGTGCTTGCTTGGGTTTATTATTTGAAAGATCCTACACTCGGATCTAGGATGCCTTAGGTAAGTAGCAATAGATCATGAAAACTGTACAGCATAGACCGATATGGTTAAAGTGATGGCTACGGTTAGTGTGACACTTTGCATTGTACTAATGTTCCTTGAGTCAGTCAAGGATAACATTAGGCTTACGCGTGGTGTCATTAGTACACTAACTTTTAGAACCTTAATTGATACATCTTGGCCATTAGAAAGTAGTGAGATGGTCGGCTTTAGTGCAGTCCAAGGTTGGTTGATACTCGATACTACACTCATTGAGATTTGACTCGTGAGATGTTTTGGTGGCAAGTCAGTTGTCGCACTAAAATAAAACTTTCGAGAAAGATCCATGATATGATATTCCTAGAAACCGGTTACTATTTTAGGACAAGTTAAGCCAACTTAACTTCAATAGAGAAGGGTACTTACCTATGGACCTCATGCAAGCCTTTAAACCTAAGGCTCTTGTGTGATTTGTTTGTGTTTACTTCTTGGCTATACATGAACATAACATCATGACATCGTAACATCATAAGATTTTCACTAACCTTTTCAAGGATCTAGGGATTTATCTTTGTCCTTTGTAGCAGGTCATGGCTTCCGACTGCAGAAATATTATTCGAATAAACTTCGTAAGGGTACCTTCTAAGCTTGAGGAGTTAGTCTCAAAAGTTCCCTAAAATTCTCAATTTACCAAAAGACATGGCCATCTACTCAGTTTGGTTACTCCCGGATTCAAAGAAGACAAGATGAGTGTTCTATTCTAGTTCTTTAATCCTAAGCATCATTGTTTTACCTTCCTAGATTATCAGTTAGTGCCCATAATGAAAGAATTCTCTAAGTTACTCGGAGTGCCTATTCTTGATCAGATACCTTTCACCGGTCTAGAGCAAGTTCCAAAACCTGAAGATATTGCAGCAACCTTACATCTACAACGATCAAACATCGTATCTAATTGGTAAATAAGAAGTGGATTTAAAGGTTTTCTTGCTACATTTTTGATAGAGAAGGCTCATTTGTTCCTAGATGCCACGAGCTTGTGATTTTGAAAATATTTTGGCTTTGCTGATCTATGGTTTGGTACTATTCCCTAATCCGGTCCACCTCATAGATGTGAATGCCATCCAAATATTTCTTACTCATAATCATGTGCCTACTTGGCTTGGAGATGTTCTGCATTCTCTTCATACTTGTACTATGAGGAAACGAGGGACTCTCATGTGATACATACCTTTACTTTCCAGGTGGTTTATTTTGCACCTGCCCCGATTAGTGATGAAGAATTAACAACTTTTGAGGTGGTCTCAAAGGTTTATGTCACTCGCTCATTCAGATATCTATTGGTATTCCTGATCTCAGGAAGATATCACCATTATTGACCACTGTGGGGAATTCCCTAATGTACCACTCCTCGATATAAGGGGAGGAATTACTTACAACCCTTCTCTAGCTCTAGTCAGTTTGATTATACTCGAAGGGACGGTCCTCATGGTATGCTCATCCAGGGTATAATATTCGACTATGAGAACGATCCTCAAAGTTACTGTTAAAGGTTTATACGTGCTTGGGGAATGATCAATAAGATCGATAACAAGACTTTAGGGCATAAGAACTCCATTCCTTTGGAGCCTTACCTCAGATGGGTGTGGTCTCGTGCTCAAAATCTTAAAATTCCATATCCTGATATCCTACTAGTGATCATAGAGCCTGTTGTTGAAGGAGATGTTCCTCATACCATTCTTCATCCTGATATGCCTACTAACTTTGAGGAACTAGAGAAGTCCTGGATTCAACTCAAGGAAGAAAGGGATACCTTTAATACTCAGTTCTATGCTAGTGAGAAAAAAGTATTGGAGCAGACAAAACGACTCCACAAATAGGAGAGCCTTAACGCATATGTCAACACAAAGAGGAAGCATCCATGGGAGACTTGATACCTTAGGCCTCAGGAATTTTATAATTTTACTATCTTGGTTTCATTGTAATCCTAGAAGTAAATTATAATTTGAACTTACTACTAAGTTTCTTTGTTTCCTTTTTGTTTAACAAATTTAAATCCCACGAGGTCCTTAAAAACATTGCATATGCATATACATTTACATACCATATCATTGCATATCATATATTCCTAAGACAAGTTTTCTCATCTTCTTGTTGTTTATTTCAGCAGAAATGGCTCTTGAACAAATTGTCAAAGATCATAAAGCTCAAAATTCCCAGTTCCAATAGATGTTCCTGAACCTAGCCAAGGGGCAGGAAGTGCTGAAATCACTCATCACCAAATAGAAGAAGAGAAAGAAAAAGAAACCAGCGGGCATCCTTAATATGGGAAGAAGATTCAGGGGACCAGTCAAGCGAGTTCGGGATCCTAATACTCCATTAGAAAAAGATGAAGAACATGATAAAGACGATAAGAGTGGTAAAATTGAAAAAAGAAACCATGGTTCTTCCAAATACTCTGATGAAGAGGAGGAAGACTATCTGAATGGACAATATCCCCCTGCTGATGAGAAGTATAAGTTGTGAGAAGAGCGTTTGAAAGCTATGGAGATCCAGAAGGTGCCTGGCTTGGACTTCGAAGAATTGGGTTTGGTCTTAGGAGTCGTCATTCCTCCCAAGTTCAAAACTCCTACCTTTGCTAAATATGGCGGTGTTTCTTGCCCAAAGCTGCATTTGAGGTCATATGTTCAAAAAATCCAACCACACACTGCTGACAAAAAATTAAGGGTTCATTTCTTCTAAGAGAGCCTGTCTGGGACACGGTTAGAATGGTTATATCAACTAGAAGGGACCAATATACATACTTAGGAAGATTTGGTTTCCGCTTTCTACAAGAAGTACCAGTATAATGTTGATCTCGCACCAACTCGTATGCAATTGCATAGTATGTCCATGGGCTCTAATGAAAGCTTCAAAGAGTAAGCCCAAAAATGGAAAGATCTCGCAGGCAGGGTTCAACCTCCTTTAGCTGACAGGGAATTGATTGACATGTTCATGAGCACACTGACAGGTCATTTCTATAATCACCTACTTGGAAATTCTTCATCTGGTTTCAATGAACGGATATTGACAAGGGAACGTGTTAAGAGTGGAATCATAAGTGGTAAAATCCAGGTGCCTACCTCTTCCAATACTCAGAAGAAGTCATACAACGGGAATAAAGAGTCCAATGTCGTGTACATCTAGAAGGGTCGTAATAAGAGAGACCACAACCAATCTGTGGGGGAAGTACTGATCTCTAATTCTGCACCAGTGCAATAACGACAACAGGGTAATCAGCGTGAGCAAGATACACCCAAAAGACAATTTACCAAAATAAACATGTCATTGGCTCAAGCGTTGCAACACATGTTAAAGGCAGAGTTGATTATGTTGAAGGATCCTCCTCGGAATCCCAATACTTCCGCTCCTAGCTATTATCCCAATGCAAGGTGTGCATACCCTTCTAATAGTCATGGACATGATACGAATGGTTGTTGGGTGTTAAAGAACAAGATTCAAGATATGATTGATGCTAAGGAGATTGAGTTTTACCCTCCTGAGACTCCTAATGTGATCACTGCTCCCATGCCAAATCATGACTAAGATTGAGAGCGTCCAGTTCATTTGAATTTTCAGTTTTAATTTCTTTTGTTTGTTTGAACACTTATCTTTATGTCAAACTTTGTTTTTTTTACATTAATTCATTGCATATGTTTGTCTTGAATTAATCCATTCGTTTTCACTATATTTAAACTGTGTTTTTTACTTCTTTTTTATGATATTCAACTCTCGTCAAAAGTTATAAGCCTTTAAAGGGAGGATGGCGAAAACGATACCATAATCTCATACAATATGCTTATGAACAGACCTTGCTGACGATGTACTTGCGTTGCTTCAATTCCTAAATAGTGGAGATATAAGGAAGTTAATCCCTAGTCAACCCCTTTGAGCCTAAGAAGTAGGAGTTTTCTTTTTCATGTAAGTTGAAACCCTTAATCATAACCCGGGGTAAGGTAGTTTCTTAGTTAATTCAATTGTGCATTCAATCGCAAGCTTTTCCTTCGTACACAACAATTAGTATCAAAGACATCTTTCCAAATCAAAAGTCGGTGATGGTTCCCCGAAATCATTAAGTCGGGCAGTCATTATCTTTCAAAAGAAAAGCCCGCTAAGTCGAAACCTATGAAGGAGACTTAGGGAAAAAACTGGGGCATCCTGCTGACTATAATCTCAAATAAAACAGTTCAGGCAAAAGTGAGGGATAATAAAGTCAAAAAAAGGTCGCTACAAATCTTCAACAAAAGAAAGATGTTACAAGAAAAAATGACTACCTTCTCAAATAAACTTTCGGTTTTTAAACCATCACCAAGTATCAGTGCTATAATTCCAAACTATATTGGAACCTAAATGCATAATTAAATAAGTATAGGACTGAAGGACATCATGGAGAACGGGTTGGGTACAAATAAACTTTGAGCCTTTATCCTTTGTTTCTTAAACTGTGAGCCAGACCATGTTACAACCCCTCAAAGTCCTAACTGAAGCATGGGTTAGTTTGAAAACATATTGTTACAAAAAGGTATCATGACTTCTGTAAGGCTTACTATAAATCCTGAGTTGATATCACATTCTTACAGATTTTGTTTTACTAAAAAATGCATTTTTTTTAAATTTCAAGATAGACATAAGCTTTGCATTTTAATACCATTGTTTGCATATGACTACGTGTTTGACAACAGAGAAATTTGCATGACGAGTATTCAATGAATGAAAATCCTCCAAATGGACATATTTACTTTGGAGGATGGGTCAAAGAGAAAGACACTTCCAGTAACAGACCTTTCATGGACACAATTGGTTATAAATCAAGGGGCATGACATGTTATTGCCCAACTCATCTATGGAAGTCACGTCAAGATTCAAAGAATCTCTCAAAAGTGTTGAATAGCCAGGGGCAGATCTCCATATGAATCACTTGGGGCATGTTACATTAATCACGAGTTTCAGCAAAATCCAATATGAAAATTGAATTTTCGGTATCACCAAATTGCTTGTCTGTGTCAGCAGTATCAGATGGTGTTCTGCCATGACAATTCTTAGAAAAATATTGAGGAAGGTCAAGACTATCAGAAACCCGGTAATCAATGGTTGATCAATAACTTCAACCATCGGGTGTACCAGACTAATCCTAGGGGCAAATGGACTCCCGCATACGAAGGGCCACTTATGATCAAGAAAATATTTTCTGGAAGTGCTACAACACTTACTACCATAGACAGTGAAAATTCCCTGCGCCCTGTGAACGTAGACATAGTCAAAAATACTACACATGAAAAAGAGAATTGCTAGGTTGATTGACCTAGGAAAAAATAAGGGCATCCCGATGAACTAAAATAGTTCAGGCAAAAATTAGGGATATATAAATAAAATTGTACACTCGGCAAGTCGAAAACCTGAAAAGGCGGCTTGGGCAAAAAAGGGTATCCCGGTGGACTGAAAATCTGAAAAGACAGTCTAGGCAAATTTTAGGGATTAAAGTGTACGACTATGTCCCGTTATCTCATCACTTGTTTATCAGTAGAAGATTTGTCACTCTGATCAAAAATTTACTAAAGACTCTAGGAGTTGGGATAATGTTCAAGTCATCCATAAATCCCCACAGAGCAGTCTCCATGGAACTATCTCTATAAAGCTACCTTCATAAGCTCATCCCCAACATAGATATATTCCCCAACAAGTCTAATATGCCCTCAGACAAAAATTGGGGCATCTTCCAACAGTTCACCTCCATATCTCTGATGGATAGCTTAACATGATCATCTTCCACAATAGGTCCCCTAGCATATAAGGAGGTTTGATCATTTCCCAATATCTTGCAGAAACTTCCTCAACACACCCTATGAGATTCCAATCCCCATCAGAGTTATTTTCCTCGATAGAGTTTACAGGAATTTAATTCCCCAGCGGAGTTTATTACTCCAACACCGTAAATACCTAACAAAATTCTCTTCTCTAGCAGGGTTTAATCAAAGTTGTTATCCCCAGAAGAGTTGTTACGATATCTGAAACCTGGACAGATAGTAAACTAGAGGGGTATCCATCTCTTTTATCCCCAGTTAGAGTACATTCCTTCAACAATGAGAACAAAAAACGACCGACTCTCCTTGGTTTCCTCTATCCTCAAGCAGAAGTCGAAGATCTCCAGCGTAGCATCCTCAGACAGAAAGCAGAAATTCCCAACAAAATTATTCCCAGCCAAAGTTGAAGAATCACTCTCTTCATCCCTAACAACAGTCAGGGATTTATTTTCCCCAACTAGAGATTTTACAAGGAGCTACCGATACGCTTCAACACCATATTACGTCCATACATCATTTCACAATACAGTATAGCATATGTGTTGTACCCCAAAATTTGCCCTCTCATTTTATCAAGATTTTCCTCACAAGACTTCTTGGACTCCAGACAGGATTAGGGTTTTGCTCAGCTCAAGACATCTCCTTGCACTGATGACCTAAAATTAGGGTTTGAGTTTGCACAAGGATTTTTGGACCATCAATGCTCAAATACACCATCTTGGATCCCTAAGATTGCTCATACCAAGTTTCAAGCCTTGAATCACATTTTTGCCCAGTCAATTGGACAGTTGACCTAAAAATCAGCTGTATTGGGGAAAAAGTCAACCATGGCCAATTTACAGTCAAACTTCATAATTTTTTATCCACAACAACATTCTAGGCTCCTATGTACCATTTGATCAAGTTTGGACCACAACTCCTCAAGAAATTTGATCAGATCATCAAAAGGGCAAAATGGTCAAAATTAGGGTTTTGATTGGGAAAGGGCAATTTCTGATTTTTAACCTAGACAATGACCAATTGGGTTCAAACATGTTCTCAAGGATTAAATGGCACCATCTTGACCTAATCACATAGTTCAAAAGATCTCAAATGTATAGGATTGACAAATGAATTTTCCAGTCAACTGTACACTGAAAAGTCAAACTTTGACTTTTTGGTCAAAATCAAGTGCCAAGGGTCATAATTCATCAAGATGGGTCAAAATGTGAAACTTGTTGATCAAGAAACCTAATTTTGCAAATTAGGGTTTTAATTTGAAATTTTTCATAACTTAGAATTTTTCTAAGTTATGAAAATTTCTTATTTTTTCCCAACTTTCCACAACTTTTTCACCATGATACAATTGGATTCAAAGAAAACTTCCAACATGAAAGTTGCAGTCCTCCATTATATAGAATTTGCTACCAAATACATGGAAGTACTTCACTGTTGGCTTTCTTCCTTTCCAGAGTTCATAAATGGTGGATGAGGTTCCCTTTCTCAAGGTGACCCTGTTATGGACATAACAGGCTGTATTCATAGCTTCAGACCAAAAATGAATAGGAAGTCTTTTGGCATGTATCATTGCTCTGGCAGATTCCTGTATGGTCCTGTTTTTCCTTTCTACAACTCCATTTTGTTGAGGAGTTATAGGAGAAGATAATTCATGATTAATTCCTTCTGAGGAACATAACTCATTAAACTTACTGTTTTCAAATTCCTTGCCATGATCACTTCTGATTCTGACAATGCATCCTTCTTTTTCTCTTTGAATTCTTTTGCACGGTTCTTTAAAAACTTCAAATACATCAGATTTTTCCCTAATGAAGTTAATCCAGGTGAATCTGGAAAAATCATCCACAACAACATAGGCATATCTTTTTCCACCAAGACTTTCCACCTGCATTGGTCCCATCAGATCCATATGTAGAAGTTCTAGAACCTTAGAGGTGGTCAGATGTCTTGACTTTGGATGTGACATCCTAGTCTGTTTACCAACCTGACATTCACCACATACTCTCCCTTCATCAATTTGCAGTCTTGGAATCCCTCTGACTGCCTCCATGGATATAATCCTTTTCATTCCTCTTAGATGTAGATGGCCAAGTTTTTGGTGCCACAGTTTCACTTCTTTTTCTTCTTTGGCAATAGAACACACAGTAGAGTAATTAGTGTTCTCAGGCTCCCACAAGTAGCAGTTGTCTTTAGATCTGATTCCTTTCATTACAACTTCTTGTTTCTCATTAGTTACAAGACATTCAGATTTTGAGAAGTTGACCTTGAATCCTAGATCGCATAATTGGCTGATACTTATGAGATTAGCAGTCAAGCCTTTTACCAGCAATACTTCATTTAGATTTGGAACTCCAGGGCAGTCCAAGTTTCAAACTCCTTTGATTTCTCCTCTAGCACCACCTCCAAAGGTCACATAACTAGTGGTGTGAGGTTTAACATTATTGAGAAGGTTCTTGATTCCAGTCATGTGCTTAGAACATCCACTGTCAAAGTACCAGTCTTCCTTTGCAGAGACTCTAAGGGAAGTGTGGGCTATCAGGGCAGTAGCCTTTTTCTTCCACTATGGAGTATGTGGTACCTTGTTAGACTTAGGTTTGACACCTGGGTTCTGATTAGGGTATCCATACAATCTGAAGCATAATGGCTTTATGTGACCAAACCTCCCATAATGATGACATCTCCATCTTTGGTACTTTTTCTTCATATTTCTCTGTTCCCGATGTTGAGTGCTATGTTGTGACATCTGCTTTGACATTTGTTTATCAGGCCTGATCTTCTTGTCTGTTCCAGTTTTATTTGCTGCCACAAATCCTAGACCAGACTTGTTTCCCACATTTTGTCCAACCTGAAGTATTTCTTCCAATTTGTCAGTTCCATCTGTCAGCATCTTGACAGATTTGGTCATCTGGTCCAGTTTTGAGTTCAGCATTTGAACTTCCCCTTCTAGATGACTTATAGTTTCAATGTCTGCCCTTTTCTCAGCCTCCAACTTTATTATGAGTTTTGTTTGTCTCTCATTTTGCTGACAGACTTCAGCACTTCTGATACATAATTTCTTGTAGGTATCAGCCAGTTCTTCAAATGTCACTTCCTCATCACTAGTGTCACTATCAGAGGTACAAATACCAGTTAGTGCAGTAACTAGTTTGGCAGATTCTTCTTCAGAATTACTTTCTGAATCACAATCAGACCAAGTAACAGACATTCCTTTCTTTTGTTTCTTAAGAAAGGTAGGACATTCAGCTCGAATGTGCCCATATCCTTCACATCCATGGCATTGAATTCCTCTTCTTTGATTTCCCTTCTCTTTAGACTTTGGTCTTCTGCTGGAGTCATAAGATCTGTTAATGTCAGAAGGAATGTTATTAACATTTGACCTTGACTTTGGATCCATTCTCTTGATGAGTTTTTTGAATTGTCTTCCAAGCATGGCTATAGCTTCTGAAATATTTTCTTCTTCATCCTCCTTTTTTTCATCTTCAGTGTTGGATACAAGTGCTATGCTCTTGTTTTTCTTGTCAACATTGTCACTGATCCCCATCTCAAAGGTCTGAAGAGACCCAATGAGTTCATCCACCTTCAACTTGCTGATATCCTGGGCTTCCTCTATAGCAGTTACCTTCATTGCAAATCTTTTAGGCAAGGATCTGAGAATCTTTCTCACCAGTTTTTCTTCTGACATCTTTTCTCCCAATGCTCCTGAGGTGTTGGCAATTTCCAAGATGTTCATGTGAAACTCATGAATGGTTTCATCTTCCATCATCCTTAGGTTCTCAAATTTGGTAATCAGCATCTGAAGCCTTGACATTTTTACTTTGGATGTGCCCTCATGGGTAGTTTTGAGAGTGTCCCAAACTTCCTTGGCCAGTTCACATTGATGTACTAGTCTGAATATGTTTCTATCAATTCCATTGAACAAGGCATTTAATGCTTTGGAATTACCCAGGGCTAACTCATCTTCTTCTTTGCTTCATTCTTCCTCAGGCTTCAGACTGATTGTCCCATCTTTCTCAGTTATGGTGGGATGGTTCCATCCTTTGTCAGCAGCTCTCCAAGCCTTTTTGTCCAGTGATTTTAAGAAGGCAATCATATGAGGTTTCCAGTAGTCATAATTTGATCCATCCAGAATGGGTGGTCTGTTTCCAAAAACTCCTTCTTTGTCCATAGCGCCAGAAAGTGATATCCCTAGATCTCACCCAGTAAGACAGGCAGGGTGCCTGCTCTGATGCCAATTGAAATTCTGGCAGCAGATACTCAATGTCACAGTGAATGTTATGACACCGTATCTGACTTTCTATAAGACAGTAAATCAAAAAGCAGTAAAGAACACAGTCAATTGTTTACCCAGTTCAGTGTGAAACAACACCTACTCTGGGGGCTACCAAGACAGGGAGGAAATTCACTATAAGAGATATTAATTCAGGAATAAACCAACCAGTTTATCTCCTTCACTTAAGACCTACCCAATGCAACTTCAATCTAAGTTCAACTTAAACCTGAGTTCCTACTCACTCCCCCTCAATCACAGCAGTGATACTAAACAATTGACTAATGAAATAATAAAGACACTCTTCAGAACATACACTTGATTATGCTTCACAGCTTTTAATCAAGTAACATAAACACTCGTGCTTCAAAGCTTTGAGTGATACATAAGCCTAACTTGACTTTGCTTCAAAGCTTTAATCAAGTGACACAAACACTCTTGCTTCAAAGCTTTGAGTGATACACAACCCTTACAATCAAAACCTAATCCAAGTCACTTATCACAATGATACTTGCTTGGATTACAGTAGTTAAAACTATACAGCCCCTAGTTGATCTTCTGTCAAAGAGTTCATTTTCCCAACAGCCTTCCTGTTGAATATATATGCAGTTGTTTCTTCAGTTAGGGCTTCCACGAAAATCTAGGGTTAATTAGGGTTAACCTCAAGACTTGGTCACAAGACTTTATCAACCAGTTTAGGGTTGAGCTAGGTTAACCTAAAGTCCACGTGAGATTCTGTTCTGGAATGTATGAACCAAATTCCTGAAAAATCTCAGAATTAACCAAACTGTATAACTGTTAGATCAGTACATGATGTCTTAACATTGGTTATGACAATAGGAATCTTGTTTACTGATTTTGGTAGAAAGTAATAAATGTGATCAGTGCAAAATGCTCAGATACACACTCATAAAGAGCAGCTACTGTATGCCATTCTTTTTCTGCATAAAGTACCTAATAACCCAGAATGTTATGACATCAGTCATGACATTCACACACCTGGTTTTACCAAAAATACATGCCAATAACTAAACACTTACAGAAACGTTAGAGAGAACCAGAAGTTCTGGGTTGTTGCGCGCTGAAGTTCTGAAAGAAACGATAGAGGAAACCATAAGTTATGTGTTGTGTTATAACAGTGAGAAAAACCTAGAAATTATGTGTGTTGTGTTAAAACAGTGAGAAAAAACCTAAAAGTTTTGTGTGTGTTAAAATAGTAAGAAAGCCTAGAAGTTTTGTGTGTGTTATAATAGTAAGAAAGCCTAGAAGTTTTGTGGGTGTTAAAACAGTAAGGAAGCCTAGAAGTTTTGTGTGTGTTAAAACAGTAAGAAAGCCTAGACGTTTTGTGTGTTGAAACAGTAAGAAAGCCTAGAAGTTCTGTGTGTGTTAAAACAATAAGAAAGCCTAGAAGTTATGTGTGTGTTAAAACAGTAAGAAAGCCTAGAAGTTGTATTGTGCTAAAATAGTGGGAAAGAAAACTCAGGAGTTCCGTGTTACACTTCACCTCCTTTCTTACATTAGCCAGAACATCCGCAACTTATTTAGTTCTTAATAACAGCAAAACAGAAAATATAAATGAACAACAGTTTATAGAAGTTCTAATCCTAATTTTGAGCCTAGTTTTCTTCAAGAAGTTATGATCCATAGTTTTTCTACTTAGGCAATGATATGGACAGTATCAACATTATGATATTTACATATTTAATGATGTTCTGAATGAAAAGTTCAAGGTCAGAATGACTTACCTTAAATCTGGAGCGTGTGTTTGGGGCCTGAGCTGCTGCCTTCGAATGTTCTGGGGTCAGCAAGAAACGGAAAATAAGATGTTGTGTTCTTTGATTCAAAAGGGAAGAACAAAGGTATTGTTTTGGAGAATTTTGGGTTTAAGAATGTTTGAATGATTTCTTTTCTCTCTTTTTTCGTTTGATCCTCTCTCTTTCCAAAATCCAGCCCATTGAACATGTGGTGGAGCAACTTATTTATAGATGAGTTAGTTGTGATTTTGGGGGGAAAACAAATGGGATTTTAACCCTTTTAGCATACCGTTCCATTGCTTTTTAGATACAACTTTAATGTGCTAATTTGGTGCAAATATGGGGTTTGAGAAAGTGTAGGCGTGGACTGGATCAGCAGCAATTTGGAGTGTTATGGCAGCTGGATGCAGGACTGTGCCATAGCAGTGCAGCAGACTGTTCAAACGAGGATTTGGGGCTTTATGATGTTCTGATCGAAGAAGACCAGAATGAGACTCGAAGGATGATGTTCTGATCAAAGTGTAGAGCATAGTCTCCATATGCTGAAGGGTCGTGTTCTGATCTAAAAACAACAGTTTCCGTATGTTCTGATTGAAGAGTCATGTTCTGAGCCATCTTTGCAAATTTTGATTGCGCTTGCGTGAAGTCTGGCCCAGAAGTTCTGAAATTATCATATTTTCTTAATACTTAGAAAATTTTCCAAGTGTTTAGAAATTGATTTTTTCCAAAGTAATTTCGGACTTTTTACTTCTTGATGAACCAATTTCATGTCTTGATGAAATATGATTGTTGAAACTTGATTTTGATCAAAAAGTCAAATTTTGACTTTTCAGTGTGCTTTTGACCATTTTGTCCTTGTGAATGAATTTCTTGGAAAATTGTAATCCGAGACTTAAAACTTGATAGAAGCAAAACTGAGGGTCCAGGATGATCCTTTGAGATATGAGAGGGCAAATTTTGGGGTACAACAGCTGCCACTGTTCAATCTTCTTAAGCCAGAAGAGTTAGATTGGCGAATCTGCCCATTGTGACTTGAAGGTGGAAGATGATTGAACACTAGAGTGCCTAGAAATTTGCACTCTAATGATTTTGAGGTTGAGGTGAAAGGAATGGGCTTAAAGATTCCATTTGGAGAAATGATGGAGAGTCGGCGAAGATGGGCTTATAGATGCCATCCAAAGGTGATTGTTGACAGAGATTAGACTAAGTCTAAGTTTGACTTTAACTGGGAAAAGAATCAGAATAAATATTTGGTCGGTTTAAAACTGAACCTAGCAGGAGTCTTGAACAATCTTGAACTGGAAAGAATCAAAATAAATCTTTCGTCGATTTAACACTGAACCAGGGAAAGTGTTTACTGGAAAAGCATCAGGATAAAACATAAAGAGATCTAAACTGAACCAGGGAAAATGTCTACTAGAAAGAATCAGGATAAACCATTGAGAGATTTAAACTGAACCGATAGAGGTCTGGAAAAGAATCAGAATAAATCTTCAGTGCGATTTATCTGAACCATAGAAGATGCCTGTGGGAAAGAATCAGGATGAACCATTGAGAGATTTAAACTGAACCGAAAGAGGTCTGGAAAAGAATTAGAATAAATATTTGGGGCGATTTATCTAAACCAGGGATAGCGTCTACTGGGAAGGCATCAGGATGAACCGTTGAGAGATTCAAATTGAAACAACAGAGGTCTGGAAAAGAATCAGAATAAATATTGGGAGAGATTTATTTGAACCAGAGAAGATGCATGCGGGAAAGAATCAGGATAAACTGTTGATAGATTTAAACTGAACCGGAAGAGGTCTTGAAAGGAATCAGAATAAATCTTTGGAACGATTTGTCTGAAACATGGATAGCGTCTACTGGGAAAGAATTAGGATGAACCGTTGAGAGATTCAAACTGAACCGGCAGAAGTATTGAATGTTCTTTAACTTGAACGAATCAGGATAAATCTTTGGAGTAATTCATCTGAACCAGGGAAAGCGTCTACTGGAACGGCATCAAGATAAACCGTTGAGAGATTTAAACTGAACCAGCAGGGGTCCGGAAAATAATCAGAGTAAATCTTGGAGCGATTTATCTAAACCAGAGAAAGTGTCTACTGGAAAGGCATCAGGATAAATCGTTGAGAGATTTAAACTGAACCAGCCGAGGTCTTGAATGATCAGAATAAATCTTTGGAGCGATTTATCTGAGCTAGAGAAAATTTCTACTGGAAAAGAATTAGGATAAACCATTGATAGATTTAAACTGAACAAGTAGAGGTCTTGAATGTATTTGTTATGTAGATAGTCAACCAGTCCTTTCTCGGGAATTGATTTTTAATTGATTTGTCCACAAATAGTTCTCCTGTCTTATCGGAAATTTGTTGATGATAATTTTTTGTTGATTGATTTTTTTCCTGAAAAGGTAAAAAGTTAGTTGTATGCAATGCCATGATGTATGGAATGCATGGTGTAATGATGTTCTCAAAATAAATGAGATTGTGTCGTATGCATTTTTCATGTATATAAATATGATGCATGTAATTTTGTCTTGGAAAATAAATCTTTGACAAGTTCTGGTGAGTCATTAAATCCATGACTGCTATTGAAGAGTATATGTGTCTTCAAACTTTGCTTAGAATGTTTCCATCGGGAATTCCTGTTTTGTTGTTTGAGGAGAACTCCACTGGGGAATATTGATTTTGGTTTGAGAAATCTTCATGGAGAATGTTGATTTCTACTTGGGGATAGAGTTCAGGAGTTTTAGTTGCCTGTTGCGCTACTAGGGAGTTATCTCTTGACGAAAGAGAAAGGGGGTTAACAACTTGTTGGGGATGAAGGAGATAACTGTTATCTGGTTGTTTTCCAGGTTTTGCAGCAACTTACCGGGGATTGTAGGAAAGTCTGCTATGGAAGAGGAGTTGTGGTCCCTTGATTTGTAGTAGTTAAAGAGGCCACTCAAGCTGGGGAATTTGTAGTTTGTTGGGGAAATAAACCTTGTTGAAGAAAGTATTTGACGACCTGCTGGAAGGTTTTTCCTTTAGGGAGAATTCCATAGGGCTTCTTGAGATCAAGCTAATTTGGGGAGAAGTTTTTAGAGATTGAAACTCTGGCTGGGGATCACCCTAGGAAAAGGACTTTGTGGGATATTTGTCATTTCCCCTAGTAGCAAGTGTTTGTAGTATAGCCAAGAAGTGTTTGCTTGGTCGTATGTGAACCTTTATTGGGATTCACGTTTAATTCCCCGAGTGATTCAGATACAAACCTGCCCCTAGTTACTCAGCACTTCTTGAGAGATTTCTTGGAATCTTGACTTGACTTCCCCAGATGTATTGGACAGTGACGTGTCATGCCTCCCTTGTTTAATAGGAGATTTTTCGTTGGAAGTGTCATCCCATTTGAAGTGATTTTATTCACTGAGAGGGCTTTCATTTGCTAAATATTCGTCATGTGAATTTCTCTGTTGTCAAACAAATAGCCATATAGAAACAACGATATTCAAATAATGCAAAGTTTATGCTTGTCTTGAAGTTTTGAAAATTTGTTTTAGCAGATAAAAGAATGTTTTGTAAGAAAATTCAACACGGGATTTAGAGTAAGGCCTTACAGGAGTCAGGATACCTTATGTAACAGTATGCTTTCGAACTAACCCATGCTTCAATTAGGATTTTTGAAGGTTGTAGCGTGGATTGGTTCACGGTTCAAGAAACAAAGGATGAGGCTAAAAGTGTATTTTATATCTGCCCGTTCTTCGTGATGTTCTTCAGTCCCTAAACTTAGTTAATTGTGTGTTTGAACTCCAATTGAATCTGGAATGACTTTTGGTGATGGTTCAGAAATTTGGGAGTTTATTTGTTAGAAGGCAGTCATTTTTTCCATATTTCCATGTTGTCGAGGATTTGTAGTGACCTATTTTTGATTTATTATCCCTGGTTTCTTTTAGCCCGACTGTTCTTTGTTTTGAGATTACAGCCAGTGGGATGCCCCAGTTTTTCTTAAGTCTCCTTCGTAGGTTTTAACTTAGTGGGCTTTTCTTTTGAGAGATAATGATTGAATATTTAGTAGGGAACCATCACCGTCTTTTGATTCCAGGGGAATGTTTTTGATGTCATTCGTTGTATACAAAGTGAAGGTTTGTGACTGAACGCGCGTTTGAATTAACTGAGAGACTACCCTGCCCCAGGTTTTGATTAAAGGTTTTAGTTTGTGTAGAAAGGAAACTCCTACTTCTTTGGCTCAAAGGGTTTGACTAGGGATTATCCTCCTTATAACTCCAGTGTTTAGGATATGAAAGAACGCATGTACATCGTCAGCAAGGTCTGTCCAAAAGCATATTGTATGAGATTATGGCATTGTTTTCGTCATCCTCCCTCTAAAGGCTTGTAACTTTTAGCAAGAGTTGAATATTATAAAAGGAGTAAAGATAGCACAGTTTAAATATAATGAAAACAAAGGGATGAATTCAAGACAAACATATGCGATGCATTAATGAAACAGAGTTTAAAATTAATAGATAAGTGTTTGAATAACAAAAGGGATTACAATTGAAAATTCAAAATGAACTGGAATGCTCAATGATTTGGCATGGGAGTGGTGATCACGTTGGGAGTCTCTAGAGGGTCGAACTCAATCTCCTTGGCGTCAATCATGTTCTTAATTTTGTATTTCAGCGCCCAACAATCGTTAATATCATGCCCAGGACTGCCGGAATGATATGCACATATTGCATCAAGATTGTAGTTAGGAAAAGAAGTTTTGGGGTTTGGATGAGGTCCTATCAATGTAATCAAATTCATCTTCAACAAGTGTTGTAGTGCTTGATACAACAGCATGTTGATGTTAGTAAACTATCTTTTGGGCTCGTTTTGCCTTCGCTAATTTCCTCTTTGTTGTTGTCGTCGTGATGCAGGACTGGAGATCAAGACTTCCCCGCACATGTTGGTCATGGTGGCTCTTGTTATAACCCTTTTAGCCATAAACAACATTATACTCTTTCTTCCCATTGTATGGCTTTTTCTGAGTATCAGAGGATGTAGCTCCTTGGATATTTCCGCTTTTGATGCCAGCTTCGACTCTTTCGCCCGTAAGTATTAGCTTAGTGAACCCGGTTGAGGAGTTTCCGATTAGGTGGTTGAAGAAAGGTCCCGTCAAAGTTCCCATAAAGGTGTCAATCATCTCCCTATCAGTTAAGGGTGGTTGTACTCTGCCTTCCAAGTCTCTCCATTTTTTGGCATACTCTTTGAGGCCCACGTTGGAACGCATGGTCATATTTTACAATTGTACACGAGTTGGGGCAAGATCAGCGTTGTATTGGTACTGCTTGTAGAAAGAAGCAGCCAAGTCCTCCAAGGTGTGAATGTCGGTTCTTTATAACTGATAGAACCACTCCAGCTGAGTGCCAACCAAACTCTCTTGGAAGAAATGGACCCATAACTTACAGTCAGCAGTGTGAGGCTGAATCTTGCGGACATATGATCTCAGATGCATTTTAGGACAAGAGATCCCATCATACTTGGAAAAGGTATGAATTTTGAACTTTGGTGGGATGACCCCTCCAGAAACCAAACCTAACTCTTCAAAGTCCAAGCCAGGTATCTGCTGAATCTCCATAGCATTGAGGCGATCCTCCAACTGTTTGTATTTATCATCAGTGGGAGGATATTGTTCCTCAGAGTAGTCATCTTCAACTTCATCAATCCCCAGACAATTATCTTCTTCATGACTATTCCCCTCATTGGATGGAGTTGAAATATCTAGAGCTCTCTTGACTGGTCCTCTAAGTCTTATTCCCAAATTCCAAACGCCTACTGACTTCTTTGACTTTTTCTTCTTATCTTTGAGAAGAAGAGTCTTCAGGTCCTCTTGCCCCTTAGCCATAGCCAGGAACATTTGTTGGAGTTGGGCATTTTGTGCTTGGATATCCTTCACCGTTTGTTCCATATCCATCTTACTGAAATAAACAGTAGAAAGATAAGGAGACTTGTATGGAGAAACCTGTCGTGATATGGTGCATGATATGTGGATGCATGTTTTCAAAGATCTCACGGGGTAAACACAAGAAGATATTAGAAGTTACTTACAACTTTGATTGGAGAACTTCGTATAAGTGGATGTCCTTCCACGAGAATTAAGATCACCATGTCATGTGGGTTGTAGCCCTTGACTCAAATTGTTGTACTTTGATTTTTGACGGTGTTCGGTTATAGGAAAATAAATCCTCTTGCCCCTTGATATATGTCTGAGTCAACGTGACCATGTATCATAGGCCCTTGAGATCCTTGAAATGACTATTGAAAATGCTATGGTGTGATGTCATGATGTTATGTACAAGTATGCAAAGTAAGAAAGTTGCTTATGTACAAATAATCATATACACACAAAGCAGACAAGTCCTTAGGTTTAGGCTTGCATGGAGTTTGTAGGTAAGTACCCTCTTGATGTTTAGTTGGCTCAACCTGTCCTAGAAAGTAATCGGGTTCTAGGGAATATCAATATCACTAATCTTTCTTCATCAGGCGTTGTTTCAGCGCAAGCCTCTTTATTGGCGACTGAAATATCCCGAAAGTCCAATCTCAATGAGCGTAGTAACGAGTATCAACCAACTTTGGACTTTACCAAAGCCGGCTACCTCACTACTTCCTAATGGCCAAGTTGTTCAAGTAAAGATTCTAAAGTCAGTTAGTGCTTCATGACACCACACAGTGGCCTGTATTCTCCTTGACTACTCAAGGGCTACCGGTACCAACAAATTTGTCACACTAACATAGCTATTTCTTAGACCATATCGGTATACCCCGCACGGTTTCCAAAACTTATTTTTACTTACCTAAAAAGGTGCCCCAGATTCGGGTAGAGGATCAAAACAAACCTAAACAAGGAACCATAATATAAAGCAAACAAATCAAACAATGAAAAGCAATTAAAGGTGATATAGCCCTAAGGTAACCCCGCTTTTAATAAAATCCCCAGCAGAGTCGCCAGTTCTGTAACACAGTGGGAGAACTGACTTGGGTGTTTTGTGTTTGATCTCAATTGTTGCGGATAGCAAGAGTCTCCACTGACTTTTCTTTTATCCAATAAGGAAAGGTTGAAAAGAACAGGAAAGACCTTTCGAGATTATTTCTTTAGTTCGGGGAGTAGGTTATGAAAAGGGAAGGTGTTAGCACCCTTTTCATCCTTAGTTATCTACGGGCTCTTAGTTTCTTTCTAGATCACTTGCTTTTGTTTGAAAATGTGCTTGTGGTGTGGGTTTTAAAAGTATTTTGAAAACGTCTTTGTAATGGTTCTCGTTTCTATAAGAACGCGTACAAAGTGTTGGTTTTGAAAATAGTTCAAAGAGGTGTTTGTGGAATGTGTTTTTGAAAGTTATTTTGAAAAGTGTCTTTGTAATGATTCTCGTCTCTATAAGAATTCGTACAAAGTGTTTTAAATTTTGAAAATGTTTCAAAGGAAAGTGTTGGTGTGTAAAAATGATTTTGTCGTGAGCAAGCGAGCAACTAGGAGAATCCTACCTACTCAAAAGATCTTAAATGTTCTTTTCCTCCTCCTTTAGATGTTGTTATCTCACCATTGTTTTGGTAAGAAACCCTATCGTTGGATGTGAAGGGACGGGCGCGGGACGTTTTGTATAGTCATAGAAGGCAACTTATGGAACGTTTTAGCAATGTCGTTTAGGGACTAGATCGTTTACCGAAGGAAACATTAAGGGTCATCGAGGGACTACGATCTTTTATCGAGGGTCTTTGCTAAAATGCCCATATTCTAGGGATATGACTATTTTCTAAAAGGAAACAAAGTGAGATTATCCTAGAGGTGATAGTGTGCAAGTGTGTTTGATTTACATGCATTTAGTCTTTGATTAGGGTTATCTATTTATTGATTTTATCTTGCCATACATCCTAATTACTAATAATATATGAAAGCAAATAAAAGCGGAAAATA
Source organism: Vicia faba (assembly GCA_948472305.1). Taxonomy (NCBI): domain Eukaryota; kingdom Viridiplantae; phylum Streptophyta; class Magnoliopsida; order Fabales; family Fabaceae; genus Vicia; species Vicia faba. The sequence continues at coordinate 96,066 of CATIWC010000644.1, read as the reverse complement.
AATCCTAAGCTATTACATCATTTCAGGGATGGGGATACATATTTACAAATGGGGATTGTAAGAATTTAAATCCTAATTATCTATTACAACCATATTGAATTGTACAATACAAGAAAATGAAATGATTTGTTTTGAAAATGGTTTTTTGTCTTAATAAATTAAAAAGGAAAATGATTAGTTAGTAAAATAAAATATTTTTTATGCCTTTTTATATTAATAAAAAGATATATTAATGCTGAAAATAATAAGAATAAAAAAGAAAAGGATAAAAATAACAAAAATAGGAGCAGCATGATGCTAAAAACAAAATGAAGGGGACCAGGAGTTATGACGCTAGGCACGCTGTAGTTCAGAAAGAAACGTTAGTGAGAACCAGAAGTTCTGGGTTGTTGCGCGCTGAAGTTCTGAAAGAAACGTTAGAGGAAACCATAAGTTATGTGTTGTGTTATAACAGTGAGAAAAACCTAGAAATTATGTGTGTTGTGTTAAAACAGTGAGAAAAAACCTAAAAGTTTTGTGTGTGTTAAAATAGTAAGAAAGCCTAGAATTTTTGTGTGTGTTATAACAGTAAGAAAGCCTAGAAGTTATGTGGGTGTTAAAACAGTTAGAAAGCCTAGAAGTTTTGTGTGTGTTAAAACAGTAAGAAAGCCTAGAAGTTTTGTGTGTTAAAACAGTAAGAAAGCCTAGAAGTTCTGTGTGTGTTAAAACAGTAAGAAAGCCTAGAAGTTATGTGTGTGTTAAAACAGTAAGAAAGCCTAGAAGTTGTATTATGCTAAAATAGTGGGAAAGAAAACTCAGGAGTTCTGTGTTACACTTCACCTCCTTTCTTACATTATCCAGAACATCTACAACTTATTTAGTTCTTAATAACAGCAAAACAGAAAAAATAAATGAACAACATTTTATAGAAGTTCTAATCCTAATTTTGAGCCTAGTTTTCTTCAAGAAGTTTTTATCCATAGTTTTTCTACTTAGGCAATGATATGGACAGATAAACACTATGATATTTACATATTTAATGATGTTCTGAATGAAAATTTCAAGTTCAGAATGACTTACCTTAAATCTGGAGCGTGTGTTTGGGGCCTGAGTTGTTGCCTTCGGATGTTCTGGGGTCAGCAAGAAACGGAACATAAGATGTTGTGTTCTTTGATTCAAAAGGGAAGAACAAAGGTATTGTTTTGGAGAATTTTGGGTTTAAGAATGTTTGAATGTTTTCTTTTCTCTTTTTTTTCGTTTGATCCTCTCTCTTTCCAAAATCCAGCCCATTGAACATGTGGTGGAGCAACTTATTTATAGATGAGTTTGTTGTGGTTTTGGGGGAAAAACAAATGGGATTTTAACCCTTTTGGCATACCGTTCCATTTCTTTTTAGATACAGCTTTAATGTGCTAATTTGGTGCAAATATGGGGTTTGAGAAAGTGTAGGCGTGGACTGGATCAGCAGCAATTTGGAGTGTTGTGGCAGCTGGATGCAGGACTGTGCCATAGCAGTGCAGTAGACTGTTCAAACGAGGTTTTTGGGCTTTATGATGTTCTAATCGAAGAAGACCAGAATGAGACTCGAAGGATGATGTTCTTATCAAAGTGTAGAACATAGTCTCCATATGCTGAAGGGCCATGTTCTGATCTAAAAACAACAGTTTCCGTATGTTCTGATTGAAGAGTCATGTTCTGAGCCATCTTTGTAAATTCTGATTGCGCTTGCGTGAAGTCTGGCCCAAAAGTTCTGAAATTATCATAATTTCTTAATACTTAGAAAATTTTCCAAGTGTTTAGAAATTGATTTTTTCCAAAGTAATTTCTGAATTTTTACTTCTTGATGAACCAATTTCATGTCTTGATGAAATATGATTGTTGAAACTTGATTTTGATCAAAAAGTCAAAGTTTGACTTTTCAGTGTGCTTTTGACCATTTTGCCCTTGTGAATGAATTTCTTGGAAAATTGTAATCCAAGACTTAAAACTTGATAGAAGCAAAACTGAGGGTCTAGGATGATCCTTTGAGATATGAGAGGGCAAATTTTGGGGTACAACAGTTGCCCTTGTTCAATCTTCTTAAACCTGAAGAGTTAGATTGGCGAATCTGCCCTTCGTGACTTGAAGGTGGAAGATGATTGAACACTAGAGTGCCTAGAAATTTTCACTCTAATGATTTTGAGGTTGAGGTGAAAGGACTGGGCTTAAAGATGCCATTTGGAGAAATGATGGAGAGTCGGCGAAGATGGGCTTATAGATGCCATCCAAAGGTGATTGTTGACAGAGATTAGACTAAGTCTAAGTTTGACTTTAACTGGGAAAAGAATTAGAATAAATATTTGGTCGGTTTAAAACTGAACCTAGCAGGAGTCTTGAACAATCTTTAACTGGAAAGAATCAGAATAAATCTTTGGTCGATTTAACACTGAACCAGGGAAAGTGTTTACTGGAAAAGCATCTGGATAAAACATAAAGAGATCTAAACTGAACCAGGGAAAATGTCTACTGGAAAGAATCAGGATAAACTGTTGAGAGATTTAAACTGAACCGATAGAGGTCTGGAAAAGAATCAGAATAAATCATCGGTGTGATTTATTTGAACCAGAGAAGATGCCTGTGGGAAAGAATCAGGATGAACCATTGAGAGATTTAAACTGAACCGAAAGAGGTCTGGAAAAGAATCAGAATAAATATTCGGGGCGATTTATCTGAACCAGGGATAGCGTCTACTGGGAAGGCATCAGGATGAACCGTTGAGAGATTCAAACTGAACCAACAGAGGTCTGGAAAAGAATCAGAATAAATATTGGGAGAGATTTATCTGAACCAGAGAAGATGCATGCGGGAAAGAATCAGGATAAATCGTTGATAGATTTAAATTGAACCGGAAGAGGTCTTGACAGGAATCAGAATAAATCTTTGGAACAATTTATCTGAAACATGGATAGCGTCTACTGGGAAAGAATCAGGATGAACCGTTGAGAGATTCAAACTGAACCGGCAGAAGTATTGAATGTTCTTTAACTTGAAAAAACCAGGATAAATCTTTGGAGTAATTCATTTGAACCAGGGAAAGTGTCTACTGGAACGGCATCAAGATAAACCGTTGAAAGATTTAAACTGAACCAGCAGGGGTCCGGAAAATAATCAGAGTAAATCTTGGAGCGATTTATCTAAACCAGAGAAAGTGTCTACTGGAAAGGCATCAGGATAAATCGTTGAGAGATTTAAACTGAACCAGCCGAGGTCTTGAATGATCAGAATAAATCTTTGGAGCGATTTATCTGAGCCAGAGAAATTGTCTACTGGAAAAGAATCAGGATAAACCATTGATAGATTTAAACTGAACCAGCAGAGGTCTTGAATGTATTTGTTATGTAGATAGTCAACCAGTCCTTTCTCGGGAATTGATTTGTAATTGATTTGTCCATAAATAGTTGTCCTGTCTTATCGGAAATTTGTTGATGATAATTTTCTGTTGATTGATTTTTTTCCTGAAAAGGTAAAAAGTTAGTTATATGCAATGCCATGATGTATGGAATGCATGGTGTAATGATATTCTCAAAATAAATGATATTGTGTCGTATGCATTTGTCATGTATGTAAATATGATGCATGTAATTTTGTCTTGGAAAATAAATCTTTGACAAGTTCTGGGGAGTCATTAAATCCAGGACTGCTATTGAAGAGTATATGTGTCTTGAAACTTTGCTTAGAATGTTTCCACCGGGAATTCATGTTTTGTTGTTTGAGGAGAACTCCACTGGGGAATATTGATTTTGGTTTGAGAAATCTTCATGGAGAATGTTGATTTCTACTTGGGGATAGAGTTCAGGAGTTTTAGTTGCCTGTTGTGCTACTAGGGAGTTATCTCTTGACAGAAGAGAAAGGGGGTTAACAACTTGTTGGGGATGAAGGAGTTAACTGTTATCTGGTTGTTTTCCAGGTTTTGCAACAACTTACCGGGGATTGTAGGAAAGTCTGCTAGGGAAGAGGAGTTGTGGTCCCTTGATTTGTAGTAGTTAAAGAGGCCACTCATGCTGGGGAATTTGTAGTTTGTTGGGGAAATAAACCTTGTTGAAGAAAGTATTTGACGACCTGCTGGAAGTTTTTTCCTTTAAGGATAATTCCACAGGGCTTCTTGAGATCAAGCTAATTTGGGGAGAAGTTTTTAGAGATTGAAACTCTGGCTGGGGATCACCCTAGGAAAAGGACTTTGTGGGATATTTGTCATTTCCCCTAGTAGTAAGTGTTTGTAGTATAGCCAAGAAGTGTTTGCTTGGTCGTATGTGAACCTTTATTGGGATTCACGTTTAATTCCCCGAGTGATTCAGATACAAACCTGCCCCTAGTTACTCAGCACTTCTTGAGAGATTTCTTGGAATCTTGACTTGACTGCCCCAGATGTATTGGACAGTGACGTGTCATGCCTCCCTTGTTTAATAGGAGATTTTTCGTTGGAAGTGTCATCCCATTTGAAGTGATTTTATTCACTGAGAGGGCTTTCATTTGCTAAATATTCGTCATGTGAATTTCTCTGTTGTCAAACAAATAGCCATATAGAAACAACGATATTCAAATAATGCAAAGTTTATGCTTGTCTTGAAGTTTTGAAAATTTGTTTTAGCAGATAAAAGAATGTTTTGTAAGAAAATTCAACACGGGATTTAGAGTAAGGCCTTACAGGAGTCAGGATACCTTATGTAACAGTATGCTTTCGAACTAACCCATGCTTCAAGTAGGACTTCTGAAAGTTGTAGCATGGATTGGTTCACGGTTCAAGAAACAAAGGATGAGGCTAAAAGTGTATTTTATACCCGCCCATTCTTCGTGATGTTCTTCAGTCCCTAAACTTAGTTAATTGTGTGTTTAAACTCCAATTGAATCTGGAATGACTTTTGGTGATGGTTCAGAAATTTGGGAGTTTATTTGTTGGAAGGCAGTCATTTTTGCCATATTTCCATGTTGTCGAGGATTTTTAGTGACCTCTTTTTGATTTATTATCCCTGGTTTTTTTTAGTCCGATTGTTCTTTGTTTTTAGATTACAGCCAGTGGGATGCCCCAGTTTTTCTTAAGTCTCCTTCGTAGGTTTTGACTTAGTGGGCTTTTCTTTTGAGACATAATGATTGACTATTTGGTAGGGAACCATCATTGTCTTTTGATTCCAGGGGAATGTTTTTGATGTCATTCGTTGTATACAAAGTGAAGGTTTGCGACTGAACGCGCATTTGAATTAACTGAGAGACTACCCTGCCCCAGGTTTTGATTAAAGGTTTCAGTTTGTGTAGAAAGGAAACTCCTACTTCTTTGGCTCAAAGGGTTTGACTAGGGATTATCCTCCTTATAACTCCAGTGTTTAGGATTTGAAAGAACGCATGTACATCGTCAGCAAGGTCTGTCCAAAAGCATATTGTATGAGATTATGGCATTGTTTTTGTCATCCTCCCTCTAAAGGCTTGTAACTTTTATCAAGAGTTGAATATTATAAAAGGGGTAAAGATAGCACAGTTTAAATATAATGAAAACAAATGGATGAATTAAAGACAAACATATGCGATGCATTAATGAAACAGAGTTTAAAATTAATAGATAAGTGTTTGAATAACAAAAGGGATTACAATTGAAAATTCAAAATGAACTGGAATGCTCAATGATTTGGCATGGGAGTGGTGATCACATTGGGAGTCTCTGGAGGGTCGAACTCAATCTCCTTGGCGTTAATCATGTTCTGAATTTTGTATTTCAGCGCCCAACAATCGTTAATATCATGCCCAGGACTGCCGGAATGATATGCACATATTGCATCAGGATTGTAGTTAGGAAAAGAAGTTTTGGCGTTTGGATGAGGTCCTATCAATGTAATCAAATTCATCTTCAACAAGTGTTGTAGTTCTTGAGACAACGGAATGTTGATGTTAGTAAACTATCTTTTGGGCTCGTTTTGCCTTCTCTGATTTCCTCTTTGTTGTTGTCACCGTGATGCAGGACCAGAGATCAAGGCTGCCCCTCACATGTTGGTCATGGTGGCTCTTGTTATAACCCTTTTAGACATAAACAACATTAGACTCTTTCTTCCCATTGTATGGATTTTTCTGAGTATCAGAGGACGTAGCTCCTTGGATATTTCCGCTTTTGATGCCAGCTTCGACTCTTTCGCCAGTAAGCTTAGTGAACCCGGCTGAGGAGTTTCCGATTAGATGGTTGAAGAAAGGTCCCGTCAAAGTTCCCATAAATGTGTCAATCATCTCCATTTCAGTTAAGGGTGGTTGTACTCTGCCTTCCAAGTCTCTCCATTTTTGGGCGTACTCTTTGAAGCCCCCGTTGGAATGCATGGTCATATTTTACAATTGTACACGAGTTGGTGCAAGATCAGCGTTGTATTGGTACTGCTTGTAGAAAGAAGCAGCCAAGTCCTCCCAGGTGTGAATGTCGGTTCTTTATAACTGATAGAACCACTCCAGCTGAGTTCCAACCAAACTCTCTTGGAAGAAATGGACCCATAACTTACAGTCAGCAGTGTGAGGCTAAATCTTGTGGACATATGACCTCAGATGCATTTTAGGACAAGAGATCCAATCATACTTGGAAAAGTTAGGGATTTTGAACTTTGGTGGGATGACCCCTCCAGAAACCAAACCTAACTCTTCAAAGTCCAAGCCAGGTATCTGCTGAATCTCCATAGCATTGAGGCGATCCTCCAACTGTTTGTATTTATCATCAGTGGGAGGATATTGTTCCTCAGAGTAGTCATCTTCAACTTCATCAATCCCCAGACAATTATATTCTTCATGACTATTACCCTCATTGGATGGAGTTGAAATATCTAGAGCTCTCTTGACTGGTCCTCTAAGTCTTCTTCCCAAATTCTTGGTGGGATGACCCCTCCAGAAACCAAACCTAACTCTTCAAAGTCCAAGCCAGGCATCTGCTGAATCTCCATAGCATTGAGGCGATCCTCCAACTGTTTGTATTTATCATCAGTGGGAGGATATTGTTCCTCAGAGTAGTCATCTCCAACTTCATAAATCCCCAGACAATTATCTTCTTCATGATTATTCCCCTCATTGGATGGAGTTGAAATATCTAGAGCTCTCTTGACTGGTCCTCTAAGTCTTCTTCCCAAATTCCAAACGCCTACTGACTTCTTTGACTTTTTCTTCTTATCTTTGAGAAGAAGAGTCTTCAGTTTCTCTTGCCCCTTAGCCTAGCCAGGAACATTTGTTGGAGTTGGGCATTTTGTGCTTGGATATCCTTCACCGTTTGTTCCATATCCATCTTACTGAAATAAACAGTAGGAAGATAAGGAGACTTGTATGGAGAAACCTGTCGTGATATGGTGCATGATATGTGGATGCATGTTTTCAAGGATCTCGTGGGGTAAACACAAGAAGATATTAGAAGTTACTTATTGTTGTACCCTAAAATTTGCCCTCCCTTTTCATCAACATTTTCTCATCACAAGACTCTTGGAGCTCAAGATCAAGTTAGGGTTTGCTCTGCTCAAGGACCCTCCTTGCACTGTTGACCCAAATTAGGGTTTGAGTTTGCACAAGGATGTTTTGACCTAAAATGCCCAAATTGACTTTCATGCTTCATGTTGGACTTACAAGTTTATCCATACCAACTTTCAAGCCTTGATTCCAATCTTTGCCCAGTCAATTGGACAGTTGACCTAGAAATCAGCTGTATTGGGGAAAAAGTCAACTGTGGCCAATTGACAGTCAAACCTCATGAATTTTTAACCACATCAACATAATGAACTCACATGAACCATTTGGGCAAGTTTGGATCACAATTCCACAAGAAATTTGATCAGATCACCAAAAGAGCAAAATGGTCATTTTTAGGGTTTTGACTGCACAAAGGCAATTTTTGACTGCTTGACCTAACCAATGGCAAACCAAGCTCATATATGGACTCAAGGACTCAATGGAATTGTCTTAACACATTCAACAAGTTCAAAAGATCTCAAATGCATAGGATTGACAGATGAATTTTTCAGTCAACTGATCAAAATTTGACTGTATACTGAAGAGTCAAACTTTGACTTTTTGGTCAAAATCAAGTGCCAAGATCCATTTTCCATCAAGACATGTCAAATTATGAAACTTGTTCATCAAGAAACAAAAAATTGCAAATTAGGGTTTAAAATGAGAAAATTTCATAACTTAGAATTTTTCTAAGTTATGAAACTTCCTTATTTTTTCCTAACTTTGTCCCATTTTTTCACCAAGATGTAAATGGATTCAAACAAAACTTGAAAAATGAAAGTTATACTCCATTTCAAAATATACAACTTTGATTCACAAAGTTTTCTCAAAGGAAGCTTGTATCTCAAGTTATGATTTTTGGAACAAGGGTGCAAAACATTTTTAACTTAGAGAAATTTTGACCTATTCTAGGCAGGATTTTTGTCCAACTTCTTGGCCATTTTTCACATGGTTCCACTTGGAGTTTCAATTTGAATTACAAATATGGATTGTAGTATCCATTCCAAGCTTTCCAAATTGTCTAAGAACTCATCAAACACCCTTGTGGTTAGAGAGAATCGAATTTGCAAAGTTGGCCAAAACTCACTTTTGTTCATGGCCAAAGCTTGTTCACAACAATTTGCATTTTCAAATCAGCTTGTACAATGCTAGCTTGCAGGCCTCAAAACCAGTTTTAAACACCTTAATTAAATGCCAAACCATTTTATTAAGGTATTATTTCATCCATTTGGACATTACATGCTAAACTAATCCTTAAGTAGAAAAATCAAATTTTCCATTTTGGAAAAGTAACACTTTATGTCAAGTTACATGATCTTTGAAGTACAAGCCAGATCTTTGAAGCAAGTTTTGGTAGACAAATCCCACTGATCAAGAGAAAGTGTTGTAGCATGCTTGAGAGCCTTGTACAGGCCTATATCACAACTTGACATTTCTTTGCTTACAAAAAAAGAAACATTGAAAACTGATACCATCTTTGATTCCTGCAAAGAAGAGCTTAAGAAAACTTTGTACACAGCTTCCATACCTCCCAACTGACCTAAGGCACGACCCTTCCATCCCTCATACCTCCTCAAACACAAAAACACCATCCTACTTCAAAAACAGGGTACCTGCTGCAGATTGACTTCCATAACTCAATCCACTCGTGCACTTTGGCTAAAAACCTTTCAAACACCTTCCATATCCTCCACTGAAACTATCCCAAGCCTTGAACTCAAGCTGTAACACCCCTAACCATGTTTGCCATTTTTACTTTCAAGCTGTGCAGGTGGACTTCCATAGCACGACACAGTTGGTTTCAAAGCAAGCTAGGCATTTGGGAAGCATCCTTGGACTTCAGGCAAGCTCAACCAAAGCTCAAACTCCATTGAAGGTTGCTACATTGCTCTGTTCAAGTCAAGCTGAAACAGGTAAAACCATGGACTTCTATCTCTCAATCTAGGAAGAGTTAAGCTTAGGTTTGTGAATGAAACATACTCTACTCATAGCCCTGAAGCCATACATATGATTACTTTTCATTTATATTAAGCGTGCTGTGAGAATTTTAGCCATGAACATTGAAGAAAAATTAGGTCAGAAATTGGGGGTGAAGAAATTCTCCCTGGTTTCTTAGAGTTAGGTCAAGTTTTTTACATATTTGGAATCGTGATTTGATGCTCTACATTGTTTGTGTTATGAGTTTTTGCTAAAAATCAAAGAATCAGGAGATGGTAGTTGTACAAGGAAACGCGCATTTTTGATTCAAACAGAGCTGGAGGTTGAAGAAGGTTGGCTTGGGTTGGGCCTGAGTCTGTTTTGCTCTTTGCACACCTTTTTTCCATTTGCACCCCCTTGGCCCATTATGTGAAATACTTGTCATTTTTGCATTTTTCTTTTTGATTCTGACTTAATATTTTTTGTTCAAACATAAAAAACATAAAAAATATTTTTACACATTTTTTTGCATTTATTTGGCATTTATTTGTTTTATTTAGCATATATATGTAAATAAATATAATACCTTTTTATTTAAAACACTAAAAAATAATACAAAATTATATTTATTTTCAGTTATTATTTTTTATTTACATTTTGAAAACATTTTCTAAAATATACATTTTTTGTAAATAATTAATATTTTATTTGTTGTACATATTTAGCATTATTAAATATATATAATATATACTTACACCTATTTTATTAAATATTTAGGGCAAAAATAAAAAAATAATACATTTTATTTTTATTTAATATTTGACATCAAAAATACCTTTTTCACCATATACTTTTTATTTTGTGCATAAACTAACATATATCGTACATAATTAATAAATATTACTATTTATTTAAAACTAGGGTTTTGCCCTAAATGACAAAAATAATCAAATTTGACTTTTTTATTTTTGTTTATACTTCAAGCATGAAAACCTTTTTTACATAAATAAAAAATCATTTTGTGCATAATACATTTTGTTTATTTATTGTATTCACTTAAATATTGTACAATTAAATATTTGTATATTCGATATGGTTGTAATAATTTAGGTTTTATTTCCTTGTCAAATATCCCCAAATTCAAACTTGTACCCCCATCCCCATAATTATTGTTGTAATAGCTTAGCATTTAAATTTCCGCATTTAAAAGCTTTCAATTATGCCATGTTTAGACTTAGGGTTTGTATGCAAAATCAAATTAACAAATAGCTTGACCTAATTCAAGATAAACATGCATGAAAAACAAACAATGCACACTTGCACCCTTAGGGTTACTCCACTTGTTGCCTTAAAAAATGGGCCATGTTTGCATGTCAAGTACTTTGGCAAAACAAAACAAAACAAAAACAAACAAAAATGATCATAGTCCCTCGATGACGCTATCTTGTTGCCTAAACAAAATGATCATAGTCCCTCAAGAAAATTGCCAAAATACTTGACACTATTGCATTCATGGTCTAAACGATGACCCGCGCCCGTCCTGTTAACATCCTAACACAAGGTTGTTCACCAAATACAATGGTGAAACAACACTGTTAAAAGGGTTAAACATGAGAAAGATCTTTGAGAAATTTAGGGTAGATAGCTCTTGGTTACTTGACCAAACTTGCAAAACAATCCTTGCCATTTTTCAGAACACACATCACAACACAACTTCAAAACAAACTTTCAAAAAAAAACATTGAAACATCTTTTCAAAAATACAAACACCCTTGTAAAACATTCAAACAAGAATTGTTACAATGGTTGCCTAGACAAGGCATCTTTTTCAAAACATTTTCAAAATCACACACATAAAGCACCATTTCAAACAATTGAAAATGCAAGGCAAGTGATCTAAGCAAGTAACTAAGAGCCCATGGGTAACCATGGATAGAAAGGGTGCTAATACCTTCTCTTTCTATAATCTACTCCCCGAACCTAAGAAAACATCTCAAAGGTTTTTCCTGTGCTTTTTAACCTTTCCTTAGGATAAAATAAAAAGTCGGTGGCGACTCTTGCTCAACCGAAACATTTGCGAACAAAAAACGCAAAACCTCAAGTCAGTTCTCCCACCGTATCACAGAACTGGCGACTCTGCTGGGGAGATTTCTAAAAGTGGAGTAACCTTAGGGCCTAGATCACCCTTTTGCATGACTAATTGTTTGCCTTGATTGCTTTACATTTTGGTTCTCTTGTTTGGGCTTGAAATCCTACACCCGGATTTGGGAAACATTCATAGATAGCAATATGTTGTGGAAACTGTGCGGGGTATACCGACACGGTTGAAGCAATAGCTATATTAGTGCGACATATTTGTGAGTACCGGTAACCCTTGAGTTCAATCAAGGAGTGTACGGGGCCGCTGAGTGATGTCACTAAGCACTAATGACCTAGAACCTTACTTGACCATCTTGGCCTTTTATTAGGGGTAGTGAGATGACCGGCTTTCGTGCAGTCCGAAGTTGGTAGATACTCGATACTACACTCATTGAGGGTTGTTTTCTTGGAATATTTTGGTCGCTGGTTAAGTGGCTAAACCAAAACAATGAACATGGAAAACAATCCAATGATATTGAGCTCCTTAGAACACGGTTATTATTTATAGGACAGGTTTTTAAGCCAACTAAACTCAAGAGGGTACTTACCTATGAAACCCCATACAAGCCTGAAACTAGGGTTTTGTGTGAATTGCTTGTACATATGTTTGTGCATACATCATGAACATCATAAAGCATCATATGCATCCACTAACCATTTCAAGGGTTTGGATCTTCATCTTTGTTCTTGTTTTGTAGGTCATGGAAATTCTTCGCAGGAAAACTATCCAAGTCAACCTTGTGAGAATCCCTCCTCAACTCAAGGAGCTTACATCCAGAATTCCGGAAAGTTCTCTCTTCAGTGAAAGACATGGTAGACTTCTCAACCTTGTCAACACCAGCATTGAAGAAGATATGGTGAAAGTGTTGTTCCAGTTCTTTGACCCCCTTCATCACTGTTTCACCTTTCCCGACTACCAGTTGGTGCCTACTTTGGAGGAATTTTCTCAACTCCTGAGAATTCCTATTCTTAATCAACTACCCTACAATGGTACGGAAAAGAACCAAAACCTGAAGATGTTGCTCAAGCACTACACTTGCAACCATCTGACATCAAGAGGCATTGGGAAACTAGAAGTGGTGTCAAGGGCTTCTTGGTAAAATTCTTGTTTGAGAAGGCACAAGAGTGTTGGAATTCTTTGGATCTGCAAGCCTTTGAAGATATTGTGGCACTCCTCATTTATGGGTTGGTCTTGTTCCCAAATCCTGACCAACTTATAGATGTGAATGCTGTCAAGATCTTCATATCTAGGAATCCCATACCTACATTGCTTGGGGATATCCTCCACTCATTTTACACACGAACAATGAGAAAGAGAGGTGTTCTCATGTGCTGTACTCCTCTCTTTGCAAGGTGGTTTATTTCTCACCTTCCACAATCTGTTTTGAAGAATGAGCAAGGCTTAAGGTGGTCACAACGATTGATGACCCTCACGCATTCTGATGTACATTGGTGTTCTTGGTCCAGAGAAAATGTCATCATCATCGATCGCTGTGGTGAGTTCCCTAATGTTCCATTACTTGGCATTAGGGGAGGCATTACCTACAACCCTTGTCTAGCTTTGAGATGATTTGGATATGCACAGAGGGATGGCCCTCATGACATGCTGATTCCTGACCTAGTTTTTGACTTCGACAATGATGCGCAAGGACTTCGCCAAAGATTCATCAGAGCTTGGAGGATGCCTAACAAGGTAAATAGCAAGACACTGGGACACAAGAACTCCATCCCTCTTGAGCCTTACCTCAAGTGGGTACGAACCCGCGCCCAGAGTCTTATAATGCCTTACCCTCACATTCTCCCTTTGATTAAAGAGCCTGTTAAGGAAGGAGAGGTTCCTTACACCATCTTATATCCTGACATGCCAACATCATGGGAGGAAATGCAGAAGAGTTGGATCCAACTCAAGGAAGAAAGGGATACTTTTGAAGCCAGCTTCTACGCCAGTGAGAAGAAGGTTTTGGAGTTTACCCGCCGACTTCACGAGGAGGAGACCCTCAACACTTACATCGCACCAAAGAGGATGTGCAACGTCTTTTTACCTTAAGAAGTTTTTGTAATATTTGGTCCATGGGGCATTTATGTACTGACAAATTTTCTTCTTATTAATATGACGTGTGTTCTTTTTGTCTGCAACAACTTTGAATTTCCAAATCCTTGAATGCATTACATGAATAAACATATCATTCATCATATGCATAAACAGGTCTTCACACCAGGTTTCCTTATCTTTCTGCTGTTTATTTCAGTAAGATGGATATTGAGCAGACGGTCAAAGATCTGCAGGCACAAAACTCGCAGTTTCAACAGCTCCTTATAACCTTGGAAAAGGGTCAGGAGGATCTTAAAGCACTGTTAGGGAACAAAGAGCAAGAAAAAGGAAAAAATAAAAAGAAAAGAGTTGGGGTAGCTACACTGGGAAGAAGATTTGAGAATGAAGCTAGGAGAGTTCTTGAATTTTCCTCCACATCTGATGAGGGGACCGGTAAGGGAAAAGGAGCTGCATTACCTTCTGAATCCGAGGCTGAAGAGGAAGAAGTTGAGGAAGATGAAGATTATTCAGAGCAGCAATACCCGCCAGCGGACGACAAATACAAAAACCTGGAGGATAGGCTGGCAGCTATGGAGCTGCAAACGGTTCCCGGGTTAGATTTTGAGGAATTGGGATTGATTGGTGGGATTGTGATCCCTCCAAAATTCAAGGTGCCAACTTTTGCAAAATACGATGGTCTGTCTTGCCCAAAGATGCACCTAAGTTCGTATGTCAGAAAAATTCAACCTCATTCATCCAACAGAAATCTTTGGGTACACTTCTTCCAGGACAGCCTGTCTGGTACACAGCTAGATTGGTTTTACCAGCTTGAGAGGTCATAAGTGCATAGTTGGGAGGATTTGGCAGCTGCCTTTTATCGCCAGTATCAATATAACGCTGACTTGGCGCCAACCCGTACTCAGTTACAAGGTATGGGGATGGCCTCAAATGAAGGATTCAAAGAATACGCCCAGAAATGGCGCGACTTGGCCGGAAGGGTGCAACCACCGCTTTCAGATATGGAGCTAGTTGATATGTTCTTAGGGACCCTATCCGGCCCTTTCTTCAACCATTTGATCGGGAGCTCTTCCGTAGGGTTTACTGAATTGATTCTGACTGGCGAAAGGGTGGAAGCTGGTATTAAGAGTGGGAAGATCCCAAGGGATGCCTCTGCCTCCACAACTGTTAAAAAATCATTCCCGGCCAAGAAGGAAGCAGTTGTTGTATACTCTCAGAAAGGATTGGGAAGAACTGAGCGTCAGCCGACTGTAGGGGCCGTGATGATTTAAAATTCGTCAAATGATCAGCCTCGTAACAATCAGTCCAGACCTAATCAGCAACGGGTAGAACGGCCACAACGGCAGTTCACCCGCATCAACATGACGCCTGCACAAGTTCTTCCCCATTTGTTGAAGTTGAATCTGACTGGTTTAAAGGAGGCGCCGAAAAACCCTAACACCACATCTCCATACTATCATGCCAATGCTAAATGTGCATATCATTCTGACAGCGCCGGACATGACACCAACAATTGTTGGGCGCTAAAGAATAAAATTCAAGATTTGATAGACGCAAAAGAGGTTGAGTTCGACGCCCCCGAGAAGCCGAATGTAATCTCCGCTCCCATGCCAAAACATGGCCATCATGTTCATGCTGTTGAAGAAGATCTGTATGTTGCTACTGTTGATGATCTGTTAACTCCACTACTGACAATCAAGTTGAATCTATTGAAGGCTGGGATTTTCCCAGGTTGTAAGGAAGATTGCTACCTTTGTTACTCCCTACCGATCGACTGTCCATTGCTGAAGATAGGCATCCAACGCCTAATGGACAACCAACAAATTCTTTTCGAAAAGACTCTTATTACTCCAACTCCTATCAATGAAGTTTCAATAATAACCATTTCCGCCAATCTTTTCAAGGTCCCCAAAAGGCCTGTTAAGATTAAATCCGCTCCGAAGATTGTACCGTTAAAGATAACCATGCCTGGGGCCGTCCCATACAAATCTGACAAATCAATATCGTGGAATTATGGTAGAGAAATCTACTACCACGGTGTTAAGAAAATTGAGATAACTGAAGAGAGCTCTGACGAAGAAACTGCCGACATTGGAAACATTGCCGGTACGAGCAAGATTACCCGAAGTGGGAGAATTTTCTCTCCAGAGATTGCCCCTCCAAAGGAAATCTTTGGACCCTTAGCTGCTCCCAAGGTTACCCCTGCACCGGTAAAACTATCTGCAAGAATTCCAATGATTGAAGAAGTTGTTACTCCTGTGGTTGTCTCTCCTGCTACTGCTGATAAGGGGAAAGGGATCCATTAAGAGCTCGTCAGGACGAGGGCTCAGCCATTGGTCATCCCCGAAACCTCTAAGAAAGAAATGGAGGAGATTCTGAAAATAATTAAAAAGAGTGATTACGATGTGGTGGAGCAACTGGGGCAAACCCCCTCGAAAATCTCCATGTTAGCTTTGCTGCTTTGTTAGGAGGCTCATGCCAAGGCCTTGATAAGGTTTTTGAAGACAGCCCATGTGCCCCAAGAAACCTCAGCCGATCAATTCCAGGATTGTGTAGCCAGCCTTACCGCCAACAACGGCCTGGGTTTCTCTGATGCTGACCTGACTCCGAAAGGAAGAAAGCACAATGACGCACTGCATGTGTCAGTTGAATGTCGAGGAACCACTCTCTCCCATGTCTTGGTCGATACTGGTTCTTCTCTAAATGTGCTGCCTAAGAAAGCTCTGAACCGATTGGATTGTGAAGGCTTGGAGCTGAAACCAAGTAATATCATTGTCAGGGCCTTTGACGGGTCTAAAAGGATGGTGCATGGGGAGGTCGACATTCCCATCAAGGTAGGCACTGAAGTGTTCCACTCAACCTTCTATGTGATGGACATCCGCCCATCTTACTCTTGCTTGCTAGGAAGACCGTGGATACATAATGTTGGGGCAGTCACTTCCTCTCTACATCAGATGTTGAAATACCCTGTTAAGGGAAAAATCATAATTGTACACGGTGAGGAGGAGTATATGATCAGTCATCTGAATTCCTTTCGGTATGTGGAAGTGGATGGCGAATTCATCTAAACACCCTTTCAACACTTTGAGGAAGTTTCTCCCGAGGTGGCAGTGGCAAAGGCGGTAGCTGAGGTACCCAAGCAGGTGGCCAGGATGGCATCTCTGAAAGACGCAAAGGCTACAATGAAGGAGGGGAAGAGCTCAACATGGGGTCAGTTGCCTGACTTTCCCCACAAGACAGACAAGTTTGGGTTGGGATTTACCGCTGCGGGGCAAAAAGCTATGCGTCGCTCAAAAATTGAAAAGACACCCATCAATATTTCTCCTCATGAAATCAATGCTTTAGAAGACGAAGACGAAGGGGCCAACTTTGAAGAGTGGATTTTCCCAACCATCGAAGGAGGACTGCACAACTGGGAGGCGAAATACTTCGTTCCCATTACTTTCATCAATCAGTAATTTATCTTTCGAACATTTTCTGTTGGTCTGTAATAATTACTAAAACAATCTGCACACTATTTTTCACCTCATGCCTTGCCCGGGGCATGTAGGTCCATTTGTAAGGGTCTTGATTCTCTTCATAAATCATATGCCATGTTTAATGATTCATTGGACGTTTTTCATTTATAAACTGCTGTGTTCATTTTCTTTCCTTTTGCATTTTTGTTTGTTTAAGGATGGCTATCCCTTACACACACACACACTCACAAATGCAGGTACCCATTCACTCCGGATTCCATGGGTGACTATTCTGTTGTATCCTTCAATAACTCTGAAGATTTGGTCAATCAGGCTGAGTACGAAGATGACGAAGATTGTGAAGTACCAGGAGAGCTAGCCAGACTTCTACAACAAGAAGAGAGGGCCATCTTACCTCATGAAGAGTTGCTGGAAACTGTCAACTTAGAAACAGAGGAAGACAGGAAAGAAGTACAAGTGGGTGCCAATCTGGAACCAAGTGTCAAGGAACACTTAATACAGCTGTTGAATGAATACGTTGAAATCTTCGCCTGGTCTTATGAAGACATGTCGGGGTTAGACACAGACATCGTGGTTCATCGTCTCCCTACAAGAGAGGACTGTCCATCGATCAAGCAAAAAGTCCGCCGAATGAGGCCTGACATGTCTGAGAAGATTAAAGTTGAAGTAATGAAGCAATTCAACGCTGGCTTTCTGGATGTTACATCCTATCCACAATGGGTTGCTAACATCGTGCCAGTACCTAAGAAAGACGGCAAGGTCAGAATGTGTGTGGACTACCGGGATTTGAACAGGGCCAGCCCTAAAGATGATTTTCCGCTACCACATAACAACATTTTGATTGACAACACGGCTCAGCACAAGGTGTTTTCCTTCATGGACGGATTCTCGGGCTACAACCAGATTAAAATGGCCCGCGAGGACATGGAGAAAACAACCTTTGTTACACAATGGGGTACCTTCTGCTACAAGGTAATGCCGTTCGAACTGAAGAACGCAGGGGCAACTTATCAACGCACCATGGTAGCTTTGTTTCATGATATGATACATCATGAGATCGAAGTTTACGTAGACGACATGATAGCTCGATCACAAACAGAGGAGGAACACCTTGAACATTTGCAGAAGATGTTTTCCAGGTTGAAGGAGTACAAGCTCAGATTGAATCCAAATAAGTGCACTTTTGGAGTTAGGTCTAGTAAACTTCTGGGATTTATTGTCAGCAACAAAGGCATTGAGGTCGATCCAGCGAAAGTGAAAGCTATACAAGAAATGCCTGCCCCCCGTACTGAAAAAGAGGTTAGGGGATTCTTGGGACGCTTGAACTATATCGCCAGGTTCATCTCTCACCTGACGTCTACCTGTGAGCCAATTTTCAAACTATTAAAGAAAGATCAGGTAGTCGAATGGAACGATGATTGTCAAACTGCTTTTGATAAGATCAAGGAGTATTTGCTAGAACCTCCTATTTTGATGCCACCCGTCGAAGCAAGGTCGCTGATCATGTATCTGACTGTTTTGGACAACTCAATGGGGTGTGTATTGGGCCAGCATGACGAGTCTGGTCGAAAAGAGCATGCCATTTATTACCTTAGCAAAAAGTTTACCGACTGTGAGACTCACTACTCACTGCTCGAGAAAACTTGTTGTGCTTTGGTATGGGTTGCTCGCCGACTAAGGAAGTATATGTTGACTCATACCACTTTGTTGATTTCCAAAATGGATCCTATCAAGTATATCTTCGAGAAGCCTGCTTTATCTGGAAGAATCGCTAGATGGCAAATGATCCTGACTGAGTATGACATCCAGTATACTACCCAAAAAGCTATAAAAGGGAGTGTACTAGCTGACCATCTAGCTCATCAAGCTATCGAAGATTATCAATCCATGAGATTCGACTTCCTGGACGAGGACATCATGACTTTGGACAACATTGAAGGTAATGGACCGTATCACGGACCTGAAAATGGATCCCGATGGACCCTGTACTTTGATGGTGCATCAAATGCACTTGGAAACGGTATCGGTGCGGTACTCATTTCCCCGGAAGGTTGCCATACACCTTTCACGGCCCGACTTTGTTTCGGCTGTACCAACAACACGGCCGAATATGAAGCTTGCATTTTTGGTCTCAAGGCTGCTATAGACTTGGGGATCAAATCTTTGATCGTATTTGGGGACTCGGCTTTGGTTATCAGTCAAATCAAAGGAGAATGGGATACCAAACATCCTAATATTATCCCATACAAAGAACATATCCTGACATTGCTGCCTCATTTCGAGCATATTACTTTCGAGCATTTCCCGCGAGAAGAAAATCAGCTAGCAGATGCTCTGGCTACAATGTCTTCCATGTTTAAACTCAACTGGGATAACGAGACTCCCCAAATCACCATCGAGCGAATGGATGAACCTGCGCATTATCATGAGATTAATACCGAAGAAGTAGTGGAACAACCCTGGTTCCATGAAATCAAAAGGTATCTCCAGACTAGAGAGTATCCTGAAGGAGCTTTCCTAAATGACAAAAAGTTCTTAAGGAGATTTGCGGCCAAGTTCTTCCTAAGTAATGGCATCCTTTATAAGCGCAGCCATGATTGTGTTTTACTCTGAAGTGTAGACAAATCTGAAGCAGAGTTGATCATGACTGAGATACACAGCGGCACGTTTGGCACCCACCTGAGCGGACATACGATGGCTAAAAAGATTCTAAGGGCAGGCTATTACTGGTCTACCATGGAAGTTGATTGCCATCAGCATTCCCGTACTTGCCACAAATGTCAGGTCTACACCGACAAGGTCCATATTCCTCCTGTTCCTCTCAACGTTCTGACCACTCCTTGGCCATTCGCAATGTGGGGCATTGACATGATTGGAGAGATCAAGCCCACGGCATCCAATGGACATCACTTCATCTTGGTCGTTATTGACTATTTCACCAAGTGGGTTGAATCGGCTTCCTTTGCCTTTGTTACAAAAAATGTGGTTGCCCGCTTCATCAAGCAGAACCTCATATGCCGGTATGGTGTCCCCGACAGGATCATCACAGACAACGGTACAAATCTGAACAATACTATGATCACCACTCTATGCGAACAGTTCAAGATTTATCATCATAATTCATCTCCCTATCGGCCGAAGATGAACGGTGTTGTTGAAGCCACGAACAAAAACATCAAGAAGATCATTCAGAAAATGACAGTTACCTACAAGGACTAGCATGAGATGTTACCGTTTGCTCTGCATGGATACCGTACCACGGCACGTACTTCAACAGGGGCAACCCCATTTTCTTTGGTATATGGCATGGAAGTTGTCCTACCCATGGAAGTTCAGATTCCTTCTTTAAGGATTATGAAAGACGCTGGTTTGAGTGAAGACGATTGGATTCAGACCTGACTTGATCAGCTCAATTTGATCGACGAGAAGTGACTCACTACTGTTTGCCATGGTCAGACGTACCAAAAACGGATGATCAAGGCTTTCAACAAGAAAGTCAGACGTCAAGCATATCAAGTCGGAGAGCTTGTAATCAAGCGGATTATCTTGCCGCAAAGTGATCCCATGGGCAAATGGACTCCTACTTACGAAGGACCGTTTGTGATCAAGAGCATATTTTCCGGTGGTGCAATGATTCTGACCACCATGGACGGCGACGATTTGCCACACCCTGCGAACGCAGACATAGTTAAAAGATACTACGCATAAAATAACCCGACAAGTCGAAAACCCGAAAGGGCGACTTGGGCAAAAATGGGCATCCCGGTGAACCGAAAACCCGAAAGGGCGGTTCAGGAAAAAATTAGGGATAAAACAAAAAAAATCTGTACACCCGGCAAGTTGAAAACCCGAAAGGGCGACTTGGGCAAAAAAGGGTTTCCCGGTGGATCGAAAACCCGAAAGGGCGATTCAGGCAAAAGTTAGGGAATTAAAGCGTATGACTATGTCTCGTCGGATCACTTTAAAGAACAATCTCTTCACCAACAAGCTCCGAGCTTCTGATCAATCCAATCATCGGCGGACGAAGCATTGAATGGACAAGATATTCAGAGTTGTGAAGGCTATAACAGAATGGAATCCCATGAAATTGTTACACATAGCCATCTTTCTTTTGTATAAAATTTTCAATTTTTACGACAACATCCTCTTACTAGGATGTCTGTCTCCTTTGTACAAAGATACTCATAAAAAAGTTAATACAAAAACTTTTCCAAATACAGAAATTTTCTTTGTCTTCTTTTTGCTTTTTACACTTATGTTTTATTTGAGAAACGTCCAATGTTTTGTTAAATAGGCATATGCATTTGAACATAATCATTTTCTTACAAATAAAGAAAGATGATTGCTGATAGGTTGAAGGTACAGATAGGTATCTTGATGCCCTCTCAGAAGAAATCCCCAGCGAAATTAAACTCCAAACTCCTCAACAAGGTTAAAATCCAGAACTTAATTCCCCAAACAGAGTTAAACTTCAGGATCCTCAGCAGAACAAAAGCTTTCTCAAAGCTGATTTCCCCAGCCGGAGAGCCTTCCAGAATCCAAATCCCCTCAAAGTTAAGTTTCAAGATCCCCAGTGGAGCCAAAACTGTTAATCCCCAGCTAAAACTTCCAACTGTCAATCCCCAGCGGAACCAGATTAGTAAACATTCTCCCCACAGAGATACTTCCCATCAGATTGAAGATTCTCAGTCTCACTCCTCCAGCATGAGTCCCCCAGGTTCTGAACTCCCCAGTAGAGATCATCATAATTCTCATTCCCCATAAATCACCAAGGATTTTCAATCCCCAGCAGTGGTCCTAAAATCCCTCAACAATCGAAGATCTTGCTCCCCAAGCAATCAGCAGTCAGCAAGGATTTCTCACCCTCACTAATCAAAGGATTTTCAATCCCCAGCTTCGGTTATGGGTTTATTTCCCCAACATTTGTCAAGGATTTATTCTCCAAAGCAAAGTTACGTTGCAAGTTGAAAGGTCGTTCAAAATTTCCTTCATCACCTGCTGGAAGTTACGATCATCATCAAAAATTCCTCCATCACCTGCTGGAATTCAAGGTCGTTCAAAAATTTCCTTCATCACCTGCTGGAAGTTACAACCACCAACAGAATAACGGACAATTGAAGCTCCTAAAAATCTATTTCTCTCAAGAATGAAGATTCTCATCCTTAAAACCTCAGAAGATTAGTATACTCCCAGTTTCTGACCGTTAACAGAATGAAGATTCTCATCCTTAAAACCTCAGAAGATTGGCATACTCCCAATTTCTGACCCTTAACAGAATGAAGACTCTCATCCTTAAAACCTCAGAAGATTGGTATACTCCCAGTTTCTGACCGTTAACAGAATGAAGATTCTCATCCTTAAAACCTCAGAAGATTAGCATACTCCCAATTTCTGACCCTTAACAGAATGAAGACTCTCATCCTTAAAACCTCAGAAGATTGGCATACTCCCAATTTCTGACCCTTAACAGAATGAAGACTCTCATCCTTAAAACCTCAGAAGATTGGCATACTCCCAATTTCTGACCCTTAACAGAATGAAGACTCTCATCCTTAAAACCTCAGAAGATTGGCATACTCCCAATTTCTGACCCTTAACAGAATGAAGACTCTCATCCTTAAAACCTCAGAAGATTGGCATACTCCCAATTTCTGACCCTTAACAGAATGAAGACTCTCATCCTTAAAACCCCAGTAGATTGGCATACACCCAAGCTCCTGATATTCCCAACAGAATGAAGATTCTCATTCTCAAAGTGGCAGACAACCTGAATTCCTGATATTCCCAACAGAATGAAGATTCTCATTCTCAAAGTGGCATGCAACCCAAGCTCCTGAGTCCCCAACAGTGGTCCCGGGACTTCTCATTTTCGACGATCAAGAGATTCTTGCAATCCCCTGCATCAGTCAAGGATTTACTTTCCCCGGCAGCAGTCAAAGATTTCATTATCCAGGATTCATCTATCCTCAGCAAGACAGCTCATCAGCTTACATGCGCATTCATTACATTCATATCATAAACGTTGATATAACATATATTGCATCATACATTTCATACAACATAACTTTGTGTTTCAGCTAATATTTTACCCTTTTCAGGATAAGATTAATAAGCTTAGACTTCTGAAAACAGTTTACGGGTGCTTCTAGATACGGATGTTAATCTATTTCTTATTCAGACCCCCAGTTCAGAGATGTTCCAAAACATGGATACCTTCCTAATACTCATTTCTTTTACCTAACAACATACATTCCAGATGGCATCTTTAAGCCCATCCCCCGACAAGATTCTGTCATATCTCCAGATGGCATCTTTAAGCCCATCTCCAAATGGAATCTTTAAGCCCATTCCCTCAACTACGCTTGGACGAGTGCAAATTTTTTGGGCACTCTAGTGTCCAATCTCCTTTTACCCTCGAGTCGCGAAAGGCAAACTTGCCAATCTAACTCTTCAGGTGCAAGAAGATTGAATAGGGGCAACTGTTGTACCCTAAAATTTTCCCTCCCTTTTCATCAACATTTTCTCATCACAAGACTCTTGGAGCTCAAGATCAAGTTAGGGTTTGCTTTGCTCAAGGACCCTTCTTGCACTGTTGACCCAAATTAGGGTTTGAGTTTGCACAAGGATGTTTTGACCTAAAATGCCAAAAGTGACTTTCATTCTTCATGTTGGACTTACAAGTTTATCCATACCAAGTTTCAAGCCTTGATTCCAATCTTTGCCCAATCAATTGGACAGTTGACCTAGAAATCAGTTGTATTGGGGAAAAAGTCAATTGTGGCCAATTGACAGTCAAACCTCATGAATTTTGACCCACATCAACATATTGAACTCACATGAACCATTTGGTCAAGTTTGGATCATAATTCCACAAGAAATTTGATCAGATCACCAAAAGGGTAAAATGGTAATTTTTAGGGTTTTGACTGCACAAAGGCAATTTTTGACTGTTTGACCTAACCAATGGCAAACCAAGCTCATATATGGACTCAAGGCCTCAATGGCATTGTCTTAACACATTCAACAAGTTCAAAAGATCTTAAATGCATAGGATTGACAGATGAATTTTTCAGTCAACTGATCAAAATTTGACTGTATACTGAAAAGACAAACTTTGACTTTTTGGTCAAAATCAAGTGCCAAGATCCATTTTTCATCAATACATGTCAAATTATGAAACTTTTTCATCAAGAAACAAAAAATTACAAATTAGGGTTTAAAATGAGAAAATTTCATAACTTAGAATTTTTCTAAGTTATGAAACTTCCTTATTTTTTCCTAACTTTGTCCCATTTTTTCACCAATATGTAAATGGATTCAAACAAAACTTCAAACATGAAAGTTGTAGTCCATTGCAAAATCCACAACTTTGATTCACAAAGTTTTCTCAAAGGAAGCTTGTATCTCAAGTTATGATTTTTGGAACAAGGGTGCAAAACATTTTTAACTTAGAGAAATTTTGACCTATTCTAGGCAGGATTTTTGTCCAACTTCTTGGCCATTTTTCACATGGTTCCACTTGGAGTTTCAATTTTAATTACAAAGATGGATTGTAGTACACATTCCAAGCTTTCCAAATTGTCCAAGAACTCATCAAACACCCTTGTGGTTAGAGAGAATCGGATTTGCAAAGTTGGCCATAACTCACTTTTGTTCATGGCCAAAGCTTGTTCACAACAATTTGCATTTTCAAATCAGCTTGTACAATGCTAGCTTGCAGGCCTCAAAACCAGTTTTACACACCTTAATTAAATTCCAAACCATTGTATTAAGGTATTATTTCATCCATTTGGACATTACATGCTAAACTAATCCTTAATTAGAAAAAGCAAATTTGCCATTTTGGAAAAGTAACACTTTATGTCAAGTTACATGATCTTTGAAGTACAAGCCAGGTCTTTGAAGCAAGTTTTGGTAGACAAATCCCACTGATCAAGAAAAAGTGCTGCAGCATGCTTGAGAGCCTTGTACAGGCCTATATCACAACTTGACATTTCTTTGCTTACAAAAAAAGAAGCATTGCAAAACGGATACCATCTTTGATTCCTGCAAAGAAGAGCTTAAGAAAACATTGTACACAGATTCCATACCTCCCAACTGACCTAAGGCACGACCCTTCCATCCCTCATACCTCCTCAAACACAAAAACACCATCCTACTGCAAAAACAGGGTACCTGCTGCAGATTAACTTCCATAACTCAATCCACTCGTGCACTTTGGCTAAAAACCTTTCAAACACCTTCCATATCATCCACTGAAACTATCCCAAGCCTTGAACTCAAGCTGTAACACCCCTAACCACGTTTGCCATTTTTACTTTCAAGCTGTGCAGGTGGACTTCCATAGCACGATACAGTTGGTTTCAAAGCAAGCTAGGCATTTGGGAAGCATCCTTGGACTTCAGGCAAGCTCAACCAAAGCTCAAACTCCATTGAAGGTTGCTATATTGCTCTGTTCAAGTCAAGTTGAAACAGGTAAAACCATGGACTTCTATCTCTCAATCTAGGAAGAGTTAAGCTTAGGTTTGTGAATGAAACATGCTCTACTCATAGCCCTGAAGCCATACATATGATTACTTTTCATTTATGTTAAGCGTGCTGTGAGAATTTTAGCCATGAATATTGAAGAAAAATTAGGTCAGAAATTGGGGGTGAAGAAATTCTCCCTGGTTTTTAGAGTTAGGTCAAGTTTTTTACATATTTGGAATCGTGATTTGATGCTCTACATTGTTTGTGTTATGAGTTTTTGCTAAAAATCAAAGAATCAGGAGATGGTAGTTGTACAAGGAAACGCGTGTTTTTGATTCAAACAGAGCTGGAGGTTGAAGAAGGTTGGCTTGGGCTGGGCCTGAGTCTGTTTTGCTCTTTGCACACCTTTTTTCCATTTGCACCCCCTTGGCCCATTATGTGAAATACTTGTCATTTTTGCATTTTTCTTTTTGATTCTGACTTAATATTTTTTGTTCAAACATAAAAAACATTAAAAATATTTTTACATTTTTTTTGCATTTATTTGGCATTTATTTGTTTTATTTAGCATATATATGTAAATAAATATAATACCTTTTTATTTAAAACACTAAAAAATAATACAAAATTATATTTATTTTCAGTTATTATTTTTTATTTACATTTTGAAAACATTTTCATTTTTTGTAAATAATTAATATTTTATTTGTTGTACATATTTAGCATTATTAAATATATATATATAATATATACTTACACCTATTTTATTAAATATTTAGGGCAAAAATACAAAAATAATACATTTTATTTTTATTTAATATTTGACATCAAAAATACCTTTTTCACCATATACTTTTTATTTTGTGCATAAACTAACATATATCGTACATAATTAATAAATATTACTATTTATTTAAAACTAGGGTTTTACCCTAAATGGCAAAAATATTCAAATTTGACCTTTTTATTTTTGTTTATACTTCCAGCATGAAAACCTTTTTTACATAAATAAAAAATCATTTTGTGCATAATACATTTTGTTTATTTATTGTATTCACTTAAATATTGTACAATTAAATATTTGTATATTCGATATGGTTGTAATAATTTAGGTTTTATTTCCTTGTCAAATATCCCCAAATTCAAACTTGTACCCCCATCCCCATAATCATTGTTGTAATAGCTTAGCATTTAAATTTCCGCATTTAAAAGCTTTCAATTAGGCCATGTTTAGACTTAGGGTTTGTATGCAAAATCAAATTAACAAATAGCTTGACCTAATTCAAGATAAACATGCATGAAAAACAAACAATGCACACTTGCACCCTTAGGGTTACTCCACTTGTTGCCTTCAAAAATGGGCCATGTTTGCATGTCAAGTACTTTGGCAAAACAAAACAAAACAAAAACAAACAAAAATGATCATAGTCCCTCGATGACGCTATCTTGTTGCCTAAACAAAATGATCATAGTCCCTCAAGAAAATTGCCAAAATACTTGACACTATTGCATTCATGGTCTAAACGATGACCCGCGCTTGTCCCGTTAACATCCTAACACAAGGTTGTTCACCAAATACAATGGTGAAACAACACTGTTAAAAGGGTTAAAACATGAGAAAGATCTTTGAGAAATTTAGGGTAGATAGCTCTTGGTTACTTGACCAAACTTGCAAAACATTCCTTGCCATTTTTCAAAACACACATCACAACACAACTTCAAAACAAACTTTCAAAAAAAACATTGAAACATCTTTTCAAAAAGACAAACACCCTTGTAAAACATTCAAACAAGAATTGTTACAATGGTTGCCTAGACAAGGCATCTTTTTCAAAACATTTTCAAAATCACACACACAAAGCACCATTTCAAACAATTGAAAATGCAAGGCAAGTGATCTAAGCAAGTAACTAAGAGCCCATGGATAACCATGGATAGAAAGGGTGCTAATACCTTCCCTTTCTATAATCTACTCCCCGAACCCAAGAAAACATCTCAAAGGTTTTTCCTGTGCTTTTTAACCTTTTCTTAGGATAAAATAAAAAGTCGGTGGCGACTCTTGCTCAACCGAAACATTTGCGAACAAAAACCGCAAAACCTCAAGTCAGTTCTCCCACCGTATCACAGAACTGGCGACTCTGCTGGGGAGATTTCTAAAAGTGGAGTAACCTTAGGGCCTAGATCACCCTTTTGCATGACTAATTGTTTGCCTTGATTGATTTACATTTTGGTTCTCTTGTTTGGGCTTGAAATCCTACACCCGGATTTGGGAAACATTCATAGATAGCAATACATTGTGGAAACTGTGCGGGGTATACCGACACGGTTGAAGCAATAGCTATATTAGTGCAAGATATTTGTGAGTACCGGTAACCCTTGAGCTCAATCAAGGAGTGTACGGGGCCGCTGAGTGATGTCACTAAGCACTAATGACCTAGAACCTTACTTGACCATCTTGGCCTTTTATTAGGGGTAGTGAGATGACCGGCTTTGGTGCAGTCCGAAGTTGGTAGATACTCGATACTACACTCATTGAGGGTTGTTTTCTTGGAATATTTTGGTCGCTAGTTAAGTGGCTAAACCAAAACAATGAACATGGAAAACAATCCAATGATATTGAGCTCCTTAGAACCCGGTTACTATTTATAGGACAGGTTTTTAAGCCAACTAAACTCAAGAGGGTACTTACCTATGAAACCCCATGCAAGCCTGAAACTAGGGTTTTGTGTGAATTGCTTGTACATATGTTTGTGCATACATCATGAACATCATAAAGCATCATATGCATCCACTAACCATTTCAAGGGTTTGGATCTTCATCTTTGTTCTTGTTTTGTAGGTCATGGAAATTCTTCGCAGGAAAACTATCCAAGTCAACCTTGTGAGAATCCCTCCTCAACTCAAGGAGCTTCCAAAAAGGCAACAAAGTGAGATTACCCTAGAGGTGCTAGTCTGGAAGTGTGTTTGATTTACATGCATTTAGTCTTTTATTAGGGTTATCTATTTATTGATTTTATCTTGCCATACACCCTAATTACTAACAATATATGAAAGAAAATAAAATGCGGAAAATAAATCCTAAGCTATTACATCATTTCAGGGATGGGGATACATATTTACAAATGGGGATTTCAAGAATTTAAATCCTAATTATCTATTACAACCATATTGAATTGTACAATACAAGAAAAAGGAAAGGATTTGTTTTGAAAATGGTTTTTTGTCTTAATAAATTAAAAATGAAAATGATTAGTTAATAAAAGAAAATATTTTTTATGCCTTTTTTATATTAATAAAAAAATATTAATGCTGAAAATAATAAGAATAAGAAAGAAAAGGATAAAAATAACAAAAACAGGATCAATACGTTGCTGAAAACAAAATAAAGGGGACCAGAAGTTCTGATGCTAGGCACGCTGTAGTTTAAAAAGAAATGTTAGAGGGAACCAGAAGTTCTGGGTTGCTGCGCGCTGAAGTTCTGAAAGAAACGTTAGAGGAAACCAGAAGTTTTGTGTTGTGTTATAACAGTGAGAAAAACCTAGAAATTTTGTGTGTTGTGTTAAAACAGTGAGAAAAAACTAAAAGTTATGTGTGTGTTAAAACAGTAAGAAAGTCTAGAAGTTATGTGTGTGTTAAAACAGTAAGAAAGCCTAGACGTTTTGTGTGTGTTAAAATAGTAAGAAAGCCTAGAAGTTTTGTGTGTGTTAAAACAGTAAGAAAGCCTAGAAGTTATGTGTGTGTTAAAACAGTAAGAAAGCCTAGAAGTTCTATGTGTGTTAAAACAGTAAGAAAGCCTAGAAGTTTTGTGTGTGTTAAAACAGTAAGAAATCCTAGAAGTTATGTGTTGTGCTAAAATAGTGGGAAAGAAAACTCAAAAGTTTTGTGTTACACTTCACCTCCTTCCTTATATTATCCAGAACATCTGCAACTTATTCAGTTCTTAATAATAGCAAAACAGAAAAAATAAATGCACGGCAGTTTATAGAAGTTCTAATCCTAATTCTGAGCCTAGTTTTCTTCAAGAAGTTTTGATCCACAGTTTTTCTACTTAGGCAATGATATGGACAGTATTAACACTATGATATTTACATATTTAATGATGTTCTGAATGAAAAGTTCAAGGTCATAATGACTTACCTTAAATCTGGAGCGTGTGTTTGGGGCCTGAGTTGCTGCCTTCGAATGTTTTGGGGTCAACAAGAAACAGAACATAAGATGTTGTGTTCTTTGATTCAAAAGGGAAGAACAAAGGTATTGTTTTGGAGAATTTTGGGTTTAAGAATGTTTGAATGTTTTCTTTTCTCTCTTTTTTCGTTTGATCCTCTCCCTTTCTAAAAGCCAGCCCCTTGAACGTGTGGTGGAGAAACTTATTTATAGATGAGTTTGTTGTGGTTTTGGGGGGAAAACAAATGGGATTTTAACCCTTTTGGCATATTGTTTCATTGCTTTTTAGATACAGCTTTTATGTGCTAATTTGGTGCAAATATGGGGTTTGAGAAAGTGTAGGCATGGACTGGAATAGCAACAATTTGGAGTGTTGTGGCAGCTGGATGCAGGGATGTGCCATAGCAGTGCAGCAGACTGTTTAAATGAGGTTTTGGGGCTTTGTGATGTTCTGATCGAAGAAGACCAGAATGAGACTCGAAGGGTGATGTTTTGATTGAAGTGTAGAACATAGTCTCTTTATGCTGATGGGCCATGTTCTGATCTAAAAACAATAGTTTCCGTATGTTCTGATTGAAGAGTCATGTTCTGAGTCGTCTTTGTAAATTCTGATTGCACTTACGTGAAATATGGCCCAGAAGTTCTGAAATTGTCATATTTTCTTAATACTTAGAAAATTTTCCAAGTGTTTAGAAATTTGATTTTTTCCAAAGTAATTTCTGACTTTTGACTTCTTAATGAACTAATTTCATGTCTTGATGAAATATGATTGTTGAAACTTGATTTTGATCAAAAAGTCAAAGTTTGACTTTTCAGTATGCTTTTGACCATTTTTCCCTAGTGAATGACTTTCTTGGAAAATTGTAATCCGAGACTTAAAACTTGATAGAAGCAAAACTGAGGGTCCAGGATGATCCTTTGAGAAATGAGAGGGCAAATTTTGGGGTACAACACTTATAGTGACTTCATGCTATTGATTCTTTCTCATTTGAAGTATATGTTCTGGGTGTAAAAGCATGTTTTCTATTATTATTCCTTGCATTTTGTGATACGGTGGTAGAACCGACTGTTTATACTGGTTTTGCATTTTGTATTCGCAAATATGCGGTATGCAAGAGTCGCCACCGACTTTTCTTTTATCCAAATTAAGGAAAGGGTGAAAATAACAAAAAAATTACCTTTTCTGAGATTTCCTGAGTAAGGGGGTAGATTATGGAAAGGGAAGGTGTTAGCACCCTTTCCATCAGTGGTTTTCCACGGGCTCTTAGGTACTTGCTCATTTTTGAAAATTGCTTTCGTGTTTGTGTGTTTTGAAAAGTTTGTTTGCCTTATGATAACTCTTGTATCAGTCCTCAAGAGTGTTGATAAAGCATTTTTGAAAACTTTTTGAATGTGTGGTATGAAAAAGTTGTTTTTGAGCAAGTATTAAAAATTATCAACCTACTCGAAAAAGGCGTTCTTTTCCTCCTTTTCCTTTAGACAGTTCTATCCTACTATTAGTGAGTATGTATCCCAATCGTTGGATGTTGAGGGACTATCGAAGGGACGTTTACAGTCACTAAGGCAACTGGGCAAGAACTTTTAGTAATTGTCCTAAAGTTCTAAGATTAATTTTTAACCAAGGCATCGTCGAAAGGGTCATCTAGGGACTTGTAATCTCTTAAACTAAAGGACAGCCACTAAAGATTCTCACATTTTCGAAAATTGTGACCGTTTTCGAAGGCAATCAAAGTGGGGGTACTCTAGAGGTGCGCATGTGCGAGTGTGTTGAGATTCAGTTATTTTTTATCCTTTTTTGTTAGGTTAGCTAACGTTTGATTTTAGTCTTTCCATACAAGCCTATTTACTAACAGTAATATAGTAAAATAATAAAGCAATAAATATGCAGAAAATATAATGCAGAAAATATAATGCAGAAAAATAAATCCTAAGTTATTACATGGCTTTGGGAGAGATACATTATAAAAATGCGGAAAGTAAAATCCTAATTATTATTACAAACCAGTAGGCAGTTACAATAATCAAAAAAATGCGAAAGTAAATAAACGCACATGAATTGAAAATACGTCTAAAATCCTAAGTGAAAGGGATTTTTTTGTTTGTTTTTGTTATGAAAAGAAATTGAATTAAAAATCCTAAGTCTATTCAATTTTAGTTTTTTAAGAAAATATTAAAATAATTAATTAATTAATTGAAAAAATTAGTATTAATAGTAAAAACTAAAACCTAGTATTTTTTGTGATTTTTGAATTTTAATGTTGATTAAAAACTAGAAGAAACAAAGTAATGAAAAAGATAAACTAAATGGAACAAGCAGTAAAAAGAAAAGGGGTAATCTGCAGGATGCAGGCTTGGATTGAAAGGCCTAAGGCTGCCTTCCAATCCAAGTGAAAAGGTTGATTGAAGGTGCCTAATGATGGTACATGATATACTCCTTCGATCTGGAACATTGGATCTACAAGCAAGTTTGTTAGAAAAAACACAAAATGTATGACCTGGGTGTCAAACCCAGGTCCTTTGATTCCCTCTCTAATTTGAATCTGAAGTTATTTCGTCCTGCAATACCAAGAATCCCGAGATTCGAATCTGGGTTTAAAAATGGCAGAAGGTTCATATGTCACCCAGTTCAAAGCTTGCTGCTTCGAAGCCCTAAACAGTATTCATGTAAGATGAACAAACGTTAGAGATCTAGGGGGGCCTTACCCCCCTAGTTCGAACCTCTCCTTAATTTGAAACTCTCCTTAATTTGAATCTGGGTTCGTCTTGTCCTGAAACACCAAGAATCCTGAGATTCGAAGGAACCAAATTCACGAACCCTAATAATGGAAGGTCTGTGAGGATTGTAACATGTCCAACGCTTCATTACAAAAATGCAAAAACACATTAGAACGAATAAATGCGCTTAGATTAAGAAATTGAATTTCATAATTAAACTTATGGCCAATATGCTTCAATCTGCAACTTTGGGTGTGGAGATGTTTGCTTAGGAGTTGGTGTGGACTCCTGGATGGCTCAAGAACATGAATTTAGTATTCGTTTGGGCTGAGGGTGCCTGCAAAAGATGTTTCGACTAGGACACTTTTGGGATTTTTTGAGCAATGTGGTGTGGCAACATGATCTGTGTGATGTAGTATGCATGCGTGTGAGTCCCCCCAGATTTGTGTTTGACATCTTGTATTTATAGATGGTTGAGGAGACAAGGAAACATGGAATTAAAGACCAGTCATTAATAGGGCTTTGAAAACAGAATCAGACAAATTAAAATATTTTCATTTTGAGATACTTCATGCCATTCTGGGATTCTGAATGAACTTGGACATGTCAATTTGGCGCCTTGTTCGAATTTGAACATATTCAGAGTTTCCCTCTTCAGAGCCCCTTCGATCATCCCTTGTTCTCTTTGATGGTTCTGAGTTATGATTCGAAGTGTTCAGAACTTCCTTCATCAGAACATTTTAGATTAAGACACCTCTGCACTGATATGCCATTCGAAGGATACTTTGCTCTGATATGCTAATCGAAGGACACTTCATTCTGATGTTCCAATTGAAGAAAACCCTAATGTTCCAATCGAAGGACACTCTGATGTTCCAATCGAATGACACCCTGATGTTCCAATCGAAGGAAACTCTAATGTTCCAATTGAAGGAAACTCTGATGTTCCAATCGAAGGAAGCTCTGATGTTCCAATTGAAGGAAGCTCTAATGTTCCAATCGAAGGAAGCTCTGATGTTCCAATCGAAGGAAGCTTTGATGTCCCAATCGAAGGAAACTCTGATGTTCCAATCGAAGGAAGCTCTGATGTTCCAATCGAAGGAAGCTCTGATGTTCCAATTGAAAGAAGCTCTGATGTACCAATCGAAGGAAGCTCTAATGTTCCAATTGAAGCAAATCCTGATGTTCCGGTCGAAGGAAACTCTGACGTTCCAATTTAAAGAAACTATGATGTTCCAATCAAAGGAAATTTCGCTCATCTTCAAATTTTACTTTCCTCAAGCCAAAGTTTGCAACTACACATTGTTGTACCCCAAAATTTGCCCTCGCATTTTTTCCACAAGAAATCACAGCTTCAGGCTTTTCCTGATTTTTGAGACTGGCTCAAGAATCGATCAAACAGACTTTTCTCGTCAGTCAGACAAAGTTAGGGTTTTCATTGATTTTCATGGCTCTGGAACAGTTCAAACATTTGGCTTAGGGTTTGGTTGATTTTAGCTCAAGTTTTGATTAGGCGGACGTTTCTTTGGCTTTTAATCAAGAACTAGGGTTTTGTGCGCGTATCTCTCAGAAAGGATTATCTTTACAGTTTCTTTTCAGTTTACTCTGAGATTTGGATTGAGGCGTTTGAATCAAGAAAATTGCAGATTGTTGTTTAATCAGTAAAAGCTAAAGCATTTGAGTTGAGATGAGATAAAAGTTGAGGCACTTAAATTGAGAATCTACAGTGATTGATTTGATCAGTAAAAGGATAAATATCTGGATATTGGTTTGATTAACTGTGCGTCGGATACTTGAAGCACCAGGTTTATTACTGATTCAATAATAAGGCCACAGTGTTTGTTAATTATTTTTCTAAAGTCAGAATTATTGGATACTTCCAGTTATTTTAATTTTAAGAAATCCAAATAATTAAATGAACACTGAATCGAAAGAAGAATTAATTGATCAAGTTGGATTTTTTATTTATCTTTAATTATTCGTTACAATTGTTATGTGAATACAGTATTTTACAAAGTATTCTAATGATGATTACAATAATTGAAAGGAAATAAAAAGAATTGATTGGTCAATAAAAGGACTTTTATTTATCTTTAAATTATTTGTATAATTGTTATTGTTTATAAAAATATTTACAATAATAATGTTACAGTAATTTAAATTGAAATAAAACAATGTCCTAAAAATTCTAAATCTTCATCTTATATCCAATGCTCCCTTGATGCTTATTTTTCATCTGCAAAACAAAGAAAAGAAGAAAAGTCAAAGCAGAGAAAAATAGTTAAAGATAAACAGTCAAAAAGGTTCATCATTAAAAACAAATGGCCGGAATCAGTTTTACCCTCTCTGCAAATCACGGGATTTCTCCCGGTTCACAAAGAGGGATGAATATTTCTTGCTAAACATGAAATGCACAAGGTTGTAAAATGCACAAATTCAAAACCCGCATAGTTCAAAACAAACAGCATGTGCAAGTATAAATCCAAAGGCAAACTGAGTTCCAATGTCAAAGCAACTAAGTCAAAAAGCTGTCACAAAGATGCAGGAAAATATGGAAGCAGTACACAAAGTATGCAGGTTAAAAACCAACAATGCAAGCAGTGTCCTATTTTCATCATTTTCCAGCCTGTATGCTTTTTCAGAAAACAGATTATAAGCAAATATAAATATGCTTAAAAC
The DNA here is from genome assembly GCA_948472305.1 of Vicia faba. Taxonomy (NCBI): domain Eukaryota; kingdom Viridiplantae; phylum Streptophyta; class Magnoliopsida; order Fabales; family Fabaceae; genus Vicia; species Vicia faba. Next base: position 60,984 of record CATIWC010000644.1, on the reverse strand, counting down.
TGTACTAGAGAGAGAGAAAAGAGAGAAAAGAAGTTGGGCTTACAGGTTTTAGCTTGAAAAGGACAAAAAATATATATATAACAAACTGATCAAGTCAGTAAAAGGGCAGCATAAGAGGACAGAAATCACAAGCGAAAAAGAACTCAGAAGGAAAAGCACCCAAGGCCTTACCCTTCAAAAGATATAACCTGTCCAAAACTCAACAGGCCAAGAGCTAACAAGCCAAAGCAAAGACCAATATCAAAACCTCACCAAAAGGCCTCAAGCTAAAACCTGTTGCAAATATAACAACAGCAAGCCCTGCATAAACCTTTTTTCAAGACTCAAACCTGCCATAACCAATATCCAAACCATACCAAAAGGCCCTCAAGCATATAACTTGTTCTAAAACAATACCCACTGTCAAAAAAAAGAAAGCTGAAGCCAAGACCTAAACAGCATAAACTTCAAAGCCTTTGCTCTAACCTGTCAAGCTTTGTCAAGCATTCAACCAAACATACCAAGCATTCAAACACATACAGAACCCCCCAAAGCCCTCAGAACCTAGGGTTCATCACTGGGCGAAAAACCATCAAAGCTAGCATACAAACGAAGGCAACCACATTCAAAGTCCAAACATCATATCCAAGCACACAAGGCAACCAGAAGAAAGTGAAACAATAAACTAGGCAACTTAAAGTCAAAAACATACAAGCCCTTTTCAACGCATGCCTAGTCAGATTAAGGCAACACTCCCCCTCAGAACCTAGGGTTCATCATTAGGGCAAGCATGATCAAGTACACAAATCAAACACAATAAGCGCTCAACACTCTGTACTAACAAGCATTTCCAGGCATCAAGCTAGAAGCATACAACATGCTCAGAGGCAACTAAAGAAAGATAAAGAAGCAAGAGGGCAGGCATCGAGGCAACAAAGAGAAAGAAGATAAAGAAGTTCGTTTTCAGCATGCATCATTAAGCGACAGAAAAGGCAAAAATACTGAGTACCAGGGAAGTCTCCCCAAAGCTCACGCATCATCAAGCCACCGCGCCACTGTTTTTCTCCGCCTTGGCCATCCTGAACGCCTCCAAGTCCTTTGTCCCCCTCCAACGAAGGTAGTGAAATTTCTTTTCTTTCCTTTCACACATCATAACATAAGACAAACAACAATATTTCCCAATCAAAAACAATAATAGTACTTAATTAAAGCTTGAAATCAAAAAGAGCTAAGGCATAAAAGAGTTCCGTTTTACCATTTCTTGGCGCTACTACGCTCATCCCTGAAGGAGGTAGGACGGACGGTGACGTTGGTTGGCTTAGGCAAGGAAGGGAATGGTTCTGATGGCTATGGCGTTGAGGAAGATGAAGAGGAACGAGTGAAGTGAAGAGAATGGCGCGCCTCTATAACAAACCCTAAGTCTTTTTCCAAATGAACAAACATGCCAAACCCTAGAAAATAATTTGTCTCAAACCGTTCGGGCTTTGTCCCACAAAGATGCATAAGGCCCAAATGCGTTTCAATTGGTACACCCCCCCCCCCCCCCCTGGCTTCTGTTTCAAATCAGGTTGGGCCAGCATAACAAAAGCCCATTCAATTCTTAAACTAAGCTTTTTTTTACTTATCTTCTTTTTACAATTTAAACTAACCTAACCTTTTTTTTTAATACACTAACTAAAATATAAATAATATGTTAGTTTTTTTACTAAATTTTGTTTATCGCATTTAAAATAAATATTAGACTTTTTATTTAGGGTTAAACGTTTTTCTGTTTTATTAAAACTTTTTAGTTTACATAAGAAAATAAACTTTCCTTTAAATCTTTTTCTTTTAATTAAAAACTTAATACTTTTTAAAACATCTTGTTTTGTACATAAAACAATAATATATAATATAATTAAAACTTAAAGCCTTTCTTTCTTTTTCTTAAAATATCTTATTTGTACATAATCAATTAAAATACATTTTTTTAATACATGAAAAAATAGAATTTAAAGCATTTTCTTTTCTTTTAATTAAATATTCCGCAACTTGTAAATAAATCCCATACACAAATACGTTGACACACATTTACAATACATGTTCACTTACACTTATACAATACACTTACATTTGATGCATTATACATTTGCTATTCTTATACATTGCTATACATTACATTGTTTACATTTGATCACGATTCGATTTGGTTGTAATTATTTAAGTCTCATCCCCCTTTGTGAATTTGTACCCCCACTCCCGGATACTATTTGTAATAGCGTAGACTTTAAAATTCCCGCAACTTACCGCTTTCGAATTATACCATGATTAGACCTAGGGTTTGCATGTACATAAAATCAAACGCTAGATAGCCTAATACAAAACAAATACATAAACTCAATACACAATCACACTTGCACCCCCTAGGGTAATCCCACATGTTGCCTTCCAAAATGGGCCATGCTTGCACGTCGAGTTTCTTTGGCAAAAATAATTCAAATGATCATAAGTCCCTCGATGACGCTTTCGAAAGTTTCCTATCAAAATGATCATAGTCCCTTCAAGCAAAATTGCCAAAGACACTTGGCACCATTGCATTCATGGTCCGTACGATGACCCGTGCCTGTCCCGTTAAAACATCCTAAACTCAAGATTGTCCACCAAATTCAATGGTGGAACAAAATTGTTAAAAAAGGGGTTGAAAACATAGAGAAAACCTTTGAGTACAATAGGGGTAGACAAAACTCTTAGTTACTTGAGATCAACTTGCAAAAACACTTGCCTCCTTTTCAAAAACCACACTTCACAAACACTTTCAAAACAAACTTCCAAAAACATTTTGAAACATCTTTTCGAAAAGATACACACCGTCGTATATACTCAAACACGATTCATTACAATGGTTGCCGAAACAAAGGCGTCTATTTCAAAACATTTTCAAAAACACACACACGCACCATTTTTCAAGCAATCAAAAATCAAGGCAAGTGATCTAAAACCAAGTAACTAAGAGCCCATGGATAACCATGGATGAAAAGGGTGCTAATACCTTCCCTTTTCATAATCTACCCCCCGAACCCACGAAACATCTCAAAAAGGTTTTCCCTGTGCTTTTTAACCTTTCCTTTAGGATAAAATAAAAAGTCGGTGGCGACTCTTGCTCAACCGAACAAGTGCGAATACAAACGCAAAACCTCAAGTCAGTTCTCCCACCGTATCACAGAACTGGCGACTCTGCTGGGGAAATAGGATTTAAAAGTGGGGTTACCTTAGGGTTTAGATCACCTTTGCATTCTTGCTTTGATCGCCTTGATTGATTTATCTTTTGGGTCCTTGTTTGGGTTTTTTGTAAATCCTACACTCGGATTTGGGGCACCTTTTTAGGTAAATAGAAAAAAAACGGTGAGGGAACTGTGCGGGGTATACCGACACGGTTGAAGCAGTAAGCTATGTTAGTGTGACATATTTGTGAGTACCGGTAACCCTTGAGTTCAGTCAAGGAGAGTACGGGGCCGCTGAGTGATGTCGTGAAGCACTAACGAACTCTTAGAACCTTAATTGACCATCCTAGCCTTTTTAGGGGTAGTGAGATGACCGACTTTGGTGCAGTCCGAAGTTGGTAGATACTCGACACTACACTCATTGAGGGTTGTTTTCTTGGAATATTTTGGTCGCCAGTTAAGTGGCTAAATCAAAACAATGAACACAGAAAACAATCCAATGATATTGAGCTCCTTAGAACCCGGTTTCTATTTTAGGACAGGATGAGCCAACTAACTTCAAGAGGGTACTTACCTACAACACCATGCAAGCCTAAACCTAAGGATTTGTTTTGCTTTGTGTGAATATGATTGCTTGTATATACACTCACTGGCTTTTGCATACATGTACATAACATCATAACATCATACCATTTTTTTCACTAACCTTTTCAAGGATCTCGAGGGTCTGTTGATGCAGGGTCACGTTGAACCAGACATCTACCAAGAGGCAAGAGGTTTCTCCTCTAAGCAAATGCCAATCAAAGATCAAGTACAACAACTTGAATCAGTGGCTATGACCCACTCGACTAGGTGAGCTTGATTCTCGTGGAAAGACATCCACCAGTGCACAGTTCTCCAATCAAAGATCAAGTGTGTTGTACCCCAAAATTTTCCCTCCCATATTCTTCAAGATTTGGCAAGATCAAGCTTCAAAATCTCTCAAGGGTTGCACAGTCCAATTGCCTCCCAACACAGTCAAAATTAGGGTTTTGGTTCTGGCAAAGAAATTGAGGTTTCCAAGGGTCCAATCAAGTCCCATATGCCTACATACATTGTCAAGCATTCATATGTCAAGTTTCAGGACTCACAACATCAAGTTGCTCAGTCAAAAACCCTAAATGCTTCACAGTCAACTGCAGGGGCAAAATGGTCATTTGACAGTCAAAAGTCAAAAATTTTGGTCAACATCTTATTTTGAAGCCACAATCATCATTTGATCAATTCTTGATCATGATTCCAAAATCATGGCTCAAAAAGTCTCAAGATGCAAAAGTTTCTATTTTTGGACAGCTGAAAAGTCAACTGCAAATTGACCAAGGCATAACTTCTTCATGGTTTATCATAAAAATCCCATCCAAAGCTCATTTTGAAGGGGATGACATTTCCTACAACTCATCTTCACACTCCAAGTCCAAGAAATTCTCTCACAAAAAGTTATCAATTTCAACATTACAGGTCATTTTCAAAAGTCAACAAAAAGGCACTTTAAGTCAAAGACCATAACTTGAGATTGGTAAATCAAAATGACATGGGACCAAAGGCATTGGTTAGGGGACTTCAATACCTTTCCAAAATGTCCAAGAACATGATCATAGCTTCAAAATTGGGCAAGATATGCATTGGAGGAGTTGGGAAATTTTTGGGAACTTTCAAAAGTCAACTTTGCCTAAAACACTTCAAATTTGCTAATGGGCCTCAAATTCTTCCTTGAATCATTACCCAAAGCCTATGAACGACCCATTGAGCTTAAAAGGATTTATTTTCTTATTTTTAATTAATTAATTGAATTTTTATTCTTATTAATTCATTTAATTAGTTTTAATTGTAGAAAATATCAAATAATGGTTGTCAAATCTTTTTATGCAGCAAATATACTCCACACATGCTAAGGATTTCGTGCATCAATCAACAAGACAAGATCTTCCATAATTGGCAAAGTTTCCATGGAAAAAGATTGAAAAAAGATATGATTAGCAATCAAAGATTCAAGTCATCAATTCATGGATTCATGGGATTTATTTTGACCTAATTTGCTTCACATACTTATGCAAGAGTGAACCCTATTCATACATACACGAAAAAGCTGCTGAAGCTGCATAATCACCTTGCAAAATTTTCATAAAAACTTGAAAATTGAAAGCATACTTGCAGCCCGTTTCAAAGCCTAAAAAGTATTCTAACCCATTGCTGGACCTTCCAGGAGTCTATTGGCATCAAGAATCAATCCTAACACGTGAAGAATCCAAGAACATAGACCACACGGTTTGCTTTATTTTCCAGATTTGCACATCACGATTCATGCATTGTTAATACATTTGGTTGATTGTTTTGTGTTCACAGCATTCAGGCAAAGCTTTTGGTATGATTTAATTCCATTAATATGCCTTGAAACGAAATTCACCATGGATGAAACCTAGGGTTTCTGAAGCTCCAAATTAGGGCTTTCTTGTTGGGGAAAAATTGAACCTTGAGACCTATGCAATTGAATCCAGGAGCTCAACACGAGTTGAATGGAAACCTCGCGCTCAATTTATATTACCTATGGGCGTAATCGCTATTTTCCATACTTTCAATTTGTGGGGGTTTAAAACCCCCGCTACTTGTTTCATATTGCAGGTACAAACGAAGAAGAAAGCTGAGGTGTCCAAGCGCTACTGGAAGATTTGAACTTTAGCGCGTTTTTTAACGTTTGCAGCATAATTGACTTTTTTCATATATATTAATTGTTGTCTATTATATATACAAACGCGCTAAGTGGCTCAGTTGGTGGAGGATAGGTATTGCAAGCATTGGGACCTGGGTTCGATTCCCAGGTCCCCCCACATACTTCATAATTTTTACCCTGACGTGTTTCCATGCAGCGTTCACTCAATGGCTCACCATACACACTCACGCCTCAGGCTGCCACGCGCTTATGATGATCAATCTGAAGGCCACAGAAGGAGGTCTATCACACGCCTGGGTCAACCAACGTGCACATGATCTGGAAAGTCAAACGAGGCCTTGTGACTCTTGGGCCAGAATTCCACAAACACCTCCACATGGGCCAGACACCCCCCTTTGTTTGTATTTTAAATTTAATTTTCTTTTCTTTTTAATTCTTTTATTTGCTTTAATTATTTTTATTTAATTCACCTAAAATAATTTTCTTTTCATAATAAAAACAGAAAAAATAAAAAATACAAATATATTTAATTATTTATTAATTTCAACACTAACATATTTTTGTAAATAAATGTTAATAATTAATTTAGTTTAATTTAGGTTTATACTTCAATCTTTTTTTCTTAATAAATAAAAATATATGGAATTAGGTTTTTTTTGACATTTTCATCTCTTTCTTAATTAATTATTTTCCTCATTATTTATTATTATTATTAATTACTATTTATTTTTGTAAATAAACATGTACATTAATTAATTAGTAAATTAGGTCAATTTTGACATTGTCTTTAATAATTAAAACAAATCTAGATCTAGGGTTTCCTTTTAATTTTATTTTCCTAAATACCAAAAAGCATAAAAAACATTCTCTTTCTTTAATTAAATAATTATTATGTATTAATTTAATTTAATTTCAAGCAAAGGGTCAAAACCCTCGGACGTTCAATTTATTCTTTTCGCGCATTATTTTCTTTTGAATATTATGTAACTGCTCAAGGATGTAATAGTAATTAGGTTTACCGCATTTATTTACTTTCCACATCTTTTATCAAAACGGGTCTTTGTACTTTGGCGATGTATAGACCCGCGCCTTGTAATAGCGTAGCTTTTATGTTTCCGTCTTTTAATTTTCCGCACCCTTAAATTCTAACTTTGTTTGAAAGAATGTATGCTAATTAAAAACAAGCGTAGCTCACAATGCCATGATCAAAGATAACTGTTAGACTGAAAATAACACACAAATACACACACCACTTCTAGGGTACGCCTCACTCGTTGCCTTCGAAACGAGGTCGTCAAGTATAGGACGTTTTAGAGGTCCTTATGTCCATGATCCAGTTGCCTCGAAACAGTTGCCTCGAAATAGTTGCCTCGAAACGGTTGCCTCGGATTAAAAAAGGATCAAGGACATAAGGGTAGCCTCTAAGGTGTCTTGTTGTTGCTTCAGTGACCACACTGTCCCTACAATCGAATTGACCCGAACACCTCCAACGGTGGTGCTACCTACCTCTCAATGGTGGGATGGCACTACCTTAAGGACATTTACACAGCCTAATTCCTTAGGGTAGGTAGATGACTCATGGATACTTGCTCTCTAAAAAACAATCAAAACTCTTTTCACACTGACACTTTCAAAAAGCTTTCAAAACAATTTTTCAAACACTCTTGAGGACTGATACAAGAGTTATTCAGAAATCTTTCAATGAAACTTTTTCAAACCCACTCACATTTTGAAAAGCAAACATCACTTTGAAAACATAAAGAGCAAGTATCTAAGAGCCCGTGGATAACCATGGATAGAAAGGGTGCTAACACCTTCCCTTTCTATAAACCTACCTCCCGAACCGAGAAACGTTCTCATAAGGAATTTTGTTGTGCTTTTGTCCTGTCCATGTTGGAGAAAATAAAAGACGGTGGTGACTCTTGCTTCCGCGACATTTCGCGAACCAGCGTTAAACAGTCAGTTCTAAATCCACCGATCACAGAACTGGCGACTCTGCTGGGGACATTTAAAGTGAGGTGTACCTTAGGATAGCTCATACTTATGTTTTCAATTGCCTGATTTGTTTGCTTTATTATTGTAGGCACTGTCTTGGGAGTTCTATAGATCCTAACCCGGATCTGGGGAATACCTTCTTAGAAAGTAGCAACAAGACTTTGAGGGAACTGTGCGGGGTATACCGACACGGTTGAAGCAGTCTGCTACGTTGATGTGGCACTTTGGTGAGTACCGGTAACCCTTGAGTCAAGTCAAGGAGAGTACGGGGCCGCCGCATGGTGTCGTGAAGCATCAACTGACCTTAGGAACCTTAATTGAACCATCCTGGCCTCTTTAGGGTAGTGAGATAACTGACTTTGGTGCAGTCTGAAGTTGGTTGATACTCGATACTACACTCAGTTGAGGGTTGTTTTCTTGGAATATTTCGATCGCCAGTTCAGTGGCTAAATTGAAACGATGAACACAGAAAGCAATCCAATGATATTGAGATCCTTAGAACCCGGTTACTTCTGATAGGACAGGTTTTGAGCCCACCAACTTCAAGAGGGTAATACCTAGACCCCATGCTGGCCTAAAATCTAAGGGCTCTCCTGTGTGACTTGTGTGCCTTCAAACTTGACTACTTGCATACTTGTTATCTGACACTCGAGTTCTTTGCAGGTTTTGTTTACAGTCCTTAATTGGGACTCATTACAGGGCCTACTTACATCACTACACGGATAGCATAACATCATGCCATCATACCATTGCATGCATCCTACATAAGGACTAATCCATTTCAAGGATCTCAAGGGTTTGTGGTGCAGGTCAGGATGTCTAGCAAGGGGCAAAGGGGATTTATTTTCCTCTAGCCAAGGTTGATAACTTGAGTCAGGGGCTATGGCCCACTCGATATGGTAAGCCTTGACTCTTGAAGAAGGACTCGTAACAACATGAAGTTCCTTCCATCAAGCTACAAAATGCAGATTCTAACAAAGTTTCTTGTTTATCCCGCGAGGTCCTTGAAAACATTGCATGCATATCATACATATCATTGCATAACAGGTACCCTTGTTGCAGGTCGCTTACCCTTTTTCGCTGTTTATTTCAGCAATGGCTTCCCAACAAGATAACCAGGGTCTTCACTCTCAAGAGACTCAGTTCAGGGAGATCTTCCTAAGCCTATCCAAGGGGCAAGAAGAGTTGAGGACACTCCTCATGGGGAATTTGACCAAGGAAAGTCCCGAAGATGACAAGGACGAACGGCTGAAACGTCTGCAAGCTGAGGTAGATACAATGAGAACTCAGATGCTGGGGCAAATGGCTCTCATCCAAGGCTTAGCTCGGGAGCAAGAAGAGTTGAGGACCATGGTCAACCAGCTTCACCAAGAGAGATACCACATGAAGCAACCAGTCCAAGTCAGGGACCAGGTCATTGATCAACTTCCAAGAGGACAAGAGTCTGGCATGGTGAGGACTAGACCTCTCCAAATTGCTACCACTTCACAGGTCCAACCACAACCCCGCCCAGAGCAACTGGTTGATCAGAGTAAGCCAAGCAGGTCCAGGAGGCAATTTACCCAGCTCAACATGTCATTATTTCAAGCTTTACAACACCTGTTGAGGTTGAATCTGATTACACTAAGGGCTCCTCCCCGAAACCCCAACATCTCTGCTCCTAACTATCATCCCAACAAAAGATATGCCTACCACTCTGATAGTCCTGGACATGACACTGCCGACTGCTGGGCTCTGAAGAACAAGGTCCAGGACCTGATTAATGAAGGGGTAGTGAATTTCACCCAAGAGGGTCAAGCTGAGTTCTGCTACCATCCCTACAGGATTCACCAGTTGAAGTAACAAGCTCTGAGATGAGAAGACTTTTCGTCCATTAGAATTTTCAAGTTGTAATTTTCTTTTGATTGTTCAAACAATTATCATGTCAAACACTGTTATTTCATTTATGCATCACATATGTCTGTTTTGAATCAATATATTCGCATTCGCTATATTCAACTGCTTTCATTTTTTTGATGTCAACTCTCAATTAACAATTCTAAGCCTCTTGAGGGAGGATGACGAAAACGATACTACGATCTTTACAGTATGCTTTTGAACAGACCCCGCTGATGAGGTACAGGCATTGTTTCAATTCCTAAACATTAGAGTTATAAGGAAGATAATCCCTCGTCAACCCCTCTGAGCCAAAGAAGTAGGAGTTTTTCTTTTCGAAATTTAAAACCCTTAATCATAACCTGGGGCAGGGTAGTTCTCTCAGTTGATCCAAGTGCATAATAAATGGCACCAAAGAGGTCCTTACAAAACAAAGAAAGACAGTGATGGTTCCGAACAATCATAAAGACAGGCAGTCATTACTTCTCAAAATAAAAACCCATTAAGTCAAAACCTATGAAGGAGACTTACAAAACTGGGGTATCCCGCTGACTGTAATCACAAAAGAAACAGTTCAGGCAAAAAAATATGGATAATAAAAATCAAAAAAGAAAAGAGGTCCTACAAACCCTCAACACAAAAAGAAACGACTGCCTATTCAAAATAAATTGTCAAAATCCGAACCATCACCGGAACATCGGAACAAAGACTCAAACAAGGTCTAATGCACGATCAGCTGAGTTTAGGTTTGAAGAACATCACGAAGAGCGGGTGGGTACAAATAATTTGAGCCTTTATCCTTTGTTTCTTAAACCATGAACCAGGCCACGCTACAACCCTCAAAAGTCCTAGCCGAAGCATGGGTTAGTTCGAAAGCATACTGTTACGAAAAGATATCCTGACTCCTTAAGGCTTGCGGTAAAATAACGAGTTGACATCACAGTTTACAAAAAATTCACTTGTTTTTATGAAAAATGCATTTTCAAAAACTTCAAGACAGACATAAGCTTTGCATTTTTAATATAACATTGCTTGCATATGACTATTTGTTTGAACAACATAGAAGTTCGCACGACGAATGTCTAATGAACAAAAGAACCTCCAATCAAGGGGCATGGCATGATCATTGTCCATCATCTGGGGCAGTTAAGTCAAGATTCGGAGAATCTCTCAAAAGGCCAACCAGCAGAGGCAGATCTCCATCTGAGTCACTTGGGGCATCGGACGATCAAACGAAGATCTTCTGGTAGTAAGGCAACAAAACATTACTGACAAGGGCACCTCCCTACATTCTGAGAGCACAGACATAGTCGAAAAAATACTACGCATAATCAAAGACCCGCTAGGTTGACACACCTAGGCAAAAATAAGGGCTTCCCGGCGAACCAAAAAGGTTCGGGCAAAAATAAGGGATGAAAATGAAAAAATCTGTACACCCGACAAGTCGAAAACCTGAAAAGGCGGCTTGGGCAAAAATGGGTATCCCGGTGGACTGAAAACCCGAAAGGGCGGTCCAGGCAAAAGTTAGGGATCAAAAGCGTACAACTATGTCCCGTCATCTCGTCACTTGCCTACCAGAAGAAGATTTGTCAATCGGCAATCGTCAAGCACCTCCACAGGTATCTTCTCCTGCAGAAACTGGGGCAATAAGGAATTGTCTGAGCGATCTGGTTGCTCCGTCCTTCAGGTACCAAGGTAAGTTCGGCTGAAGAATGTAACCCAGATACCTCCACTCCCCGCAGAGTAAGACAAGATTCAACAATTCTCCCCAAGCAGTTGGTCTCCAATCAGCCCTAAAAGGCACAGTATCTCCAGCAAGTCAGTAACACTCTCCCCCAAGCAGAGTTAGCCTACAGTCAGTCTTAAGGAAGATGGGTATCCCCAGAAGATCTCAATATTCCCCAGCAGAGTATACAGATATGCCTAAGCAAGCATCCCCGGCAGTCTTAATATAAGATTGTTCCCCGGCGGAATACAAGACACCCTAGTGGAGCCACCTCCCCAGTGCAATTTCAAAAGTCTCCCCAAGAGAGTTGAACCATCTCCCCAGTAGGAAGCTTATCCCCAGTAGATTCTGGAAGCTTATCACCTGCAGAGTACACATCGCTCCCCGGCTTTATTCAAAGGTTATTTCCCCACCAGGATATAACTGGGTTATCCTCAGCCAATCGCCACGGGAAGATCGTCCCCGGCAAAGTCTGCCTATCCCCAGCAGAGTTCATCAAAACTTCCAACAGAGCTCAACAATGGTATCCCCAGCGGAGTTATCATCAAAACCTCAGCGAAGTATCTCTTCCCCACAGAGCATTCCTTGCAGAGTAATCTATTCGCCAAGTTTATTCCCCAACGGAGTCATCTTCTCCTACCGATATTCTTGCAACTATCATCCCTAGCGGAAACTCTACCTCACAACATCAGCCCAGGAGTTAATTTCCCGGCATCCGTCAAGGATTTATTTTCCTAGACGAAAATACATTCATAGACATCACATCTTCATACATTATAGCATGCACATACGCATCATGAACATACAATCCCATTTATTTCGAGAACATCACGCATGTCATACATCATGACATCGCATATGTGATCGGTGGATCTGGAACTGACTGTTTAACGATGGTTCGCGAAATGTCGCGGAAGCAAGAGTCGCCACCGTCTTTTATTTTCTCCAAACGGAAAGGACAAAAGCACAGAAAAATTCCTTATAGATATTGCTCTCGGTTCGAGAGGTATATTATAGAAAAGGAAGGTGTTAGCACCCTTTCTATCCATGGTTATCCATGGGCTCTTAGATACTGCTCATTGTGTTTTCAAAATGGTTTGTTTGCTTTTCAACTGTGGGTTTTAAAAAATTTCTTTGAAAATTCCAGTTCGACTCTTGTATCGGTCCTCAAGAGTGTTTGAAAAATTGCTTTCGAAAGCTTTTGAAAAGGTGTCGGTGTGAAAAGTATTTTTGATTTGTTTTTGAAATTAGAGCAAGTATCTAGAGTCGTCTACCTACCCTAAGGAATTCGTCTGTGTAAATGTCCTTTAAAGTAGTGCCATCCCACCATTGAGAGGTAGGTAGCACCACCGTTGGAGGTGTTCGGGTCAATTCGAAGTTCGGGACATGGTGATCACCAGAGCAATGGGAAGACACCTTAGAAGCTACCCTCATGCCAGGTTCCCGGATCATGAGGACTTACTAAGACATCCTCTACTCGACGATCACCTTTCGAAGGCAAGGCAACAGTGAGGCGTACCCTAGGGGTGGTGTGTGAATCTGTGTGTTATTTCAGTTATGTTTTATCTTGTTCATGTAATTGGTGATCTACGCTTTTGTTTTTATTTTATCATTCATTCTTGCATGCATTTATTAACAGTTAAAAAGTTGCGGAAATTAAAAGCTCCTAAACTATTATAAAGGCGCGGGTCCACATCGCCAAATTAAAATCCAGGACCCGATTTGACATAAAATAAAGGAAAGTGCGAGAAATATAAATTTACACGGCTTTGGGAGAATTACATTAATATTTAAAAGAAAAGAAATAAATGCGCGAATTGGAATTAAAATTGAAAGCGAGGGCGTTGGACCCTTTTTAATGAAATTAAATTATTACTAACAAATTAATTAAATTAAAGAAAAAGAAAAGATTTTTGAGGTTTTTTGTATTTATGAATTTTTTATGTGAATTACATGAAATTAATTAATTAACCCTAATTCTACAATTTTTATTTATTAAGAAAATATGTTAAAGTTGCACATAAAATTAACCTAATTAATTAATTCAATTTTTATTTACAAAAATAAATAATTAATTATTATAATGGTAAAAGAAAAGAAAAAGATAAAAAGGTGATTAAAACCCTAATTCTATAATTTTTAGTTTGTTAGAAAATATCAAAATTAATCCTAGAACTTAAAATTAAATTAAATGATACAATTTATTTACAAAGGTATTAAAAAAATATACTTAGATAAAATATTTTATTTTTTGTCTTTCTGATTTTTTTTTTTTTATATTTTATAAATTAATTTAAAGATTTAATTAAAAAATAAACAAAACAAAGAAAATATGAAAATATGAAAAAAAGAATGAAACAAGCAAACCTATGGGGGTGTTGTCCCCAAACTGGAGGTAAAGCCCAGCATTTTTGGCCCATTAATCCTTGTCCTTGTTGACTTCTCAGTGTTCACATATGCATGGTTGACTTGGGGGTATGGTGATCTGCATGATCTGGCCATTAGATTGGTCTCTGAAGCCATGTGGCGTGCCAGGATGTTGAGTGCATGGTGGTCTTCAGAGATTGTGCTACATAGAAACATGCTTAGAAGAAAAATATAGAATAAGAAGGGGGACCTGGGGTTCGAACCCAGGTCCCAGAAATTACCAATCCCACGCCTTACCATTGAAGCTATTGACGCGCTTTGTATGTAAAATAGCGAACAGACAATATAAGGGAAAAGTGGTCAGTGGCATAGAAAAATAAAAAACGCGCGTTGGATTCAAACCAACCAACCATCGCTCGCCACCTAATCTTCTTCTTCCTTGGTTGTGTTTTTTCCTGAAACATAAAAAGGGTTAGCGGGGGTTTTAAACCCCCCCAAAATATGCCTTTTTCAAGAATAGCGATTAGGCCATCTTGCTTCATAAATTAGGCGCGACTGGTGTATTAGAATCGTCCAAGCTTCCTGATTTCAACCATGGCACTGAGATGTTCTAATTTTACAATATGCATAAACTCCCAATTTAAAACTTGAAGAACCCTAACCATCTTCCATGGTGATTCTTCATACGATACATAAAAACTCAATTAAATCATCTGGTTAGCTTTAGAATGCTTAGATTAGTGTAAATCAGTAAAGAAAACACATGAAAAATGTATGTAATTCAATATGCGATTATGAATATATTTCTGAAAAGTGGGACATGCTTCTACCGTTTCTTGGTGTTAGAGCTTATGATTTTGATTCAGACACCTTCCTTGAAGCTTCAGGAACACAATAGAATGATTATTTGGCCTTGAATCGCACTGGAAGGTGGTTTTCAGTTTTGGACTTTTTTCACAAAAACTCAAACTTGGTTCTTCTTTTCTGGCGCAGCTTAGAGGTTTCTAGCTTTAGGGTTTTCATGAGTATATGTATTGGAATGATTAGGGTTGAAAATTGGATCAAAAAACCTTTTGCATTGATGTAGAGAATATTGGATTTTCATGCATATATTTTTCAATCTTTTCATGCATATTTGATACCAATCATGTCCAATTACATTGATTCTTTCTATATCTAATCATGCACGAAATCCTTGAGTTATTCCATGCATAAAAAGATTTGAAAACTTTGGTTTAGCATTTTCCACATATTTTAATTAATTAAATGAATTTCTAGCAATTAAAAATTCAAATAAATAAAATAAAAATGATGAATAACTTCCCTTTGGGCCAAATGGTCGTGCACATGCTTTGGATGATGAATCTTGGAAGAAAATGTGGCCCATTAGCAATTTTAAGGTATTTGAAGCAAAATTGACTTTTCAAAATATCCAAAAATTTCCCAACTTCCACAAGGCATATCTTGCTCAATTTTTAAGCTTTGCTCATGTTCTTGGACATTTTGGAAAGGTCTTGAAGTCCTCTAACCAATGTCTTTGGTCCCATGTAATTTTGATTTACCAATATCAAGTTATGGTCTTTGACTTAAAGTCCCTTTTTGTTGACTTTTGAAAATGACCTATAATGTTGAAATTGATAACTTTTTGTGAGAGCATTTCTTGGACTTGAAGTGTGAAGAGGAGTTGTAGGAAATGTCTTTCTCTTCAAAATGATCTTTGAATGGAATTTTTCTGATAATCCATGTGGAAGTTATGCCTTGGTCAAGTTACAGTTGACTTTTTCAACTGTCCAAATATGGAAACTTTTGCATCTTGAGACTTTTTGAGCCAAGCTTTGAGAATCATGATCAAGCATTGATCAAATGATGTTTGTGGCTTCAAAATGAGATGTTGACCAAAAATTTGAACTTTTGACTGTCAAATGACCATTTTGCCCCTACAGTTGACTGAAGTGCAATTAGGGTTTTTGACTGTGCAATTTTGTGCTGTAAGTCTTGAAACTTGGTATGAGGATGCTTGACCATGTATATAAGCATGTGGGACTTGATTGGACCCTTGGAAACTTCAATTTCTTTGTCAGAACCAAAACCCTAGTTTTTGACTGTTAGGAGGCCCTTGAACTGTGCAACCCTTGGGGAGATTTTGAAGCTTTGACTTTGCAAATCTTGAAGAATATGGGAGGGCAAATTTTGGGGTACAACAGCATACAACTAACGTTTTGTCTTTTTAGGACAAAGGTCAGTACAAAGATAATTACTATCCACTGTCGTGATTCCAGATCTGATTCTTGTATCTTTCCAGGGTGTATCTGTTGACGACTATTCCAGACTCGATTCCTGTATCTTGCCAGGGCACGTATGAAGAGTTTGAAGATTCGATTCCTGTATCTTGCCAGGGTGTATCTGTTGATGGATAATTCCAGACTCGATTCCTGTATCCTGCCAGGGCACGTCTGAAGAGTTTGAAGATCCGATTCCTGTATCTTGCCAGGGTGTATCTGTTGACGACTAATTCCGGACTCGATTCCTGTATCCTGCCAGGGCACGTCTGAAGAGTTTGAAGATCTGATTCCTGTATCTTTCCAGGGTGTATCTGTTGACGACTAGTTCCGGACTCGATTCCTGTATCCTTCCAGGGCACGTCTGAAGAGTTCGAAGATCCGATTCCTGTATCTTGCCAGGGTGTATCTGTTGACGACTAGTTCCGGACTCGATTCCTGTATCCTGCTAGGGCACGTCTAAAGAGTTCGAAGATCTGATTCCTGTATCTTGCCAGGGTGTATCTGTTGACGACTATATTCCAGACTCGATTCCTGTATCCTGCCAGGGCATGTCTGAAGAGTTTGAAGATCCGATTCCTGTATCTTGCCAGGGTGTATCTGTTGACGACTAATGCCAGACTCGATTCCTGTATCCTGCCAGGGCATGTCTGAAGAGTTTGAAGATCTGATTCCTGTATCTTGCCAGGGTGTATCTGTTGATGACTATATTCCAGACTCGATTCATGTATCCTGCCAGGGCACGTCTGAAGAGTTTGAAGATCTGATTCCTGTATCTTGCCAGGGTGTATCTGTTGACGACTAATTCCAGACTCGATTCCTGTATCTTTCCAGGGCACGTCTGAAGAGTTTGAAGATCTGATTCCTGTATCTTGCCAGGGTGTATTTGTTGACGACTAATTCCAGACTCGATTCCTGTATCTTGCCAGGGCACGTCTGAAGAGTTTGAAGATCCGATTCCTGTATCTTGCCAGGGTGTATCTGTTGACGACTATTTCCAGACTCGATTCCTGTATCTTGCCAGGGCACGTCTGAAAAGTTCGAAGATCCGATTCCTGTATCTTGCCAGGGTGTATCTGTTGACGACTATATTCCAGACTCGATTCCTGTATCCTGCCAGGGCACGTCGGAAGAGTTTGAAGATCCAATTCTTGTATCTTGCCAGGGTGTATCTGTTGACGACTATTTCCAGACTCGATTCCTGTATCTTGCCAGGGCACGTCTGAAGAGTTTGAAGATCCGATTCCTGTATCTTGCCAGGGTGTATTTGTTGACGACTAATTCCAGACTCGATTCCTGTATCTTGCCAGGGCACGTCTGAAGAGTTTGAAGATCCGATTCCTGTATCTTGCCAGGGTGTATCTGTTGACGACTATTTCCAGACTCGATTCCTGTATCTTGCCAGGGCACGTCTGAAAAGTTCGAAGATCTGATTCCTGTATCCTTCCAGGGTGTATCTATTGACGACTATTTTCCAAATTTGATTCCTGTATCTAGCCAGGGCACATCTGTGAGTAACTGATTAAAGATTCGATACTTGTACCCAGCCAGGGCATGTCTGCATAAAGAGTTTGAAGATCAACCCCTGTAACAGGCCAGGTAATTATTTTCTTTCTCAGGTACGCAAGTTCTCGCTAAGGAATCTCTTACGCGATCGACACCTAGATGGCATCTGTAAGCCCATCCACATACCAACAGTTTCCAAATGGCGTCTATAAGCCCATTCCCGATAAAGTTCTGTCACACTTCCAGATGGCATCTATAAGCCCATCCTCCTATCCATCAGTCTCCAAATGGCATCTGTAAGCCCATTCCCGCCATCACATTGCTAACATGTGAGCGCAAGTTTCTGGGCACTCTAGTGTTCAATCATCTTCCACATTCGGATTACGAAAGGCACGCCAGCCAATCTACATCCTCAGGTCTAAGAAGATTGAACAGGGGAAACAGTTGTACCCCAAAATTTGCCCTCCCATATTCTTCAAGATTTGGCAAGATCAAGCTTCAAAATCTCTCAAGGGTTGCACAGTCCAATTGCCTCCCAACACAGTCAAAATTAGGGTTTTGGTTCTGGAAAAGAAATTGAGGTTTCCAAGGGTCCAATCAAGTCCCATATGCCTACATACATTGTCAAGCATTCATATGTCAAGTTTCAGGACTCACAGCATCAAGTTG
Source organism: Vicia faba (assembly GCA_948472305.1). Classification (NCBI taxonomy): domain Eukaryota; kingdom Viridiplantae; phylum Streptophyta; class Magnoliopsida; order Fabales; family Fabaceae; genus Vicia; species Vicia faba. The sequence continues at coordinate 42,681 of CATIWC010000644.1, read as the reverse complement.
CTCAGTTAAAAACCCTAAATGCTTCACAGTCAACTGCAGGGGCAAAATGGTCATTTGACAGTCAAAAGTCAAAAATTTTGGTCAACATCTTATTTTGAAGCCACAATCATCATTTTATCAATTCTTGATCATGATTCCAAAAGCATGGCTCAAAAAGTCTCAAGATACAAAAGTTTCTATTTTTGGATAGTTGAAAAGTCAACTGCAAATTGACCAAGGCATAACTTCTTCATGGTTTATCAGAAAAATCCCATCCAAAGCTCATTTTGAAGGGGATGACATTTCCTACAACTCATCTTCACACTCCAAGTCCAAGAAATTCTCTCACAAAAAGTTATCAATTTCAACATTATAGGTCATTTTCAAAAGTCAACAAAAAGGCACTTTAAGTCAAAGACCATAACTTGATATTGGTAAATCAAAATGACATGGGACCAAAGGCATTGGTTAGAGGACTTCAATACCTTTCCAAAATGTCCAAGAACATGATCATAGCTTCAAAATTGGGCAAGATATACATTGGAGAAGTTGGGAAATTTTTGGGAACTTTCAAAAGTCAACTTTGCCTAAAACACTTCAAATTTGCTAATGGGCCTCAAATTCTTCCTTGAATAATTACCCAAAGCCTATGCACGACCCATTCAGCTTAAAAGGATTTATTTTCTTATTTTTAATTAATTAATTGAATTTTTATTCTTATTAATTCATTTAATTAGTTTTAATTGTAGAAAAATATCAAATAATGGTTGTCAAATCTTTTTATGCAGCAAATATACTCCACACATGCTAAGGATTTCGTGCATCAATCAACAAGACAAGATCTTACATAATTGGCAAAGTTTCCATGGAAAAAGATTGAAAAAAGATATGATTAGCAATCAAAGATTCAAGTCATCAATTCATGGATTCATGGGCTTTATTTTGACCTAATTTGCTTCACATACTTATGCAAGAGTGAATCCTATTCATACATACACGAAAAAGCTGCTGAAGCTGCATAATCACCTTGCAAAATTTTCATAAAAACTTGAAAACTGAAAGCATACTTGCAGCCCGTTTCAAAGCCTAAAAAGTATTCTAACCCATTGTTGGACCTTCCAGGAGTCTATTGGCATCAAGAATCAATCCTAACACGTGAAGAATCCAATAACATAGACCACACGGTTTTCTTTATTTTCCAGATTTGCACATCACGATTCATGCATTGTTAATACATTTGGTTGATTGTTTTGTGTTCACAGCATTCAGGCAAAGCTTTTGGTATGATTTAATTCCATTAATATGCCTTGAAACGAAATTCACCATGGATGAAACCTAGGGTTTCTGAAGCTCCAAATTAGGGCTTTCTTGTTGGGGAAAAATTGAACCTTGAGACCTATGCAATTGAATTCAGGAGCTCAACACGAGTTGAATGGAAACCTCGCGCTCAATTTATATTACCTATGGGCGTAATCGCTATTTTCCATACTTTCAATTTGTGGGGGTTTAAAACCCCCGCTACTTGTTTCATATTGCAGGTACAAACGAAGAAGAAAGCTGAGGTGTCCAAGCGCTACTGGAAGATTTGAACTTTAGCGCGTTTTTTAATGTTTGCAGTATAATTGACTTTTTTCATATATATTAATTGTTGTCTATTATATATACAAACACGCTAAGTGGCTCAGTTGGTGGAGGATAGGTATTGCAAGCATTGGGACCTGGGTTCGATTCCCAGGTCCCCCCACATACTTCATAATTTTTATCCTAACGTGTTTCCATGCAGCGTTCACTCAATGGCTCACCATACACACTCACGCCTCAGGCTGCCACGCGCTTATGATGATCAATCTGAAGGCCACAGAAGGAGGTCTATCATACGCCTGCGTCAACCAACGTGCACATGATCTAGAAAGTCAAACGAGGCCTTGTGACTCTTGGGCCAGAATTCCACAAACACCTCCACATGGGCCAGACACCCCCCTTTGTTTGTATTTTAAATTTAATTTTCTTTTCTTTTTAATTCTTTTATTTGCTTTAATTATTTTTATTTAATTCACCTAAAATAATTTTCTTTTCATAATAAAAACAGAAAAAATAAAAAATACAAATATATTTAATTATTTATTAATTTCAACACTAACATATTTTTGTAAATAAATGTTAATAATTAATTTAGTTTAATTTAGGTTTATACTTCAATCTTTTTTTCTTAATAAATAAAAATATATGGAATTAGGTTTTTTTTGACATTTTCATCTCTTTCTTAATTAATTATTTTCCTCATTATTTATTATTATTATTAATTACTATTTATTTTTGTAAATAAACATGTACATTAATTAATTAGTAAATTAGGTCAATTTTGACATTGTCTTTAATAATTAAAACAAATCTAGATCTAGGGTTTCCTTTTAATTTTATTTTCCTAAATACCAAAAAGCATAAAAAAATTCTCTTTCTTTAATTAAATAATTATTATGTATTAATTTAATTTAATTTCAAGCAAAGGGTCAAAACCCTCGAACGTTCAATTTATTCTTTTCGCGCATTATTTTCTTTTGAATATTATGTAACTGCTCAAGGATGTAATAGTAATTAAGTTTACCGCATTTATTTACTTTCCGCATTTTTTATCAAAACGGGTCTTTGTACTTTGGCGATGTATAGACCCGCGCCTTGTAATAGCGTAGCTTTTATGTTTCCGTCTTTTAATTTTCCGCACCCTTAAATTCTAACTTTGTATGAAAGAATGTATGCTAATTAAAAACAAGCGTAGCTCACAATGCCATGATCAAAGATAACTGTTAGACTGAAAATAACACACAAATACACACACCACTTCTAGGGTACGCCTCACTCGTTGCCTTCGAAACGTGGTCGTCAAGTATAGGACGTTTTAGCGGTCCTTATGTCCATGATCCAGTTGCCTCGAAACAGTTGCCTCAAAATAGTTGCCTCGAAACGGTTGCCTCGGATTAAAAAAGGATCAAGGACATAAGGGTAGCCTCTAAGGTGTCTTGTTGTTGCTTCGGTGACCACATTGTCCCTACAATCGAATTGACCCGAACACCTCCAACGGTGGTGCTACCTACCTCTCAATGGTGGGATGGCACTACCTTAAGGACATTTACACAGCCTAATTCCTTAAGGTAGGTAGATGACTCATGGATACTTGCTCTCTAAAAAACAATCAAAACTCTTTTCACACCGACACTTTTAAAAAGCTTTCAAAACAATTTTTCAAACACTCTTGAGGACTGATACAAGAGTTATTCAGAAATCTTTCAATGAAACTTTTTCAAACCCACTCACATTTTGAAAAGCAAACATCACTTTGAAAACATAAGAGCAAGTATCTAAGAGCCCGTGGATAACCATGGATAGAAAGGGTGCTAACACCTTCCCTTTCTATAAACCTACCTCCCGAACCGAGAAACGTTCTCATAAGGAATTTTGATATGCTTTTGTCCTGTCCATGTTGGAGAAAATAAAAGACGGTGGCGACTCTTGCTTCCACGACATTTCGCGAACCAGCGTTAAACAGTCAGTTCTAAATCCATCGATCACAAAGTGCAACAACTTGAATCAAGTGGCTATGACCCACTTGACATGGTGAGCTTGATTCTCGTGGAAAGACATCCAGCGATACAAAGTTCTCCGGCCAAAGATCAAGTACAACAACTTGAATCAGTGGCTATGACCCACTCGACATGGTGAGCTTGATTCTCGTGGAAAGACATCCACCAGTGCACAGTTCTCCAATCAAAGATCAATTGCAACAACTTGAATCAAGGGGCTATGACCCACTTGACATGGTGAGCTTGATTCTCGTGGAAAGACATCCACTGGTGCGAAGATCTCCAATCCAAGATCAAAGTTCAACCTCTAACATTTTCTTATGTTTACCCCAAGAGATCCTTGAAGGCATGCATCCACATATCATGCATTGCATTTTGACAGTTTTTTCTTTTTCAGGTTTCCTTACTCTCATACTGTTTATTTCAGTAAGAGATGGCTCTAGAAAGGATTGTCAAAGACATCCAAGACCAGACTGCTCAGCTGCAGGAAATGATCTTGAACCTGTCATTGGGGCAAGAAGAAATGAAAGCTCTCCTCACAAAGGGTTTGGTCCAGGAGACTTCAAGCAATGCCAGGAGTGATCAACTTTCGGAGCTGCAGTTTGATTTGGCAACATTAAGGATCCAAGTGATGGGACAGTTGGTGGGCCAGATGGCTCTCATCCAAGATCTGTCTCGAGGACAAGAGGAACTCAGAGTTCTCGTCCGCCAACTGCTTCAAAGCAACCAATTGGGGCAAACATCTGAGGTTGAAGAGCAAGTCACCGCTCAGCCTCCATCCACTCAAGAAGATAAAGGGAAGGCTCCTTTGCTTGCTTCAGGGTCACAAGCCCAGCAACAACCTCGCCAGCGTCAACGGGGTAATCGGTGTAAACAAGAGACGTTAGGAAGACAGTTCACAGAGACTGACATACCGTCATCTTTGATTCTGGAGCGCTTGTTGGAGGTCAATCTGACTGCTCTGAGGGATCCTCCTCGGAATCCCAATACCTCCGCTCCTAACTATCATCCCGACGCATTTTGTGTATACCACTCCTACAGCCCGGGGCACGACACCGATGACTGTTGGGCCTTGAAGAACAATATTCAATATCTGATTGACATCGGAGTGCTGAGGTTCATGCCAGACGGCGAGATGAAAATCTTCCGTTAAGGAGTTCTCCACCTGAAGTGACAAAGCTCAAGCTGAGAGACTTTTGCTTCATTTGAATTTTCAAAGTTGTAATTTCTTTTGTTATTCAAACAATTATCTGTTGATGTTAAACTCTGTTTCATTAATGCATTGCACATGTTTGTCTTGAATTCATCCATTCGTTTTCACTACTCTTATGTTTTCTTTATGATATTTGACTCTTGATAAAAAGCTGCAAGCCTTTAGAGAGAGGATGACGAAACAATACCATAATCTCATGCAGTATGCTTTTGAACAGACCTTGCTGATGATGTACAGGCATTTCTTTCAATTCCCAAACACTGGAGTTATAAGGAAGATAATCCCTAGTCAACCCCTTCGAGCCAAAGAAGTAGGAGTTTTCTGTTCTAAACAATCAAAACCTTTGATATAAACCTGGGGCAGGGTAATCTCTCAGTTAATTCAAAAGAAAATGCGCATTAAAGTCGCAAACTCTCAGTTCGTAACACAACGAACGACGTCAAAAAAAAGAAAAGCATTCCCTTGGAATCAAAAGACAGTGATGGTTCCCTATCATATAGGAAGTCAATCTCTCAAAGGAGAAAATCCCACCAAGCCAAAACCTATAAAGGAGGCTTAAGAAAGTTGGGGCATCCCGCTGACTATAATCTCAACAAAAAAACGGGAACAGTCAGGCGAAAGTTAGGGATAACAAATCAAAATCAAAATAGTGAAGTCATTACAAATCCTCAACAACATGAAAAATGTTGCAAAGAAAAAAGGAGATGATGATTGTCTCCCAAATTCAATTGGTGAACCATCACCCAAAGGTCGTTCTAGACTCGAATAGAGTGCGACGCACAATTAACTGAGCTTAGGTGTGAAGAACATCACGAAGAGCGGGTGGGCACAAATATACTTTGAGCCTTTATCCTTTGTTTCTTAAACCGTGAACCAAGCCACGTTACAACCCTTCAAAAGTCCTAATTGAAGCATGGGTTAGTTTGAAAGCATACTGTTTCAAAAGGTATCCTGACTCCTATAAGGCTTTGCTCTAAATCTTGTGTTGACCTGTGTGATCGGTGGATCTAGAACTGACTGTTTAACGTTGGTTCGCGAAATGTCGCGGAAGCAAGAGTCGCCACCGTCTTTTATTTTCTCCAAATGGAAAGGACAAAAGCACAGAAAAATTCCTTATAGAGATTGCTCTCGGTTCGGGAGGTAGGTTATAGAAAGGGAAGGTGTTAGCACCCTTTCTATCCATGGTTATCCATGGGCTCTTAGATACTTGCTCATTTGTGTTTTCAAAAATGGTTTGTTTGCTTTTCAACTGTGGGTTTTTTTTTTTAAAAAAGTTTCTTTGAAAATTCCAGTTCGACTCTTGTATCGGTCCTCAAGAGTGTTTGAAAAAATGCTTTCGAAAGCTTTTTGAAAATGTGTTGGTGTGAAAAGTATTTTTGAATTTGTTTTTGAGATTAGAGGAAGTATCTAGAGTCGTCTACCTACCCTAAGGAATTCGTCTGTGTAGATGTCCTTTAAAGTAGTGCCATCCCACCATTGAGAGGTAGGTAGCACCACCGTTGGAGGTGTTCGGGTCAATTCGAGGTTCGGGACATGGTGATCACCAGAGCAATGGGAAGATACCTTAGAAGCTACCCTCATGCCAGGTTCCCGGATCATGAGGACTTACTAAGACATCCTCTACTCGACGATCACCTTTCGAGGCAAGGCAACAGTGAGGCGTACCCTAGGGGTGGTGTGTGATTCGTGTGTCAGATTCATTTGCATTTATCTTGTTCACATCAAAGTGACCTATGCGTTTGTTTTTATTTTAGGCCATTCATTCTTGCATGCATTTATTTAACAGTTAAAAAGTGCGAGAAAAGTAAAGTTCCTAAACTATTACAAAGGCGCGGGTCCACATCGCCAAAATTTAATCCAGGACCCGATTTGACAGAAAGTAAATAAAGTGCGAGAAATTAAATTTACACGGCTTTGGGAGAATTACATTAATATTTAAAAGAAGGAAATAAATAAAATGCGCGAATAGGAATTAAAATTGGAGACGAGGGCGTTGGACCCTCAATCAAAATATACAGTTAGCTTTAGAATCAATCACTCAATATAAATCAATAAAGAAAACACGCGAAAAATGTATGAGATTCATGATTCGATTATGGAAATTTTCGTGCAAAGCTTGACTCAGATATACCACCTCCTTGAGTATGGGACCAAGTTCTTGATTGGAATCGTCTCCTGGTAACCTTGGCAAGCTAATGGAGTGGTTATTTTATCTTGAAGAGCCCTGCAAGATGGTTTTCAGTATTTGAGTTTTTCACAAAAAATGCAAAAGTGATGATGATGTTCTTGCGCAGCTGGGAGGTTCTGAGGAGTAGGGTTTGCATTAGTATGTATATGTGAACGATTAGGGTTGGAAATTTGGTCCAAAGAATCAATGCATTGATGTATGGAAGATTTGATTTTCATGCATAATGTTTTCAATCTTTTTCACATGCTTTTGATGCCAATCATATCCAATCACCATGATTCTTTCTATATCTGATTATGCATGAAATATTGAGTCTATTCCATGCACAAAAAGATTTAAAAAGTTAGGTTTAGTATTTTTCACCTATTTATTTTAATTAAATGAATTATTAATAATTAAAAATCCAAATAAATAAAAAAAATGATAAAAAAACTTCCCTTTGGGCCAAATGGTCGTGCACATGCTTTGGATGATGAATTATGGAAGAAAAAGAGGCCCATTAGCATTTTTAAGACATTTGAAGCAATGTTGACTTTTCAAAATATCCAAAAACTTCCCAACTTCCACAAGGCATAACTTGCTCAATTTTTAAGTTTTGCTCATGTTATTGGACATTTTGGAAAGGTTTTTGAGTCCTCTAACCAATGCCTTTGGTCCCATGTCATTTTGATTTACCAATCTCAAGTTATGGCCTTTGACTTAAAGTCCCTTTTTGTTGACTTTTGAAAATGACCTATAATGTTGAAATTGATAACTTTTTGTGAGAGTATTTCTTGGACTTGAAGTGTGAAGAGGAGTTGTAGGAAATGTCTTTATCTTCAAAATGAGATTTGGAGGGAATTTTTCTGATAATCCATGTGGAAGTTATGCCTTGGTCAAGTTACAGTTGACTTTTTCAACTGTTCAAATATGGAAACTTTTGCATCTTGAGACTTTTTGAGCCAAGCTTTGAGAATCATGATCAAGCATTGATCAAATGATGTTTGTGGCTTCAAAATGAGATGTTGACCAAAAATTTGAACTTTTGACTGTCAAATGACCATTTTGCCCCTACAGTTGATTGTGAAGCAATTAGGGTTTTTGACTGTGCAACTTTATGCTCTAAGTCTTGAAACTTGGTATGAGGATGCTTGGCCATGTTTGTAGGCATGTGGGACTTGATTGGACCCTTGGAAACTTCAATTTCTTTGCCAGAACCAAAACCCTAATTTTTTTTACTGTTAGGAGGTCCTTGAACTGTGCAACCCTTGGGGAGATTTTGAAGCTTTAACTTGGCCAATTTTGAAGAATATGGGAGGGCAAATTTTGGGGTACAATAGTTGCCCCTGTTCAATCTTCTTAGACCTGAGGATGCAGATTGGCTGACGTGCCTTTCGTAATCCGAAGGTGGAAGATGATTGAACACTATAGTGCCCAGAAATTTGCGCTCACATAGTAGTGTGATGGTGGGAATGGGCTTATAGATGCCATTTGGAGATTGATGGATAGGATGATGGGCTTATAGATGCCATGCTAAGAGATGATGGATGGGCTGATGGGCTTATAGATGCCATCTGGATGTTGATCGCGTAAGAGATTCCTTAGCGAGAACTTGCGTACCTGCAAAAGAAAATGATTACCTGACCTGTTACAGGAGCTGGTTTTCAAACTCTTTGTATAGATGTGTCCTGACTGGTTACAGGAGCTGGATATGGAGCTTCAAACGGTGATGAATGAACCAGGGATGGTTACTACCTCAACAGGAACGGTGAGAGAACCTCGGACGACTTCTACCTCAACAGTAATCATTGAGAGAATCTGGGGACGATTACTATCTCCGCAGTAACGAGGAGAGGACCATAGGCGACTTCAACCTCAACAGTAATCATTGAGAGAATCTTGGGCGACTTCAACCTCAACAGTAATCATTGAGAGAATCTTAGACGACTTCAACTTCAACAGTAACGCTGAGCGAATCTGGGGATGATTACTACCTCCGCAGTATCGGGGAGAGAACCATAGGCGACTACAACCTCAACAGCAATCATTGAGAGAATCTTGGACGACTTCAACTTCAACAGTAACGTTGAGCGAATCTGGGGATGATTACTACCTCCGCAGTATCGGGGAGAGAACCATAGACGATTACAACCTCAACAGCAATCATTGAGAGAATCTTGGACGACTTCAACTTCAACAGTAACGCTGAGAGAATACTTGGGATGATTACTACCTCCGCAGTATCGGGGAGAGAACCATAGGCGACTACAACCTCAACAGCAATCATTGAGAGAATCTTGGATATCTTCTACTGAGTCTTTATCAAGAAAATCTGTTAGGGGTCGATTTAGCTGGAGTAGAGAAGGCCTTTGACTGGATAAGAAACAGAAAATCTTAGGGTCGATTAACTGAACCGGTCTAGGTCTTGAATGTCTTCAACTGGATAAGAAACAGGGAGATCTTAGGGTCGATCTGACTGAACCAGAGAAGGCCTTGGACTGGATAAGAAACAGAAAAGTCTTAGGGTCGACTTAACTGAACCGGTCAAGGTCTTGAATATAGCTGAGAACTTAACTGAATTCTTCTTGAAAAGGTAAAGGTCAGTCATATGTCATGCATGATATGGATCAAGTAATGATGTTCTCAACATAAATGAGATTGTAAGATAAGATGTGTATATGCATGCTATTATGTATGAGAATGTGATGTTTATGAATGTCTAGGAAAGTGAATCCTTGACGGGGCCGAGAAGTCACTCCTGGGCTGATGTTGGAAAGTAGATTTTTTGCTTCCGCTGGATGATAGCTGCAAGAATACCGGTAGGAGAAGATAACTCCGTTGGGGATAAACTTGGCGAATGGATTACTCTGCGGGGAGAAAAGTACTCTAACGATCTTGCTGGGAAGCAATACTCTGTGGGGAGAGAGATACTTTGCTGAGTTGTTGATAATAACTTGCTGGGGATACCCTTGTTGTGTTGGAAGTGTTGATAGACTTCGCTGGGGATAAGAAAGAATTGTGTTGACGACGACCTTTCCGTGGCTTTTGGCTGAGGATAACCCAGTTATATCCTGGTAAGGAAATAACTCTTTGAATAAAGTCGGGCGACGCGTTCGTGCTCTGCGAGGGATAAGCTTTCAGAATCTACTGGGGATAAGCTTACTGCTGGGGAGATGATTCCAACTTTTCCTGGGGAAACTAGATTGGACTCTCTTGGGGAAAATTTTTTTGAGATGTACTGGGGAGGCGGCTCCACCGAATGTCTGGTATTCCGCCGGGGAACAATCTTTAGACCAAGACTGCCGGGGATGCTTGTTAAGAATATGTATATTGCTGCTGGGGAATGTTGAGCTCTGCGGGAGAATACCCAACTTCCTTAAGGTTTGATAATACAGCTTTGCTCGAGGAGAGTGCGCTGACTTGCTGACGCACTCTCTGGGGAATTATGATATACTGGTTATGTTCTTCAGTCGAACCTACCTTGGTACCTTGGAGGACAGGACAATTAGATTGCTTAGACAACTCTTTATTGCCCCTGTTTCTAATGTTACCTGTAATTAATCCTTTGTTTCGTATGCAATTATTCATGAGTTAGCAAATTATTGTCAATGCATACATCACAAATTGAACCTTGGACGTTCTTTGCAAAACAAAATAGAAAAGAAAAAACAATTGGCAATTTTAACTGAAAAGTGATTTTTGTATTGATTTTGAATTTGCCTGTAAAATAGGCGTTTTATGTACAAGAGGCTGACGTCCTAGTAAGAGAATGCCGCCGAACAAAAGAGTTTATACAAATTTTGTACAAAAGAAAATAAAACAGCTGTGTGAAATGAATGATCCACTGGGTTTCAACTCTGCTATCGCCTTTATATCTCCGAGCGTCTCATCACTTGATGACCTTAGTTGAAGATAAAGTTGACTGATCGATGCCGTCTAAACTTGATGTAGATACCGGATTCTGGATGCAAAGTGATCCAATGAGACATAGTATTACGCTTTATCCCTAACTTTTGCCTGGACCGCCCTTTCGGGTTTTCGGTCCACCGGGATACCCATTTTTGCCCAAGCCGCCTTTTCAGGTTTTCGACTTGCCGGGTGTACAGATTTTTTTCATTTCATCCCTTCATTTTGCCCGAACCCTTTTGGTTCGCCGGGAAGTCCTAATTTTTGCCTAGGTATGTCAACCTAGCGGGTCTTTTTTCATGCGTAGTATCTTTTTACTATGTCTGCATTGGCGGGGTGAGGAAGGTCGTCACCATCCATGTTGGTTAGAATCATGGCTCCTCCTGAGAACACATGTTTAACCACAAATGGCCCTTCATACGTAGGGGTCCATTTGCCCCTTGGATCACTCTGAGGAAGGATGATTCGCTTGATTACCAGATCCCCAACTTGATATTCTTGTGGTCTGACCTTTTTGTTAAATGCCCTGATCATCCATTTTTGGTACGTCTGACCATGGCAAATAGCAGCAAGTCTCTTTTCATCAATGAGGTTTAACTGATCAAGTCGTGTCTGGATCCAATCATCTTCGTTCAGATTTGCATCCTTCATTATCCGGAGAGAGGGTATTTATACTTCGATCGGTAAGACTGCCTCCATACCATAAACCAAGGAGAAAGGAGTTGCCCCGGTTGACGTCCTGGATGAGGTACGGTACCCATGTAGAGCGAACGGTAACATCTCGTGCCAATCTTTATAAGTAACTGTCATCTTCTGCACGATTTTCTTAATGTTCTTATTAGCTGCTTCTACAGCCCCATTCATCTTCGGTCTGTAAGGAGAAGAATTGTGGTGCTGTATCTTAAACTGCTCGCATAGCTCAGTGATTATCTTGTTATTGAGATTGGTACCGTTGTCTGTAATAATTCTCTCTGGGACGCCGTATCGACAGATCAGGTTGTGCCGAATGAACCGTGCCACAACCGTCTTGGTTACCGTAGCGTAAGATGCTGCTTCAACCCATTTCGTGAAATAGTCAATCGCCACCAGGATGAAGCGATTCCCGTTAGATGTCGTAGGTTTTATCTCACCGATCATGTCTATGCCCCACATTGCAAACGGCCAAGGCGCAGTCAGAACATTCAGAGGAACTGGAGGAACATGCACCTTGTCTGCATAAATCTGGCATTTATGGCATGTCCGGGAATGTTGATAGCAGTCAGCTTCCATGGTGGACCAGAAATACCCTGCCCGAAGGATTTTCTTCACCATAGTGTGTCCACTAGAATGTGTACCAAAGGTCCCTTCATGTAGCTCTTCCATGATCCTTTCTGCTTCAGTCTTGTCTACACAACGCAGTAAGGTCGAATCATGGTTTCGCTTGTACAAGATGCCGTTGCTAAGGAAGAACTTCACTGCGAACCTTCTCAGAAACGTTTTATCATTGACAGACGCACCTTCAGGGTATTCCTGAGCTTCCAGATATCTCTTCACCTCATGGTACCAAGGCTTCTCAGTCACCAATTCAGTCTCGAGATCACAACAGTATGCCGGTTCGTCCAATTTCCAGATGATGATCCGGGGAGCCTCATTGTCCCATTTAACCTTGAACATAGAAGACATTGTAGCTAACGCGTCCGCTAACTGATTCTCCTCCCTCGAGAAATGTTCAAAGGTTATCTTCGTGAAGTGGGGGATCAAGGTCAACACACATTCTCTGTAAGGAATAAGATTCGGATGTTTCGTATCCCACTCTCCTTTGATCTGATTGATCACAAGAGCGGAATCTCCGAAGACACTCAGATACTTGATCCTTAAGTCGATCGCAGCTTGAAGACCCATGATGCACGCCTCATACTCCGCCATGTTGTTGGTACAGTTGAAACATAGCCGGGCAGTGAGTGGAGTATGAGTGCCTTGAGGGGATATGATTATGGCGCCGATACCGTTACCCAAAGCATTGGAGGCTCCGTCAAAGTGCATAGACCATCGGGATCCTTCTTCAGGTCCTTCATCCGGTCCAGGTACTTCACAATCAGTCACTATCATGATGCTTTCGTCAGGAAATTCAAAGTTCATGGACTGATAGTCATCTACTGCCTGATGTGCCAAGTGGTCTGCCAATACACTTCCTTTGATGGCTTTCTGGGTAGTGTACTGAATGTCGTATTCCGTCAAGATCATCTGCCATCTTGCTATTCTCCCAGACAGAGCAGGCTTTTCAAATATATACTTTATAGGATCCATCTTTGAGATCAACAAGGTAGTGTGAGTCAGCATATACTGTCTCAGCCGGCGAGCAGCCCATACCAAAGCGCAGCAAGTTTTCTCAAGCAGTGAGTATCGGGTCTCACAGTCGGTAAACTTTTTGCTAAGGTAATAAATGGCATGCTCTTTTCGGCCAGACTCGTCATGCTGCCCCAGCACACACCCCATTGAGTTGTCAAGCACTGTCAGGTATAATATCAGAGGTCTCCCTTCAACCGGTGGCATAAGAATGGGTGGTTCTTGGAGATACTCTTTGATTCTGTCAAAAGCAGCCTGACATTCATCATTCCAACGTACTACCTGATCTTTCTTCAGTAGCTTGAAGATTGGTTCACAAGTAGCAGTTAGGTGCGAGATGAACCGAGCAATGTAATTCAGGCGTCCTAAAAAGCCTCTGACCTCTTTTTCTGTCTTAGGAACTGGCATCTCTTGAATAGCCTTGACCTTGGCAGGGTCCACTTGAATACCCTTATCACTTACCACGAAGCCTAGCAATTTTCCAGATCTAACCTCGAAGGTGCACTTGTTCGGGTTCAACCTTAGCTTGTACAGTTTCAGACGGTCAAACAATTTCTGCAGATGATCTAGATGCTCTTCCTCAGTCTGGGACCTTGCGATCATGTCGTCAACATACACTTCTATCTCATGATGGATCATATCATGAAATAGAGCAACCATGGCACGTTGGTAGGTTGCCCCAGCGTTCTTCAGTCCAAAAGGCATGACCTTGTAGCAGAAAGTGCCCCACTGAGTAACAAAGGTAGTCTTTTCCATGTCTTCAGGTGCCATCTTGATCTGATTGTAACCTGAAAAACCGTCCATGAAAGAGAACACCTTATGCTGAGCTGTATTGTCAACAAGGACATCAATGTGAGGTAGGGGGAAGTCATCTTTGGGGCTGGCCCTGTTCAGATCCCTGTAATCGACACACATTCTGACCTTTCCGTCTTTCTTTGGTACCGGCACCACATTAGCAACCCACTGAGGGTAAGAAGTCACTGCAAGGAACCCAGCATCAAACTGTTTCATAACCTCGGCTTTAATCTTCTCTGACATCTCTGGACGCATACGGCGGACCTTTTGCTTAACCGGAGGGCAGTCTTCCTTAGTAGGCAAGTGATGGACCACAATATCGGTATCCAACCCGGGCATGTCTTCGTAGGACTAGGCAAAGATCTCCATATAATCATGTAGCATCTTAGTCAACCGTTGCTTCACACTGAGCTCTAGGTTGGCACCAATATTTACCTCTTTCCTGTCTGCTTCAGTACCCAAGTTTATTATTTCCACTGGCTCTTCATGTGGTTGAATTGCCCTCTCTTCCTGAAGTAACAGTCTTGCAAGCTCGCCAGGCACTTCGCAATCATCTTCACCTTCGTCTTCGGCTAAGTTGATCGGATTTTCGAAGTCATAACTGGCAGTAGCAGAGTCGTTACCAGTGAGATCCATAGTGGATTGAAACCTGTATGAGTGAGTGTGTGTAAATACAGCTGTTTTGAAATCTATAAAGGAAGGAAAGACAGAAAAGGAGCATAAGATTTGAAATGCGAGAAACGTCCAAGATTTTTATTCATGATATATGAAATGACAATTTATATGCCCTCACAAATGAAACCACGGTGCCTCGGGTAAGACACCGGGCCATAGAGTTTTAATTGTTTATTACAAATAACAAAACAAAGAAGTTTATTACTGCGTAACAAAAGTAACAGAAGTATGGTCTTTGGCAATCCAATTGGTCAATCCGCCTTCAGTCGTCGGGTAGATCCAGCTATTGAATTCAGCTTCATCCACTTCATTATCCTCCCCAACAGCATTCACTCCTGGATTTGTAATGAGCACAGGAGGTCTTCTGGTCTTCGCCTTCCGCATAGCTTTCTGACCCTCTGCAGTAAAACCCAGTCCAAATTTGTCAGTTTTCTGTGTAAAGTCGGGAAGCCTGCCCCAGTTAGTACATTCACCTTTCTGAACCACAGCCCGGGCATCCTTCAGGGAAGCCATCTTCAAAGGAACATCCTCTTCGACCGCTGTTTCTGCTGTTGCTGAAATTGGAAGTACCTCCTCGAAATGCTGAAAGGGGGTTTCAATAAACTCCCCGTCCATCTCAATGTACCTGAAGGAATTCATATGGCTCACCATATACTCCTCCTCTCCCTGCACAGTGACGATCTTCCCTCTGACAGGGTATTTCAGCTTCTGGTGCAAGGTAGAGGTCACTGCCCCAGCTTTATGGATCCAAGGTCGACCTAGTAGACAAGAATACGATGGACGGATATCCATCACATAGAAAGTGGAGTCGAACACCTGAGAGCCCACACGAATAGGAATGTTCACCTCTCCATGAACCATCCTCTTGGAACCGTCAAAGGCTCTGACGATGATATTGCTAGGTTTTAGTTCCAGGCCTTCACAATCCAAACGGTCTAAGGCCTTCTTAGGTAGCACATTCAAGGAAGAGCCAGTGTCCACCAACACGTGCGCCAGAGTAGTGCCCCTGCATTCAATAGAGACATGCAGGGCATCATTATGGTCCCTTCCCTTTGCAGTAAGGTCAGCATCTGAGAAGCCCAAACCGTTGTCTGCTGTCAGATTTGCTACGCAATCAGTAAACTGGACTGCAGATGTCTCCTGTGGCACATGGGCCGTATTGAGAAATGAAATCAAGGCCTTAGCATGGGCCTCTGAACACAGTAGCAAAGAGAGCATGGAGATCTTGGAGGGCGTATGCCCCAGCTGCTCGACAACATTGAAGTCGCTCTTCTTGATTATCTTTAGGATTTCCTCCATTTCTTGTTGGGAGGCTTCAGCAGTTATAGGTATTGGTGCCTCCATCCGGGCAGGCTCATCTTCAATCCCTTTACCCCGAGCATTGGATGACTCGGCAGCAGGGGGAAACAACTTGATCAGTAACAGGAACAGGTACACTTGTAGGTTTTATAAGGAGGGGTCTTTGAGCAGCGGGCGGTGCAATGTCAGGCGAGAAGAGCCTGCCACTGCGGGTAACCTTGGCTGGACCAGTGATATCGCAGATACTGGCGCCAGTGTTGAACTCTTGTTTGATTCCATTCACATACACATCTGCCCCATAGTGCCAGGGGACAGCTTTATCAGATACGTAAGGGAGAGGCCCCGGAACAGTAATAATAACAGGTGCGACAGTCATGATTTGAACAGGCTTCCTTGGGAGAGCCTTGATTGGATTATTGAAGATTGTGACCACAGAAACTTCTTCTACCGGAACCAACTGAACAACAGACTTCTTAAACAGAATCTCCTTGCTGTCCATTAGGCTTTGGATGCCCAACTTCAGCAAAGGACAACCAGATAGGGAAACGGCACAGAACAGGCAACCCTCACTGCAACCCGGAAATAAACCGGCCAGCAGTAGGTTCCTCTTGACAGTCTTCAAAGGAGTAGCTAGATCACTCACAGAAACAGCATAAACGTCTTCATCAACCGCATTTACTCCATGCTGAGGCATAGGAGCAGTAACCACATTCGGCCTCTCAGGCGCTTCGAACTGTATCTCTTTTGCGTCAATAAGGTCTTGCACCTTATTCCTTAAGGCCCAACAGTCATCAGTGGAATGCCCCGAGCTATCAGAGTGATAAGCACAGCGGGCATTTGGATTGTATTTCAGAGAGGCAGTGTTTACAACTTTGGGGGCCTCTCTGACAGTCACTAGATTGGTGGATAGCAACTGTGGCAAGATCTGCGACAAAGTCATGCTCAAACGGGTAAACTCTCTCCGGGGTCTTTCAGCCCTTTGAGGATTGGTTTGCCGAGGAGCGGCAGCAGGCTTAGCAATCATTACCGCACTGACAGATTGGCGGCGCTCAGATTTCTCTTGTCTCCGGGAGCCATATACAGCACTAGCCTCCTTCTTGAAGGGTTTCTTCTCTGAACTAGACGATGTACCCTTCGGAATCTTACCAGACTTCAACCCAGCCTCAATTCTCTCTCCAGTCAGAATAAGATCAGTAAACCCTGCAGATGAGTTACCGATAAGATTGTTGAAAAATGGCCCAGATAGGGTCCCTAAGAACATGTCTACCAACTCCCGATCAGTCAACGGAGGCTGCACCCTGCCAGCCAGATCCCTCCACTTCTGAGCGTACTCTTTAAAACCTTCACTTGACCCTAACGACATACCCTGGAGTTGGGTACGTGTAGGGGCAAGGTCGGCATTATATTGTTACTGCTTATAGAAAGCAGTAGCCAACTCCTCCCAGTTACGAACCTTGGTCCCATCCAGCTGATAGAACCATTCGAGATGAGTCCCTGAAAGACTCTCCTGGAAGAAGTGGATCCACAAATTCTTATCCACTGAGTACGGTTGAATCTTCCGCACATATGACCTGAGATGTAACTTGGGACAAGATGCCCCGTCATATTTGGTAAAGGATGGTGCTTTGAACTTACGAGGAATGATCACACCAGTAGACAAACCCAAATCTCCGAAATCCAGCCCAGGCACTTGTTGGATCTCCATAGCATTCAATCTGTCCTCCAGCTGCTTGTATCTGTCTTCTGCTGGAGGATACTGTTCCTCATCAAAATCAGTCTCGTTGTCAGAGACTACCGGACTAGGACCTTTTCCCTCTTGGGGACTACCCTTGCCTATAGAAGAACCAGCCTCTTCATTTTGCAGAGTGTTGCCAAACCTTCGGCCCGAGTTGAAAAGAACAGTTCTTCTCTTCTTCTTCTTTTCCTTCTTCAAGAGCAGAGCCTTTAGCTCTTCTTGGCCCTGAGCCAGACCCATGATTAATTCCTGAAATTGCGCATTCTGCGCCTGAAGACCTTGATGGACATCTCGGTTGATGATGAGTCAGGATTCATGATGCTGAAATAAACAGCGAAGAACTGTAAGCAACCTGAAAGGAAAAAACCTGCTATGCACATGATGAATGATATGTGTTTATGCAATGCATTCAAGGGTTCGAAAGTTCAAATTTGTTGTAGACAAAAAAGAACACTCGTTATCATTAAGGAAATAACTGTTCAGTACATCAAAATCTCATGGGCACAAATTACAAAGCGAATCAATCCCAAAAGATACTACGCATCCTCTTTGGAGCTATGTAGGTGTTGAGACTCCTCTCCTCATGCAATAGGCGGGTGAGCTCCAATACCTTCTTTTCACTAGCATGTAGACTGGTCTCAAGAGAATTCCGTTCTTCCTTAAGCTGGATCCAGCTCTTCTGCATCCCTTCCCAGGATGTGGGCATGTCAGGATGCTGAATGGTGTAGGACACTTCTCCTTCCAAGACTGGTTCTTTGATTACAGGGAGCATATGAGGATATGGCATCACTAACTTCTGGGAGCGGGCTCGTACCCACTTGAGATAAGGTTCCAACGGGATGGAATTCATGTGCCCCAGTGTCTTGCTGTCTATCCTACTGGGCATCCTCCAAGCTCTGATAAATCTCTGGCGAAGTCCTTGTGCATCGTTGTCGAAGTCAAAAACTATGTCAGGAATTAACATATCATGAGGGCCATCCCTCCGAGCATAACCAAGCTGTCTCCAAGCTAGGCATGGGTTGTAAGTAATACCTCCTCTGATTCCAAGTAAAGGAACATTAGGGTACTCCCCGCAACGATCAATGATAGTAACATCCTCTCTGGACCGAGGGCACCAATGTATATCTGCATGCGTAAGAGTCATCAACCGTTGTGACCATCTCAAACCCCGCTCATTCTTCAAGACTGATTGTGGAAGGTGCGAAATAAACCACCTTCCCAGGAGAGGAGTGCAACACATAAGGACACCTCTTTTTCTCATGGTTCGAGTGTAACATGAGTGAAGGATGTCCCCCAGCAACGTAGGTATAGGATTCCTGGACATGAAGATTTGGAAAGCACTGATATCTATAAGCTGATCTGGGTTAGGAAACAACATCAAACCATAGACAAGGAGGGCCACAACCTCTTCAAAAGCTTGTAAGTCAAGGGAGTTCCAACATTCATGGGCCTTTTCAAACAGAAACCTGGCTAAGAACCCTTTGATACCACTTCTAACTTCTCAATTTCCCTTGAGGTCAGATGATTGTAAGTGCAAGGCTTTAGCAATCTCTTCAAGCTTGGGTTCCTTTTCCGTACCGTTGTAGGGTAGTTGATCAAGGATAGGGATCTTCAGGAGCCGTGAGAACTCCTCCAATGTAGGTACCAGTTGATAGTCCAAGAAGGTGAAACAGTGATGCAAAGGGTCAAAGAACTGGAACAAGACCTTTATCATATCTTCCTCAATGTTGGTATTGACCAAGCTGATGAGACTTCCATGTCTTTCACTAAATGAAGAGTTCTCGGGAATCCTGGATATAAGCTCCTTAAGCTGAAGAGGGATCCTTACAAGACTGATTTGAATTGTCTTTCTGCGAACAGTTTCCATGTCCTACAAAACAAAGAACAAAGATGAAGATTCGAACCCCTGAAATGGTTAGTCATTGCAAATGATGTTGGATGATGTCATGATGCTATGATTAAACACACCACAGATATTTACAAAGACAAACATGTAAGGTACACAAGGCACACAAGACAAGCCCTTAGAGTTTAAGGCCAGCATGGGGTCTGGGTAGTACCCTCTTGAAGTTGGTGGGTTCAACCTGTCCTATTAGAAGTAACCGGGTTCTAAGGGTCCCAATATCACGGGGTTGCTTTCATTGTTCATCGTTTCGATTTAGCCACTGAACTGGCGACCGAAATATTCCAGGAAAACAACCCTCAACTGAGTGTAGTATCGAGTATCAACCAACTTCAGACTGCACCAAAGTCAGTTATCTCACTACCCTAAAGAGGCCAGGATGGTTCAATTAAGGTTCCTAAGGTCAGTTGATGCTTCACGACACCACGCGGAGGCCCCGTACTCTCCTTGACTGAACTCAAGGGTTACCGGTACACACCAAAGTGCCACATCAACGTAGCAGACTGTTTCAACCATGTCGGTATACCCCGCACAGTTCCCTCACAGCCTTGTTGCTACTTTCTAAGAAGGTATCCCCCAGATCCGAGTTAGGATCTATAGAACTCCCAAGCAACCCATAATTTAAAGCAAGCAAAGCAATACAATTGAAAGCACAGTTATGAACTAACCCTAAGGTACACCTCACTTTAAGTATGTATCCCCAGCAGAGTCGCCAGTTCTGTGATCGGAGGATCTGGAACTGACTGTTTAACGCTGGTTCGCGAAATGTCGCGGAAGCAAGAGTCGCCACCGTCTTTTATTTTCTCCAAATGGAAAGGACAAAAGCACAGAAAAATTCCTTATAGATATTGCTCTCGGTTCGGGAGGTAGGTTATAGAAAGGGAAGGTGTTAGCACCCTTTCTATCCATGGTTATCCATGGGCTCTTAGATACTTGCTCATTTTTGTTTTCAAAAATGGTTTGTTTGCTTTTCAACTGTGGGTTTTTTTTAAAAAAAAAGTTTCTTTGAAAATTCCAGTTCGACTCTTGTATCGGTCCTCAAGAGTGTTTGAAAAAATGCTTTCGAAAGCTTTTTGAAAATGTGTTGGTGTGAAAAGTATTTTTGAATTTGTTTTTGAGATTAGAGCAAGTATCTAGAGTCGTCTACCTACCCTAAGGAATTCGTCTGTGTAGATGTCCTTTAAAGTAGTTCCATCCCACCATTGAGAGGTAGGTAGCACCACCGTTGGAGGTGTTCGGGTCAATTCGAGGTTCGGGACATGGTGATCACCAGAGCAATGGGAAGATACCTTAGAAGCTACCCTCATGCCAGGTTCCCGGATCATGAGGACTTACTAAGACATCCTCTACTCGACGATCACCTTTCGAGGCAAGGCAACAGTGAGGCGTACCCTAGGGGTGGTGTGTGATTCGTGTGTCAGATTCATTTGCATTTATCTTGTTCATGTCAAAGTGATCTATGCGTTTGTTTTTATTTTAGGCCATTCATTCTTGCATGCATTTATTTAACAGTTAAAAAGTGCGAGAAAAGTAAAGTTCCTAAACTATTACAAAGGCGCAGGTCCACATCGCCAAAATTTAATCCAGGACCCGATTTGACAGAAAGTAAATAAAGTGCGAGAAATTAAATTTACACGGCTTTGGGAGAATTACATTAATATTTAAAAGAAGGAAATAAATAAAATGCGCGAATAGGAATTAAAATTGGAGACGAGGGCGTTGGACCCTTTTTAATGAAATTAAATTAAATGATTATTAAATTAATGAAATTAATTAAAATAAAAAGAGAAAAGATTTTTTGAGTTTTTTGGAGTTTGTGAATTTTTAATGAGAATTAAATGAAATTGAGAAATTAACCCTAATTCTAATTTTTATTTATTAAGAAAAACATGTTAAAATTAAAACTAAAATTAAATTAATTAATTAATGGCAATTTGATTTATGAAAATAAATAATTAATTATTAGTGAAAAGAAAAGAAAAAGGATAAAAATTAATTAAAACCCTAATTCTACCAATTTTAAGTTAATTAAGAAAATGCTTGAATTAAACCTAATTTAATAGCTAAAATTGATGAATAATATTTATTTACAAAAAATATATTAATTAAATAAAAATACTTATTTTTTTGTCTTTTTCTGATTTTTATATGGTTTTTATGTTTTTATGAAAATAAGCTAATTTAAAGAAATTAATTAAAAAAGAAATAATTGAATCAAATAAAAAAATAGAAAATATGAAAGAAATAGCAAACCTTGGGGGGTTCTGTCCCCAATTGGAGGTTAGTGTTTGGTAATTCAGGCCCATTTAACTCATGGCCTCGTTTGACTCTTGAGCTAGCATACGTGTGCGTTGACTGCAGCATATTATGGTCTCTGAATCCTGGCCCTTGGTGGAGTGCAGTGGGACATGTGGCGTGTTTGATTGAGGAGCGTATGGTGGACGCTTTGGACTGAAGCTACACAAGAACATGATTAAAGGAAAAATATAAGGAAAGGGAGGGGGACCTGGGATCGAACCCAGGTCCTGTTGGTTACCAAGTGCTTTCTCCACCACTATGCCATTCACGCGCTTTTGATTATATAATAACTAATAAATAATATAAGATAAAAACAATGGTTAGTGGGAAAGTTAGCGCGAAAATTCAAATTGTGCAATCAGATCCTTACACATCAGCGTCTTCTTCCTTCGTTTTGTTTTTCCTGAAAATAAAAGAAGGTTAGCGGGGGTTTTAAACCCCCCCCCCAAAATATGCTTGATTTCAAAATAACGATTAGGCCATATGGCCACATAAATTAGGCGCGAGGGTTCTATTCAGATCGTCCAGGCATACTGAGTTTGGTCATGGTATTGAGGTGTTCCAATTTCACAGCATTTAGAAACGCCCAAATTAAAAGCTTGGTAACCCTAACCTGTATCAATGGTGAAATTTCCAATTTGGCACAAAAACTCAATTAAAATATGCAGTTAGCTTTAGAATCAATCACTCAATATAAATCAATAAAGAAAACACGCGAAAAATGTATGAGATTCATGATTCGATTATGGAAATTTTCGTGCAAAGCTTGACTCAGATATACCACCTCCTTGAGTATGGGACCAAGTTCTTGATTGGAATCGTCTCCTGGTAACCTTGGCAAGCTAATGGAGTGGTTATTTTATCTTGAAGAGCCCTGCAAGATGGTTTTCAGTATTTGAGTTTTTCACAAAAAATGCAAAAGTGATGATGATGTTCTTGCGCAGCTGGGAGGTTCTGAGGAGTAGGGTTTGCATTAGTATGTATATGTGAACAATTAGGGTTGGAAATTTGGTCCAAAGAATCAATGCATTGATGTATGGAAGATTTGATTTTCATGCATAATGTTTCCAATCTTTTTCACATGCTTTTGATGCCAATCATATCCAATCACCGTGATTCTTTCTATATCTGATTATGCACGAAATATTGAGTCTATTCCATGCACAAAAAGATTTAAAAAGTTAGGTTTAGTATTTTTCACCTATTTATTTTAATTAAATGAATTATTAATAATTAAAAATCCAAATAAATAAATAAAAATGATAAAAAACTTCCCTTTGGGCCAAATGGTCGTGCACATGCTTTGGATGATGAATTATGGAAGAAAAAGAGGCCCATTAGCATTTTTAAGACATTTGAAGCAATGTTGACTTTTCAAAATATCCAAAAACTTCCCAACTTCCACAAGGCATAACTTGCTCAATTTTTATGTTTTGCTCATGTTCTTGGACATTTTGGAAAGGTTTTTGAGTCCTCTAACCAATTCCTTTGGTCCCATGTCATTTTGATTTACCAATCTCAAGTTATGGCCTTTGACTTAAAGTCCCTTTTTGTTGACTTTTGAAAATGACCTATAATGTTGAAATTGATAACTTTTTGTGAGAGCATTTCTTGGACTTGAAGTGTGAAGAGGAGTTGTAGGAAATGTCTTTATCTTCAAAATGAGCTTTGGAGGGAATTTTTCTGATAATCCATGTGGAAGTTATGACTTGGTCAAGTTACAGTTGACTTTTTCAACTGTCCAAATATGGAAACTTTTGCATCTTGAGACTTTTTGAGCCAAGCTTTGAGAATCATGATCAAGCATTGATCAAATGATGTTTGTGGCTTCAGAATGAGATGTTGACCAAAAATTTGAACTTTTGACTGTCAAATGACCATTTTGCCCCTACAGTTGATTGTGAAGCAATTAGGGTTTTTGACTGTGCAACTTTATGCTGTAAGTCTTGAAACTTGGTATGAGGATGCTTGACCATGTTTGTAGGCATGTGGGACTTGATTGGACCCTTGGAAACTTCAATTTCTTTGCCATAACCAAAACCCTAATTTTTTTGACTGTTAGGAGGTCCTTGAACTGTGCAACCCTTGGGGAGATTTTGAAGCTTTGACTTGGCAAATTTTGAAGAATATGGGAGGGCAAATTTTGGGGTACAACAACCTGTCTTATGAAAAGTTTTCTGCTAAAAAACGCATTTTTCAAAACTTTGAGACAGACATAAACTTTGCATTGCTTGAATATCGCTGTTTGCATTTGACTATTTGTTTGACAACGAAGAAGTTCATACAGCGAATGTTCGGAGGAACGAAAACTCTCTCAGTGAACAAAATCACTTTCAAAAGGATGACATTTCCAACGACAAGTCTCCTATCAACAAGGGGCATCACACGGCACCATCCAGTTAACCTGGGGCAGTCCAGTCAAGATTTCAACGAATCTCTCAATTAGCAGAGTAACCTGGGGCAAGTCTCCTGCATCACCACTTGGGGCATTCGAATGTCAAAAGTGTTCAGCAATTCCTTCATCACCTGTTGGAAGATACGGTCCAGATATGCTCCAGTCACGGTTGCCATTCTGTCACCTTTCTTAAGTTCCGGATCAACACCTGTAACAAGCCAGGAAAATATCTGTGAACGACTGATTGTGGATTAACACTTGTAACAAGCCAGGAAATTATCTACATCACCACTTGGGGCATTCGAATGTCAAAAGTGTTCAGCAATTCCTTCATCACCTGTTGGAAGATACGGTCCAGATATGCTCCAGACACGGTTGCCATTCTGTCACCTTTCTTAAGTTCCGGATTAACACCTGTAACAAGCCAGGAAAATATCTGTGAACGACTGATTATGGATTAACACCTGTAACAAGCCAGGAAATTATCTACATCACCACTTGGGGCATTCGAATGTCAAAAGTGTTCAGCAATTCCTTCATCACCTGTTGGAAGATACGGTCCAGATATGCTCCAGACACGGTTGCCATTCTGTCACCTTTCTTAAGTTCCGGATTAACACCTGTAACAAGCCAGGAAAATATCTGTGAACGACTGATTATGGATTAACACCTGTAACAAGCCAGGAAATTATCTACATCACCACTTGGGGCATTCGAATGTCAAAAGTGTTCAGCAATTCCTTCATCACCTGTCGGAAGATACAGTTTCAGATACGCTCCAAACACGGTAGCCATTCTGTTACTCATTCAGATCCTAGTTACATTTTCAGATATACTCCAGACACATAAGTCATTCTGCTACTCATACAGATCTCTACTCCAAGATACAGTTTCAGATACGCTCCAAACACGATAGCTATTCTGTTACTCATTCATATCCTAGTTACAGTTTCAGATATACTCCAAACACGGAAGTCATTCTGCTACTCATACAGATCTCTACTCCAAGATACAGTTTCAGATACGCTCCAAACACGGTAGCCATTCTGTTACTCATTCAGATCCTAGTTACAGTTTCAGATATACTCCAGACACGGAAGTCATTCTGCTACTCATACAGATCTCTACTCCAAGATACAGTTTCAGATACGCTCCAAACACGATGGCCATTCTGTCACTCGTTCAAATCCTAGTTACAGTTTCAGATATACTCCAGACACGGAAGTCATTCTGCTACTCATACAGATCTTAAATCCAAGATGTAGTTTTACACGGACTCATCATCAGGAAACCCTACACCGGTTCCTTCTCAAACTCAAAAGATTCTTACTCAAGATCTAGAAATGGTTCAAGATGTGACCCAGAGATACCGACATTCAGTAACTTACTCCAGATCAACACCTGCAGCAATCAGAAGATTCTTGCAATCCCCAGCCAGAGAGTCTTCCAGAAGCTAATTCCCCTTGGAATCAAGTTTCAATATCCCCAGCGGAGCTAAAACTCTCAATTATCAATCCCCAAGCAGAGTGAAGACTCTCATTCTCAGCATCTCGCAGAATATTCGAATATTCTCCGGTGAAGATCTCCTCAAGACAGGAATTCCCCAGTAACTTGGCATACAACCCAAACTCCTGATCCCCCAGCAGTGGTCCCAGGACTCCTCATATTTAACGATCAAAAGATTCTTGCCCTACCCAGCAGTCAAGGAATTATGTTCCCCGGCAGCAGTCAAGATTCTTTTATCTTCAGCCATCTAGGATTCATCTATCCTCATCAAGATAGCTCATCAGCTTACATGCGCATTCATCACATCCATATCATAAACATTGATATAGCATACATTGTATCATGCATCATGACATTGCATACAGCTAACTCTTTACCTTTTCAGGAAAGAACAGTCAACAGACGGAGACCATTATCTTCCGAGATTCACCCAGAAATAGTTCATATGTGATCCAGACACGGCGACATTTTGATACTTATTCCAGATTCACCCAGATGCAGTTTTACACGGACTCATCATCAGGAAACCCTACACCGGTTCCTTCTCCACTTTGAGACTTCTGAAAACAGTTTACGGATTCTTCCCAACACCGGATGTTAATCTATCGCTTGTTCAGATTCTTCTCAACTTTTGAAAACAGTGTACAGACGCTTCCCAACAACGGATGTTGTTCTATTGCTTATTCAACTCCAAC
Source organism: Vicia faba (assembly GCA_948472305.1). Classification (NCBI taxonomy): domain Eukaryota; kingdom Viridiplantae; phylum Streptophyta; class Magnoliopsida; order Fabales; family Fabaceae; genus Vicia; species Vicia faba. Next base: position 16,212 of record CATIWC010000644.1, on the reverse strand, counting down.
TCCTGAAGGCAGTTTACGGATTCTCCAGACATGGATGTCAATCTATCGCTTGTTCAGACCCCCAGTTCAGAGACGTTCCAAAACAAGGATACCTTTCTGATACTCGTCCACTCACCAATGACATACAGTTCAACAATCACCTTCAGATGGCATCTATAAGCCCATCCTCCTCCAAACATTTCCAGATGGCATCTCTAAGCCCATCCACTGACAAGATTCTATCACATCCCTAGATGGCATCGTTAAGCCCATCACCAAATGGCATCTGTAAGCCCATTCCCTCTACCATCACATCGCCGAGTGCAAATTTTCTGGGCACTCTAGTGTCCAATCTCCTTTTACCCTCGAGTCGCGAAAGGCAAACTTGCCAATCTAACTCTTCAGGTCCAAGAAGATTGAACAGGGGCAACTGTTGTACCCCAAAATTTGCCCTCGCATTTTTTCCACAAGAAATCACAGCTTCAGGTTTTTCCTGATTTTTCAGACTGGCTCAAGAATCGGTCAAACAGACTTTTCTCGTCAGTCAGACAAAGTTAGGGTTTTCATTGATTTTCATGGCTCTGGAACAGTTCAAACATTTAGCTTAGGGTTTGGTTGATTTTAGCTCAAGTTTTGATCAGGCAGACGTTTCTTTGGCTTTTAATCAAGAACTAGGGTTTTGTGCGCGTATCTCTCAGAAAGGATTATCTTTACAGTTTCTTTTCAGTTTACTCTGAGATTTGGATTGAGGCGTTTGAATCAAGAAAATTGCAGATTGTTGTTTAATCAGTAAAAGCTAAAGCATTTGAGTTGAGATGAGATAAAAGTTGAGGCGCTTAAATTGAGAATCTACAGTGATTGATTTGATCAGTAAAAGGATAAATATCTGGATATTGGTTTGATTAACTGTGCGTCGGATACTTGAAGCACCAGGTTTATTACTGATTCAATAATAAGGCCACAGTGTTTGTTAATTATTTTTCTAAAGTCAGAATTATTGGATACTTCCAGTTATTTTAATTTTAAGAAATCCAAATAATTAAATGAACACTGAATCGAAAGAAGAATTAATTGATCAAGTTGGATTTTTATTTATCTTTAATTATTCGTTACAATTGTTATGTGAATACAGTATTTTACAAAGTATTCTAATGATGATTACAATAATTGAAAGGAAATAAAAAGAATTGATTGGTCAATAAAAGGACTTTTATTTATCTTTAAATTATTTGTATAATTGTTATTGTTTATAAAAATATTTACAATAATAATGTTACAGTAATTTAAATTGAAATAAAACAATGTCCTAAAAATTCTAAATCTTCATCTTCTATCCAATGCTCCCTTGATGCTTATTTTTCATCTGCAAAACAAAGAAAAGAAGAAAAGTCAAAGTAGAGAAAAATAGTTAAAGATAAACAGTCAAAAAGGTTCATCATTAAAAACAAATGGCCGGAATCAGTTTTACCCTCTCTGCAAATCACGGGATTTCTCCCAGTTCACAAAGAGGGATGAATATTGCTTGCTAAACATGAAATGCACAAGGTTGTAAAATGCACAAATTCAAAACCCGCATAGTTCAAAACAAACAGCATGTGCAAGTATAAATCCAAAGGCAAACTGAGTTCCAATGTCAAAGCAACTAAGTCAAAAAGCTGTCACAAAGATGCAGGAAAATATGGAAGCAGTACACAAAGTATGCAGGTTAAAAACCAACAATGCAAGCAATGTCCTATTTTCATCATTTTCCAGCCTGTATGCTTTTTCAGAAAACAGATTATAAGCAAATATAAATATGCTTAAAACTGTACTAGAGAGAGAGAAAAGAGAGAAAAGAAGTTGGGCTTACAGGTTTTAGCTTGAAAAGGACAAAAAAATATATATAACAAACTGATCAAGTCAGTAAAAGGGCAGCATAAGAGGACAGAAATCACAAGCGAAAAAGAACTCAGAAGGAAAAGCACCCAAGGCCTTACCCTTCAAAAGATATAACTTGTCCAAACCTCAACAGGCCAAGAGCTAACAAGCCAAAGCAAAGACCAATAATAAAACCTCACCAAAAGGCCTCAAGCTAAAACCTGTTGCAAATATAACAACAGCAAGCCCTGCATAAACCTTTTTTCAAGACTTAAACCTGCCATAACCAATATCCAAACCATACCAAAAGGCCCTCAAGCATAGAACTTGTTCTAAAACAATACCCACTGTCAAAAAAAAAGCTGAAGCCAAGACCTAAACAACATAAACTTCAAAGCCTTTGCTCTAACCTGTCAAGCTTTGTCAAGCATTCAACCAAACATTCCAAGCATTCAAACACATACAGAACCCCCCAAAGCCCTCAGAACCTAGGGTTCATCACTGGGCGAAAAACCATCAAAGCTAGCATACAAACGAAGGCAACCACATTCAAAGTCCAAACATCATATCCAAGCACACAAGGCAACCAGAAGAAAGTGAAACAATAAACTAGGCAACTTAAAGTCAAAAACATACAAGCCCTTTTCAACACAGGCCTGGTCAGATTAAGGCAACACTCCCCCTCAGAACCTAGGGTTCATCATTGGGGCAAGCATGATCAAGTACACAAATCAAACACAATAAGCGCTCAACACTCCGTACCAACAAGCATTTCCAGGCATCAAGCTAGAAGCATACAACATGCTCAGAGGAAACTGAAGAAAGATAAAGAAGCAAGAGGGCAGGCATCGAGGCAACAAAGAGAAAGAAGATAAAGAAGTTCGTTTTCAGCATGCATCATTAAGCGACAGAAAAGGCAAAAATATTGAGTACCAGGGAAGTCTCCCCAAAGCTCGCGCATCATCAAGCCACCGCGCCACCGTTTTTCTCCGCCTTGGCCATCCTGAACGCCTCCAAGTCCTTTGTCCCCCTCCAACAAAGGTAGTGAAATTTCTTTTCTTTCCTTTCACACATCACAACATAAGACAAACAACAATATTTCCCAATCAAAAACAATAATAGTACTTAATTAAAGCTTGAAATCAAAAAGAGCGAAGGCATAAAAGAGTTCCGTTTTACCATTTCTTGGCGCTACTACGCTCATCCTTGAAGGAGGTAGGACGGACGGTGACGTTGGTTGGCTTAGGCAAGGAAGGGCATGGTTCTGATGGCTATGGCGTTGAGGAAGATGAAGAGGAACGAGTGAAGTGAAGAGAACGGCGCGCCTCTGTAACAAACCCTAAGTCTTTTTCCAAATGAACAAACATGCCAAACCCTAGAAAATAATTTGTCTCAAACCGTTCGGGCTTTGTTCCACAAAGATGCATAAGGCCCAAATGCGTTTCAATTGGTACACCCCCTGGCTTCTGTTTCAAATCAGGTTGGGCCAGCATAACAAAAGCCCATTCAATTCTTAAACTAAGCTTTTTTTTACTTATCTTCTTTTTACAATTTAAACTAACCTAACCTTTTTTTTTAATACACTAACTAAAATATAAATAATACGTTAGTTTTTTTACTAAATTTTGTTTATCGCATTTAAAATAAATATTAGACTTTTTATTTAGGGTTAAACGTTTTTCTGTTTTATTAAAACTTTTTAGTTTACATAAGAAAATAAACTTCCCTTTAAATCTTTTTATTTTAATTAAAAACTTAATACTTTTTAAAACATCTTGTTTTGTACATAAAACAATAATATATAATATAATTAAAACTTAAAGCCTTTCTTTCTTTTTCTTAAAATATCTTATTTGTACATAATCAATTAAAATACATTTTTTTAATACATGAAAAAATAGAATTTAAAGCATTTTCTTTTCTTTTAATTAAATATTCCGCAACTTGTTAATAAATCCCATACACAAATACGTTGACACACATTTACAATACATGTGCACTTACACTTATACAATACACTTACATTTGATACATTATACATTTGCTATTCTTATACATTGCTATACATTACATTGTTTACATTTGATCGCGATTCGATTTGGTTGTAATTATTTAAGTCTCATCCCCCTTTATGAATTTGTACCCCCACTCTCGGATACTATTTGTAATAGCGTAGACTTTAAAATTCCCGCAACTTACCGCTTTCGAATTATACCATGATTAGACCTAGGGTTTGCATGTACATAAAATCAAACGCTAGATATCATAATACAAAACAAATACATAAACTCAATACACAATCACACTTGCACCCCCTAGGGTAATCCCATATGTTGCCTTCCAAAATGGACCATGTTTGCACGTCGAGTTTCTTTGGCAAAAACAATTCAAATGATCATAAGTCCCTCGATGACGCTTTCAAAAGTTTCCTATCAAAATGATCATAGTCCCTTCAAGAAAAATTGCCAAAGACACTTGGCACCATTGCATTCATGGTCCGTACGATGACCCACGCCTGTCCCGTTAAAACATCCTAAACGCAAGATTGTCCACCAAATTCAATGGTGGAACAAAATTGTTAAAAAAGGGGTTGAAAACATAGAGAAAACCTTTGAGTACAATAGGGGTAGACAAAACTCTTAGTTACTTGAGATCAACTTGCAAAAACACTTGCCTCCTTTTCAAAAACCACACTTCACAAACACTTTCAAAACAAACTTCGAAAAACATTTTGAAACATCTTTTCGAAAATATACACACCATCGTATATACTCAAACACGAGTCATTATAATGGTTGCCGAAACAAAGGCGTCTATTTCAAAACATTTTCAAAAACACACACACGCACCATTTTTCAAGCAATCAAAAATCAAGGCAAGTGATCTAAAACCAAGTAACTAAGAGCCCATGGATAACCATGGATGAAAAGGGTGCTAATACCTTCCCTTTTCATAATCTACCCCCCGAACCCACGAAACATCTCAAAAAGGTTTTTCCTGTGCTTTTTAACCTTTCCTTTAGGATAAAATAAAAAGTCGGTGGCGGCTCTTGCTCAACCGAATAAGTGCGAATACAAACGCAAAACCTCAAGTCAGTTCTCCCACCGTATCACACACATGTAAAAGAAAATCTTGAAAGAAAATGAGAGGGAAAATTTTGGGGTACAACAGGTGCCCCTGTTCAATCTTCTTAGACCTGAGGATATGGATTGGCTTGTCTTCCTTTCGTGATCTGAAGGTGGAAGATGATTGAACACTAGAGTGTCCGGAAATTTGCACTCGTCTGAAGTGATATTGTTGGTGGATAATATCGGGAATGGGCTTACAGATGCCATTTGGAAAAGATGACGGAAGACTGTCGTAGATGGGCTTAAAGATGCCATCCAAGGAATATGATGGAGAGTCATCGGAGATGGGCTTAGAGATGCCATCTAAATTAGATGCTTGAGAGTACTGTGAAGCTGAATCCCTGACTGCTATTTGGTAGATGAGGAAAGTGATTCTTTCATTTCCGCTTGGGATGATAAATGAAGACGATTTTCTAAGGATTTCCTATTTCTGCTTGAGGGTACTTTGTCGGGGATCTTTGACTTCTGCTTGAGAATGCTCCGTTGGGGAGAAGATGCTCTGTTGGAAGATTTTACCAATGTGGAGAAATAAACTCTATTGGGGGATGAACTTCCACAGCTAGAGAAATAAACTCTATCAGGGATGAGTATTTATAAACTGTTTGAGATTATAAAGCTTAGCTGGGGAACATGGATTTCAGCTCTCTGAGGGAACTTTGCTGGAGGAGGTAATTCCTGCTTGGGGAAGAAGAGGTCAAAACTTGGTTGTTTTCACTCTGCGGGGATATAGACATCACCAGGACGTATGCTAAGGATGCGGTGGTGACTTCGCATCAGGACGTCTCTGCCCCTGTACCTGTTGGAGAAAGTATCTGCAGAGCTTTTATGGATGGATCTATGTCGTGATCGTACTTGAAGATGTGTTGAAATAAGTGTCAGAATGACATCCGTCTCTAGATCGTATCTGAACTGTATTTGGAACATGTATTGAATGAGTGTCATAATGACATCCATCTCTAGGTAGTATCTGAATTGTACTTGAAACATGTGTTGAATGAGTGTCAGAATGACATCTGTCTCTGGATCGTATCTGAACTGTACTTGAAACATGTGTTGAATGAGTGTTATAATGACATCCGTCTCTGGATCGTATCTGAACTGTACTTGAAACATGTGTTGAATGAGTGTCATAATGACATCCGTCTCTGGATCGTATCTGAACTGTACTTGAAACATGTGTTGAATGAGTGTCAGGATGACATTGCTCTCTGGATCGTATCTGAACTGTACTTGAAACATGTGTTGAATGAGTGTTAGAATGACATCTGTCTCTAGATTGCATCTGAACTGTACTTGAAACATGTGTTGAATGAGTGTCAGAATGACATCTGTCTCTAGATCGTATCTGAACTATACTTGAAACATATGTTGAATGAGTGTCATAATGACATCCGTCTCTGGATCGCATTTAAACTGTACTTGAAACATGTGTTGAATGAGTGTCAGAATGATATCCGTCTCTGGATCATATCTGAACTGTACTTGGAACATGTATTGAGTGACTGCCAGAATGACATCCGTCTCTGGATCGTATCTGAAATGTTTCTAGAAGAGAAACCTGGAATAAGTATCAGGATAACACCCGTCTCTGGACCGTACCTGAACCGTTTCTAGGAGAGAAGTCTGGAATAAGTATCGGGATAACACCTGTCTCTGGATCGTACCTGAATCGTTTCTAGAAGAGGACTTGGTTTATTTAGAATGATTCCGTTTCATAATTCCTGTTTAATTATTTTTTAGAAGAAATTCGCTGGGGAACATTGATTTTTCTTGATTGTACGTGATTCGGTACTGGAATTCATGTCTAATTCCCCAAGTGATTCAGATGGAGATCTTCCCCTGGCTATTTGCAATTTTTGAGAGATTCCTTGAATCTTGACTTGACTTCCCCAGATGATGGACAATGATCATGCCGTGCCCCTTGGTTGGAAGTGTTTTTCCACTTGAGGTGAAACTTTTCATTGAGAAGGTTTTTGTTCACTAGAAATTCGTCATGTGAATTTCTCTGTTGTCGAACAAAATAACTATATGCAAACAATGATATTAAAATAATGCAAAGTTTATGCTTGTCTTGAAGTTATTTGAAAATTCATTTTTTTCGGTAAAACAAATTTTGCAAGAGGGTGATATCAACTCAGGATTTATAGCAAGTCCTACAGGAGTCAGGATACCTTTTGTAACAGTATGCTTCCGAACTATCCCATGCTTCAGCTAGGACTTTTAAGGGTTGTAATGTGGCCCAGTTCACGGTTTAAGAAACAAAGGATAAAGACTCAAAATTTATTTGTACCCACCCGTTCTTCATGATGTTCTTCAGTCCTATACTCAGTTAATTGTGCATTTAGATCCCGATTGAGTCAAGCATCTTGTCCTTGATATTCTAGTGATGGTTCTGAAAATGAACGTTTGTCTGAGAAGGCAGTCATTTTTGTGACCTTTTCTTTTTGTTGAGGATTTGTAGGAATCTCTTTTTATTTTATTTTATTATCCCGATCTTTTGCCTGAACTATTCCTTTTGTTATTACAGTCAGCGGGATGCCCCAGTTTTTCTTAAATCTCCTTCACAGGTTTTGACTTAATGGGCTTTTATTTTGAGAGACAATGACTGCTTATTTTGATGATTACGCGGAACCTATCACCGTCTTTTGATTTGGAAGGACGTCTTCGATGCCATTCATTGTGTACGAAGCGGAAGATTGCGACTGAATGCGCGTCTGAATTGACTGAGAAACTACCCTGCCCCAAGTTATGATTAAGGGTTTTAATTTGTGTGAAAAGAAAAACTCCTACTTCTTAGGCTCAAAGAGGTTGACTAGGTATTATCTTCCTTATAACTCCACTGTTTGGGATTTAAAATAACGCATGTACATCGTCAGCAAGGTCTATTCAAAAGCACAATGTATGAGATTGTGGTATCATTTTCGTCATCCTCCCTCTAAAGGCTTATAGCTTTTTAATCGAGAGTCGAATATCACATAAAGGAAGCAAGAAAACAGTTTAAATAAAATGACAATGAAATCATTCAAGACAAACATGTGTGATGCATTAATGGGAAAACCAAAGTTCGGCATGACAGTAATTGTTTGAATAACAAATGAAATTACAAATGAAAAATAAAGAATGAAACCGGACATTCTCAATGATTCGGCCTAGGAGCAGTGATCACTTTGTGAGTCTCTGGAGGGTCGAATCTCTTTGGCGTCAATCATATCCTGAATTTTGTTCTTCAGAGCCCAGCATCCATTTGTATCATGTCCAGGACTATCATAATGATTTGCACACCTTTCGTCGGGGTGGTAACTAGGATCAGGATTATTGGGACTTTGCAAAGGAGCCTTTAACGTGATCAACTCTGCCTTCAACATGTGTTGTAACGCTTGAGCTAGTGACATGTTGATTCTGGTGAATTGTCTCTTAGGCGTGACCTCTTTATGCTGATTCCCCTATTGGTGTCGTTGCATAGGCGTAGGATTAGAGACCAGTATTGCCCCTACAGATTGATTGTGGTCGTCTGCCTTATTACGACCCTTATGGCCATACACAACATTGGCTTCCCTATTACCAGCAAATGGCTTCTTCTCAGCATTAGAAGATGCAGCCATCGGGATCTTCCCACTCTTGATACCACTTTCCATCCTTTCTCCAGTCAGAATCATCTCTGTGAACCCAGATAAGGAACTCCCAATCAGCAGATTAAAGAACGGGCATGTCAGAGTGCCCATGAACATATCTACCATTTCCCGATCATTTAAAGGAGGTTGTACCCTTCCAGCTAGATCCCTCCATTTCTGGGCATATTCTTTGAAGCCTTCGCTAGAACCCATAGACATGCTTTGAAGTTGTGTACGAGTTGGAGTGAGGCTAGCATTGTATTGGTACTGCTTGTAGAAAGCAGCAGCCAAGTCTTCCCAGGTATGGATGTCTATTCTTTCTAGCTGATAGAACCACTCCAGTTGCGTGCCAGCTAAACTTTCTTGGAAGAAATGGACCCATAACTTCCGGTCAGCAGCGTGAGGCTGGATCTTCCTGACATAGGACCTTAAGTGTAACTTAGGGCAGGAGACACTGTCATACTTAGAGAACGTGGGAACCTTGCATTTTGGTGGGATGATCACGCCAGAAACCAGCCCTAATTCTTCAAAGTCAAGCCAGGTATTTGCTGAATCTCCATAGCATTGAGACGATCCTCCATCTGTTTGTATTTTTTATTAGTAGGAGGATATTGCTCCTCAGAATAATTGGCTTCATCTTTATCATCCTCCAGGTTTCTATCTTCTTCATGATTATCCCCCTTATTTGATGGAGTTGAAAGATCTAGAGCTCCTTTAACCGGTCCTCTGAGTCTTCTTCCCATATTCAAGATGCCAGGCGGTTTCTTTGCCTTCTTCTTCTTCTCTTTGATGACGAGAGCTTTCAGTTCTTCCTGCCCCTGGGCCAAAGCTATGAACATTTGTTGAAACTGAGTGTTTTGAGCTTGAAGGTCTTTTACTGTTTGTTCAAGAGTCATTTCTTCTTGCTGAAATAAACAGCAAAGGGATAAGAAGCTTGTACCTGGAAGACCTGTTATGAAATGGTATGCATGCAATGTTTTCAAGGATCTCGCGGGGTAAACAAGAAAATGTCAGAAGTGGAAATTTGCTGCTTTGATTGAAGAACTCCGTGTCGTTGAAAATCCTTCTACAAGAGTCAAGCTCACCATATCGAGTGGGTCATAGCCCCTAACTCAAGTTTTTGAGTTTTGATCTTTTGACGGCATTTGTTAGATGAAATAAATCCCCTTGCCCCTTGCTAGACGTCTGATTTATCATAACCTACATCACAAGCCTTGGAGATCCTTGAAAAGGTTAAGAAAATGCTATGGTATGATGTTATGATGTTTATGCTATGCGTCAAGCAAAAGTGTAAGATGATAAAGATTAGTGAGTCTTAGAAGTCCAGGTTATTGGATAAGGAATGTGAACAAACCCTACTGGGAAATCAAGTTGTTAGATAGTGAAATAAAACCCTGCAAGTAGTTCAATTTAAAAGCAAACATATCACACAAGCAGCCTTAGTTTTAGGCTTGCATGGTTTTCAGGTAAGTACCCTCTTGAAGTTTAGTTGGTTCAACATGTCCTAGAAATAGTAACCGGGTTCTAAGGAATCTCAATATCATTGATATTTCTTTATCGGTATTATTTCAGCTTAGAAATCTTTTCTTGCGGCTGAAACATTCCAAAAGTCCGATCTTAATGAGTGTAGTATCGAGTATCAACCGATTCCAAGCCTTACACCGAGGCCGACTATCTCACTACTTTCTAATGGCCAATTTTTTTCAACTAAGGTTCTAAGGTCCGTTAGTGCTTTACGACACCACACGGCGGCCCCGTATTCTCCTCGATTCAACATAAGGGATATCGGTACCAACCAAAGTGTCACACCAACGCAGTTATCGCTTCAACCATATTGGTTTACATTGTACATTCTCCACGATCTATTGTTGTTTACCTAAAAAGATGTCCCAGATCTGGGTATAGGATCTATAGTATCCCAAGCAAACCTTTAAAAGTAAAGCAATCAAAACAAACAAGGAAAGCAATTTAGAAATGAACTAGACCCTAAGGTAAACCCCACTTTTTTTAAAATATCCTCAGCAGAGTCGCCAGTTCTGTGATACAGTGGCAAAACCGACTGTTTATACTGGTTTTACATTTTGTATTCGCAAATATGCGGTAAGCAAGAGTCGCCACCGACTTTTCTTTTATCCAAATTAAGGAAAGGGTGAAAAGAACAGAAAAAGACCTTTTTTGAGATTTTCTGAGTAAGTGGGGGGGTAGATTATGGAAAGGGAATGTGTTAGCACCCTTTCCATCTGTGGTTTTCCACGGGCTCTTAGGTACTTGCTCATTTTTGAAAATTTCTCCCGTGTTTGTGTGTTTTGAAAAGTTTGTTTGCTTTATGATAACTCTTGTATCAGTCCTTAAGAGTGTTGATAAAGCGTTTTTGAAAATGTTTTGAATGTGTGGTGTGAAAAAGTTGTTTTTGAGCAAGTACTTAACAGTTATCTACCTACTCGAAAAATGCGTTCTTTTCCTCCTTTCCTTTAGACAGTGATATCCTACTATTAGTGAGTAGGTATCCCTATCGTTGGATGTTGAGGGACTATCGAAGGGACGTTTACGGTCACTAAGGCAACTGGGCAAGAACTTTTAGTAATTGTCATAAAGTTCTAAGATCACTTTTTAACCGAGGCGACATTGAAAGGGTCATCGAGGGACTTGTGATCTCTTGAACTAAAGAACAACCACTAAAGATTCTCACGTTTTCGAGAATTGTGACTGTTTTCGAAGGCAACCGGAGTGGGGGTATCCTAGAGGTGCGCATGTTGGAGTCTGTTGAGATTCAGTTATTTTTTGTCCTTTTTTATTAGGTTAGCTAACGTTTGATTTTAGTCTTTCCATACAAGCTTATTTACTAACAGTAATATATTAAAATAATAAAGCAATAAATGTGTAGAAAATAAAATGAAGAAAAATAAATCCTAAGTTATTACACGGCTTTGGGAGAGATACATTATAAAAATGCGGAAAGTAAAATCCTAATTATTATTACAAACCAGTAGACAGTTACAATAATTAAAAAAAATGCTAAAGTAAATAAATGCGCATGAATTGAAAATACGTCTAAAATCATAAGTGAAAGGGATTTTTTGTTTATTTTTGTTATGAAAAGAAATTGAATTAAAAATCCTAAGTTTGTTCAATAGTTTTTTAAGAAAATATTAAAATAATTAATTAATTAATTGACAAAATTAATATTAATAGTAAAAATTAAAACCTAATCTTTTTTGTGATTTTTTATTTTTAATGTTGATTAAAAACTAGAAGAAATAAAGTAATGAAAAAGATAAACTAAATGAAATAAGAAGTAAAAAGAAAAGGGGTAATCTGCAGGATGTAAGCCTGGATCGAAAGGCCTAAGGCTGCCTTTCAATCCAAGTGAAAAGGCTGATCGAAGGTGCCTAATGATGGTACATGATATACTCCTCTGATCTGGAACATTGGATCTACAAGCAAGTTTGTTAGAAAAAACACAAAATGTATGACCTGGGTGTCGAACCCAGGTCCTTTGATTCCCTCTCTAATTCGAATCTGAAGTTATTTCGTCCTGCAATACCAAGAATCCTGAGATTCAAATATGGGTTTAAAAATGGCAGAAGGTTCTTGTGTCACCCAATTCGAACTTGCTGCTTCGAAGCCCTAAACATTATTCCTGCAAGATTAACAAACGTTAGAGATCCAGGGGGGACCTTACCCCCCTAGTTCAAACCTCTCCTTAATTCGAAACTCTCCTTAATTCGAATATGGGTTCGTCTTGTCCTAAAACACCAAGAATCCTGAGATTCGGAGGAACCAAATTCACGTGTCCTAACAATGGCATGTCTGTAAGGATTGTAACTTGTTTAACTCTTCATTACAAACACGCACAAACACATTAGAACAAATAAATGCGCTTAAATTAAGAAATTGAATTTTAAAATTATACCTATGGCCAGTATGCTTCGATCTGCAACTTTGGGTGTGGAGGTGTTTGCTTAGGAGTTGGTATGGACTCCTGGATGACTCAGGAACACGAATCTGGTATTAGTTTGGGCTGAGGGTGCCTGCAAAAGATGTTTCGATTGAGACACTTTTGGGATTTTTTTTAGCAATGTGGTGTGGCAACGTGATATGTGTGATGTAGTATGTGTGCGTGTGAGTCCCCCCGGATTTGTGTTTGACATCTTGTATTTATAGATGGTGGAGGAGACAAGGAAAATGGCATTAAAGACCAGCCATTAACAGGGCTTTGAAAATAGAATCAGATAAATTAAAATATTTCCATTTTGAGATATTTCATGCCATTCTGGGATTCTGAATGAACTTGGACATGTCAATTTGGCGCCTTGTTCGAATTTGAACATATTCAGAGTTTCCCTCTTCAGAGCCCCTTCGATCATCCCTTGTTCTCTTTGATGGTTCTGAGTTATGATTCGAAGTGTTCAGAACTTCCCTCATCAAAACATTTTAGATTAAGACACCTCTGCACTAATATGCCATTCGAAGGATAATTTGCTCTGATATGACAATCGATGGACACTTCGTTCTGATATTCCAATAGAAGGAAACTCTGATGTTCCGATCGAAGGACACTCCGATGTTCCAATCGAAGGACACCCTGATGTTCCAATCGAAGGAAAATCTGATGTTCCAATCGAAGGAAACTCTGATGTTCCAATCGAAGGAAGTTCTGATGTTCCAATCGAAGGAATCTCTGATGTTCCAATCAAAGGAAGCTCTGATGTTCCAATCGAAGGAAGCTCTAATGTCCCAATGGAATAAAACTCTGATGTTCCAATCGAAGGAAGCTCTGATGTTCCAATCGAAGGAAGATCTGATGTTCCAATTGAAAGAAGCTTTGATGTCCTAATCGAAGGAAGCTCTGATGTTCCAATCGAAGGAAATCATGATGTTCCGATCGAAGGAAAATCTGATGTTCCAATCGAAAGAAACTCTGATGTTCCAATCGAAGGACATTTCGCTCATCTTCAAATTTTACTTTCCTCAAGCCAAAGTTTACAACCACCCATGTAAAATAAAATCTTGAAAGAAAATGAGAGGGAAAATTTTGGGGTACAACACATTTCATGTAAATTTGTTATTTATTCATTCACGTATTAATTAATTTGATCATGTTTTCGTGCAAATGTAATTCTTGATCAATTCATGTCACATGTTATGAGAGCATATTTGGTTTTGGTTTTAGTGGTGATGTATTTTTCACCAAGCTAGGAACATGCGTGTGTAGCATCGGGAGCACCATCATGAAGTGTTGTGTAATTGTGACCTTTTTAAAGCGAATCAAGAGTTTCCTCTTGCATTACGTTCATCATCTTTCACGCCTTTGTTATTTAAGTTTAAGCATTGTGTTACTCCATGTATATGGGTATATGTGAGTGCGCGTTCTTTCTTTACAAAAACACATATGTGTGATATATTAGTATTTGTGTGATAAATGATACTTCCCATGGCTTGATTTGTCTCTTTTTGAGGTTGTCAAAGGGAAAGAAGCATATGTGAAGGCGAAGTTGGGATACACATATTCAGGGGGAGCCTTCATGAATACACAAAATGCACTTTCGCAAGTTTTGCCATCATCAAAAAGGGGAAGTATGTAAGTTCATTTTCCCGTTAGATATTTTTCATGGTGTCAAAACTAGGATAACTTTAGCATTTATGTATATTGAACGGTATCTATGAGTCATTATGTGCATCTTTGTATTATAATACATTTATAACATGTTTGGAAAATGTATCATGCATTAAAAACCAGTTTCTGCATAAAAAAACAGGTTTATGTGTTGACACGTACGAGGTATGAGTAGAACCAAGTGGGTCAATATTAAAGTTCGTAGCCTCTATTTCTATGTGTCGACACACACAACCTTTCAGGTCGACACATACTGAAAAAATCTCATCTATGTGTCGACACATGTAACCCATTTTTAAAGCCTATAGCTCATGTTTCTATGTGTCGACACATGATCTTGAACAGGTCAACGCATGCTATAACATGAGTCAGCACATGACTAATATGTGTCGATACGTGCTGTAACGTTTCTGAAAAATTGCATTCTTTTTCAAATTTCTAGGTTTCCGTTTTACCTCAAACTCGCACACATATAAATACTTCATACATGCATTATTTCCAACTTGATGAAACTATTAACACATACAAAGATTGCTTTTTATCTTCAACATTCCATCTATGCATACACACAAATAAACTACACATAATCATTTTTTGTTTGAGTGCCATCTAGATAAGTGTTGATAACGTCCAATTTAGGTTGGTGTATCGGTAAATTGGGTTAAGAATATTTGGGGGGTTTCATCCAGAAATACCTTAGGGTTTGTCATCCAAGATCATATTGTTGATTTGGGGATCTACACAAGATTTCTCAAATATTGGATTCGATTGAGTGAAAGCTTCGAATAACGGTATGTTTTGTCGAAAGAGTAGCTTGAGACGGTGAATCATTTGGAAATCTTGGGACACGATAATACGCAATTGGATTCGATCGAGTGAAAGATTTGAAGAATGAGGATTCTTGCAAAAGAGTAGAGTGAGATAGTGAATCAATTGGTGTTATCAGAGTACTTGGTAGAGCTTAAGATCAAGGAAAGAGAAAGGGTTAGAAGTAACATCCAACACTAGGTTTGTAAGGTTGTATTGTTATATTTCTCTTGTAATCAATTTTTTGAAAATTAAGATTGATATCCCAATTCCATTTGGAATTTGAGGCAGACGTGGCAATACCGAGGACGATTGGTGAACTGGCTAAACAAATCATTGTGTCCTCTCTCTCTCTCATTTACTTTCTATAGAAAATTATTAAATTCATTAATTGTGTAATTGATACGTATAGAAAAATCCTTTGATTGTTAAACTTGAAATTTCTTTGTTGATTACATTACAATCAATTAATTGTAAGTGATATTTCATATAAACAAAGTCAAAAGGAAAATCTGAAAAGTTTATGGAGTTACTGAAAAAGCTCCACATCAATATTCCATTCAAGGCCCTATCTCATATGCTTTCCTATGCAAAGTTTTTGAAAGAAATCATTTCTAACAAGCAGAAACTGGAAGGTCGTGAGATTGTAGCGCTGACTATTAATAGCGTTTTAATTTTGAGCAAACAGTCACCCAAGCTTAAGGGATTTTTTTTAGTTTCATGTGTTATTGGGACGATGAGTTTCGAGAGGACCTTGTGTGGTTTAGGGGCCAACATTAGCCTAACGCCCCTATCTGTTTGTCAAAACTAGACTCTGGTGAGATGAAGTCCACTAATATTTCTTTACAACCGACAAATAGGTCAATTAAGTACCCAATTACAATACTGGAGGATGTGCATATAAGGATTGGAATATTGTTGATATCCACCGATTTTATATGGAGATGAAGGAAGATTCTCAGATCCCTATTATTTTAGGTAAACTTTTCCTGATCACAACGGGTGCTATTATAAATGTAATAGAAGAATAAAAGAGAGTGTTGCTACGGTTAAGAACAAGACAAATGAGACAAATATAACTCATGTTGAGAGATTGTTCTCTCAAATCAAACAAACTTAAAAGGCTTTTAGACGAATCCTTAAGTTACATTAGTATATCCTACAACACTTTGACCCATCAACTTGCCAAAAGTGTCATTTAAAAAAAAACGTG